>CM065720.1:38018155-38030655 GCA_033310375.1 Conus canariensis
CTGTAGCCTATAGTATGGCCGGCTGGCTGCTATGCCTGCTGCTATTGCTTGCTGCTGCTACTGCCTCGATGTATAATACTAAGCTCTGCCGCAGCTCAGCTCAGCGCGTTGTTTGAGCGATCCTTTTATAAAAGGTCTGTATATGTCACGTGCTTCTCTCGTGGGAACGACTGCTGTTCTCAGCATTCTACAGGCCTGTATCAGGTCTACTTCTGTGGATCGCCGGATTGCTCTCGCCGTTCGTTTGAGAAAGAGAGCGAGAAGTCCAGAGAAAGTGCCTTCCCATTGCCCTGGGCTGCAGCCGACGACAGAGAACTAGGAAAGGGTAGGGGGAGTAGGTGGAGGGGGCTGGTGGGGGGTAGGGGTGGGGAGGGTGGAGGGGGGCTTTGCTTTAGAAGTGACTTGACATACGATGATAGCTTGTGTTCGCTTGAGTTGGGTTTTATCAGTCTGGCATTAAGCCAGTTTCTTCGATTCCGTGCATTTACTATCACTTTTTACTGTTTTCTTTTTATTTCATTTCATTCTATTTTCAACTCGGGTTAGTCCGGTCTCGTATGTAATAATGTCGCCATGGGATCGTGTCGCAGCGATAGTATTTCGCGTGAAATACTGTCGCAGCAACATTATTTTCTGACAAAATTAGTCGCACGACACCTGTTCACGAACGCTGTCCTATTAAAAATGATTGCTGTCCATAAAGTTCTGTCGCAACTCATTTTGCGACAGGACAATATAAAATGTTGTAGTTATTGAACGCTGTCGCTTGCGACAATTTTTCACATAAACGTTGTAGTTGCGACTTTCTATCTCGTGAAATGATGCTGGTCGAGTTATTTTCTGTGGAATAAGATCGTAGCGATAATAGTTCATAGCGACACTTTTTGCTGCAAAATGGGAAAACGTCGCCGTATTTGAGCGTCAAAATGTCACAATAAAAAAAATGACATGTATGTTTGCATTTCTGACAGAAAATGTAAAGTCAATTCGCAGGTAGGGGATGAGAGTGTGTGTGTGTGGGGGGGGGGGAGGGGGGGAGGGGGTGCATGCACGCAGGAGGGGAGGCGGGAGGGGGGTGCATGCGCGCACACGCGCGCACGTGTGTGTGAAAGTGTGTATGCACGGGTACATGTGTGTATGCGTTCGTGTCTGTATGCGTGCTTCTGTGTGTGTGTGTGTGTGTGTGTGTGTGTGTGTGTGTGTGTGTGTGTGTGTGTGTGTGTCCGTGTGTGTGTCTGTGTTATTATTAACCGCTGATCAGTCTGTGCTGCGGGAAATTAGGGTGGCAATGCTAGTGAGCGAATATAGTCTATCTTCATATTTCTGGATCTAAGTAGACACAGAGCATTTTAGGCAATATAAGGACATAATACGACAGGAAATGGTTCCATTTGAAGCCCATAACTCAAATGGTGTTGTTAAAATCAATATCAGTGACTACTTTACATGAGAATCTGTGCAGTATTTTGCACCAATCATAATCATTATATAAGTGTATTACTCACTGGAAAGTTAGCGTTTTAAAGCAAAAATGCAATCATTTTTTCCTTATCACGTGGCCCCCCACCCCAGCCCCAACACACACTCAACACACAAAACATGTTTATTCTTTATAAGAATATGTAATACAAAATGTATAGCCAGTTTCTAGCCATTTTCAAATTCACTTTCAATCGTAAACCCAAATAATGTTTACATGATTTTTCACTCGCTCGCACACACACACACACACACACACACACACACACACACACACACACACACACACACACACACACACATTTACAAGAACTGCCACTGAAAAAAAAACCCGCTAGATTTTTTTCGTTCCTATTATTTTCCTCTTAAGAATAAGATCAGTGCAATCTGCTATGCAATAGGCACAAAGTACCACATTTCAATGAATGCATGCATACGCGCACACTCGCGCGTATGTCACTCCAAAACTGCTCCGACGGAGTTTGCAGAATTTATGGACATTTTTCGTGATATCCTGTCGGGCTTCACTAAATCCCGAAAAATACTGCTGCAAAGCGATATTTTTTCATGACCAGCTACAGTATTTCACAGGAAATACTGTCGTCGCGACACGATTTTATGGGCAACGATACCAATTTAAGGACATTTCTCATGACATCCTGTCGCGCTTCACTATTTCATGGAAAATACTGTCGCACAGCAACATTTTTTCCTGACCAGTGGCAGTATTTTAGAGGAAATTTTTTTTTTTCGAAATTATGTCGTTGCGACACGATTTTATGCATGACGTGATTCTACACGACACCAGCCCATACAGTTACACCCCTCATCGCAACCCCCTCCACCTCCTCCTCTTCCTCTTCTCTCTCTCTGTCGCTTTGGGTGTTAAGAGTGGCAATCCAGTTCCGAAAGAGAGCACACAATACACTCACGCACGCTTGCGCACTACACACAGACAGACAGACAGACAGACACACACACACACACACACACACACACACACACACACACACACACAAGAAACAAACAAAAAACAACAAAGAAACAAAAACAAAGACGACCCCCTAAAAAACAAACTATATATATATAATGTGTGTGTGTGTGTGTGTGTGTGTGTGTGTGTGTGTGTGTGTGTGTGTACATACCTATACACATACGCAACACACACACACACACACACACACACATATATAAATATATATATATATATATATATATGTGTGTGTGTGTGTGTGTGTGTGTGTGTGTGTGTGTGTGTGTGTGAGAGAGAGAGAGAGAGAGAGAGAGAGAGAGAGAGAGAGAGAGAGAGAGAGAGAGAGAGGAGAGAGATAACGATAACGAAAATTTATTCAGAAAGGCCACAGCCCCATTTGAAGGGGGTGAGTAATACAGAACATAATTAAACAAGGTATTTTATCACAAAAATTTAAACATTCTCAACATATGCAAATTACCTAGGTCAAATCACTCCTTCTTTTAAATGATTTGTACAGATATACAGCAAGGAGAGAGAGAGAGAGAGAGAGAGAGAGAGAGAGAGAGAGAGAGAGAGAGAGAGAGAGCATGCGTTAAATGACTGAGGTAAGAAAAAAAAAAGTACAAAAAACACAAAGCTAGAGATTCTAGACGCACTTTAAACCCTGTTCCATCTTTGGTGCAAGGAAATGCTATCTGCGCAGATGGGAGACACACACACACACACACACACACACACACACACACACACACACACACACACACACACACTAGCACGCACGCGCGCGCGCACGCTCACACACACACACGCACACACACAGAGGCAGACAGGCATACAGACAGGCAGACAACAGAAAGAGGAATTAGAGAGAGAGAGAGAGAGAGAGAGAGAGAGAGAGAGAGAGAGAGAGAGAGAGAGAGAGAGAGAGAGAGAGAGAATGAATGAACGAACGAACGAACGAATGAATGAATGAATGAATGAATGAATGAATGAATGAATAATTTATTGAGATCAGCTTACAAAGCCCATTCTCATGGGGAGAGCGCGGTGGGGACTGGGGCTGTTCGTGAAATAAATATCAAAGAATAAACATCCAATAGGCCTACATGACAGAACAATAACATGGCGCTGAGGAAACCACATCACGGAAAGAGTTGTCCAACTGAACCCTGTTGTCACTATCAACATGATCGCCAACAAGTTTATCCACAGTCATCAAGATTTTCAGCTGTTGACAGCTGTGCTGTTGGAAGTCAGTTTCACGTCTCCCCTGTCAGTATAGGAGAGACTGTATATGTTTCTTCTCATGTTCTGTAAATATCCTCCGGATCATTTCTTCCTTGTAATTCATGATTAGTTCCACTTACTTCATCTTCAGTCCTGCACCGTGTACTGGCCTTTTCAGTCAGTGGTGGTCTGTCCTCTACAGAGATAACTTCACTCGACTCGTCATCACAGCCTTGAGTGACAACACCTGGTTTGACTGACAACAAATCCAGCATAGAGGCTTCATCGAAAGCAACTGTCACGGATTGTTTGTCACACTTCCCTATGTCAATTTCCTGCTGAATGTCATTGTGCTGTGTATCTCGTGCAGGCTAGTATAGCGAGGTAGAGGGGTGGTTATCACACAGCAACACGACACCAGAAGCTGCTTGGCTGTTGTCAGCGTTGTCGTTATAAAACAGGTCTGGTGGCATCGACAAACATAAATTCGACGGAGAAGATGAATGTGCCTGTATCTGCTGTCTCTTTCTATGGCTATCCGCAATGTTACTATCTCTGTTCACCTGCGACGGACATTTTCGTCGGTAAACGGCACGGTGGCCTTTGTTTCGAATGGCGGGGGGCTGGTCGGTAGTCGTTAACCGCAGAATGACAACTGTTTGTTTGCCTCTGCCCTCAACTTTAAATGAGGACGGCGTCACTTCCAGCAGAGCAGCATTAAGCGTGGTTTCTATCTAAAATATGGGGAAGACCTTCCACAGGCATACTGAACGGATTACAGGAGATACTGGTTCAAATTTATCAGAGCCGCTCAAAACACGTCTTGCCGGGAGCCAGAAAAAGGAAGCCACTCAAGAGAGAGAGAGAGAGAGAGAGAGAGAGAGAGAGTGACAGAGACAGAGACAGATAATGACAATGACAATGATTTATTGCTTAGGCATTTGGCCTATTGCAAAGGGGAATCGGAGGTCGGGGTGTTTCCATTAATTTTATTGGAACTCACATCAGACACACTAAACTGGATATACAGTGAGTGGGTAGCCATGTCACGTTTTGCACACAATGTCCACTTCATCCTTCCAACATCACACGTTGAACAGGAGGACCACAGCAACATGACATGTACGTCTAACCTCGAGACCCCAAAAGCACATAGAAAAATGGGGAGGGGAGAAGTACGGCGGTAGGGGTGCAGGGAACGGGCAAAGGACGAGGGGGTGGGGGGAACGGGTTAGGAGTCACATGCACAGTCAACCAAGATACAATATAACTACATCCATGACCGAATGTTCAACACTGAGTCCAGCATCAATACGACCCTGCATTTTCTCCCGTTCTGCACGGGTCCAGAGCAGCCACTTGAAGTGCATCGTGCGTTCCTCGCTGGTCATCATGCTTGGGGTCTCCATTGACGCACCAGTCACAATCAGCTGGTTTGTCGTCGGTGTCTGTCCAGCTCAACTTACTGGTTACATCATTTACTATGCTGTTTTGTCAGTTGACCTGTGTTGCTTGAAAAAAAAGTTATGATAAACCGAAATATTGCAATTAATTCATGGGTGTTGTGTGTGGTTCAGCTTCTTATCTTCCAGATTACATCATTACTTTCACTAGTACTTTGAACTTCATCAGAAATAAACACTTTACAAAACTGGTGGTTTCTGGATGTGTCTCAGGTTCCTCTGCAGTGACCGGTCAGTCAGCTGACCAACATCATCTCTGATGACACTGACACTGTAACCAGCTTCACACACTTTTACCAGTGAAACTGTCGGTTTCATATTCTGAGGAACATTCTGATGCGAACGCATCAACATACCCAGAGAGACATTGCCGCTCAATGCATGTGCCTGTGTCCAACACCGTGTCATCATCAGTTGGCATTCGGCGGGATTCCCGTGCATGTTGCTGTAGCGGTGTGTTGTTTGGTGGCACAGCTGTGTCAGAGTGACGGGATTCCCGTGCACGTTGCTGTAGCGGTGTGTTGTTTGGTGGCACAGCTGTGTCAGAGCGACGGGATTCCCATGCACGTTGCTGTAGCGGTGTGTTGTTTGGTGGCACAGTTGTGTCAGAGGGACGGGATTCCCATGCACGTTGCTGTAGCGGTGTGTTGTTTGGTGGCACAGCTGTGTCAGAGGGACGGGATTCCCATGCACGTTGCTGTAGCGGTGTGTTGTTTGGTGGCACAGCTGTGTCAGAGCGACGGGATTCCCATGCACGTTGCTGTAGCGGTGTGTTGTTTGGTGGCACAGCTGTGTCAGAGCGACGGGATTCCCATGCACGTTGCTGTAGCGGTGTGTTGTTTGGTGGCACAGCTGTGTCAGAGGGACGCGCTGGAGGTGTGTTTAGGAATATGGGTGACGTTTCTTCAAAATCAGACACATCACTGGCCTTAAGTGTATCTTCTCTGGCAGTTGTTCTTCTTTCATTTGCTTGGGTTCGGTCCCGGTCCATCTAACAGGGTGGCTTCTTCCCAAAATACTGCTGGCCTACACGACAGGTCTGTTGGCACACCATCTTGTCAGCTGCCAAGGCTGCTCTCAGTAGGGTCACAACAACTGTGCCGTCTCCTTCTCCGGTGATGTTCCAGGAGGTGAGGTGGATGTGCTGAAGCACAGAGTGACTTCCTGAATGACTTCCAGTGTTGCTGGCAATCCGACAACAGGCATGGTGCTGGAGAAAGTGGTCTTTAATGCCAAAATATCACAGAGCGAAAATCTTCCTGCTCACACTTCAAAGGGAGGTCACCTCCGAGCCCCGACAGAGAGACAGAGACGTTGAGAGAATACGGGAAAATTTAAAGAATTAAAGAAGCTAGTCCGCAGAAAGTTGAGTCAAGGGGCCCCAAACTATTTCTTCAGTTCTGCAAAACTGAACAGACTGGGAGGATTCTTGCGGAGGACGTCGACCTCCACCCAGTTTGACTCAAAAAGGAATCCCTGAATCCAGGATGCTCCGTTTAGTCCAAATCCGCTTCACTGATCCGCCCCCAAAGTTGATGGGCTCGTGCTTATTTAATAAGAAACTCTTCAAATATCAACCATACAGTAACATTAGCAGATGTGAAACATTAATTTCTTCTTGCCCTACGTTTGGGTGAGAAGACAACTAACTCCTTCAGGTAGTGTGGATATTCTAAAAAAAATTACATTATTATCAAAACTAATTCATTTGCGGCTCTTTTACTACCTAACGCACCTGACACCTTCTTTGAGACTTCTGCAAAGTTATTGTTACAAATATGTATGGAATAAGAAACCACACAGACAAATAAACAGAAAAACTGTGGATGTAAAAGTATCATTTGTGATTTCGGACTATCAGATCCGAAGACGTTTGCCGGGCAATTAGAATTAAGCTTTAAAAATTTTTTTCGTTTTTTTGTTTGTTTTGTTTTTGGTTTTGTTTTGTTTTAAAAAAAAAGACTGACAACCTACCAAAAAATGGTAGACTATCATAATGTCTACTTTCCCACTTCTTAACAATATTAAGATATGAACCAGAAATAATTTCTCCTTTTCCTTAATCAAATGTACTTTGGGGAGAGATTTTTTTGTGCATATAATTGGGGGGGGGGGGGGGGGGGGGGGGGGGGGGTACAACTTGAATTTACCTCTAAGAATTCTGGGAACTTCTTGCGGAACCAGTGTTTTACAATCATAGATAATGGGGCGAAAGTTATTGTGACATGGATGAACCAAAGAATATATTGAATAGCGCATTTATTCTGCTTGAAAATGACCAGTTTATTTATCATGAACAGTTCTGAAAAAAAGTAGAATTTTGATATAAGTGGTGTAATCTTATCTGGTTGGAAAGCAGCCAAAATTCAGAATATACACAAAACAAAGTTCATAGTTGAAAAAGATAAATGTTTGGTTGTGGGTTTATGTTTGAAAAGCTGATGTCCATTTTTAAAGGGTCAAAACTGTATTATCACACATCTAAATACAGTCATCCCCCCCCCCCCCCGCCCAAAACGCTGTACAAAGTGGAATACAAAACTGAGCATTGAGAATAAGTGTCAAAACCATCTTTTGTATTTTAAAGCTTCTGACGTAAAAATGAACTGGTTTCAGTTCGGAAATGAAATGAGGCAGGGAACAGTAAACGATAAACAGTAAACAAGTGGGGTATTTTTCGCTCCCATAAGAAACCCTAACACAGAGTAAGTTTTATTCAAGACTGGCACAGCCTTTTAAACTTGAATAAAGTCAGACAAATACATAGACGAACAATCTAATAGTGGGGGAAAAAACAAGCGCAGGCCAACAACTGAACTGTCTTCATAGTAATGACTTGGCAAAGATTTGGACTTAAGGATTTCAGTTGTTGAGAAAACACAGTTGTCTTGGAAATCATGAAGCGAAAGAAATGAGTGTAACTGAATTGGTTACCGATGCACTTTCTGTAACATGTTTGAGGACAGTATTCTATACGTGTTTTGGCACTGGTCGGTCATTCCACGATTCTGGAAAACACGGATGGATTTAATGAATGAAAAAAAAAAAATCTGTGTGTATTTAATTTGCGGATAACCGACCATCTAGCTGTTATTGAATTTGATTAAAATTAGCATATTTGCAATTGATCGAAAAAAATCCTGTTTGGCAAAATATTCCGCAAAAATCTGAAATATAGCTAAAAGACCGAAAAGAACAAGAATATTGTTTGCGACAATTTTTTCTGTGAAGATTTTCTTTCCAAATGGCTCCCTTAAGTTAAACACCGGTATTTGCAGACATAGATTGAGTTATGAATACAACTTGTACTCTATGTTTTCTTGTTATCATTATACCTTTTTCAGATATTTACATCATTTAATTTCTATACAGCTCAATGAAAAATTATACAGAACCTTTATTAATCCTTGTATGTATTGCAGACATCAACCCCCCCCCCCCCCCCCCCCCCCCCCCCCCCCCCCCCCCCCCCCCCTCACTGCCAAGTTCAGACTATTCTGTTCGCCCCCCCTCTCTCTCTCTCTCTCTCTCTCTCTCTCTCTCTCACACACACACACACATACATAGAGCAGAAACTTGCGTTAAATGTATTACTACTTTATTCTTTTGCTTTTTTTTTTTTTTTGGTATTATTATATATTGTCTGGAATGTCAAAAAAAAAAAAAAAAGGTTGAAGAGAAAGTATTCAGAAAAAATGTTTTTAAACTTAAAACGATAAGGATGAGCATACACACACACACACACACACACACACACACACACATACACGCGCGCGCGCGCGCGCGTGCAACGTACGCACGCACACACGCATGCACGCACGCGCGCGCACACACACACGCGTGCGCGCAGAGAGAGAGAGAGAGAGGAGAGAGAGAGATGAGGCTCAGGAAAGGTGGTTATGGTCATGAAAATGAAATGAGAAGAGGAAAAGGCTGACGGGCTTAGAAATAGGTTAATGTGGAAATGACACGGGCGACGGCGGCAGAGCACGAGGTCGGAAAACGCACACAGAGATGAAATGATTCCACGTCATAGAGGAAGCTGGCGGCGAAAATCAGCGGAAAGAGGAGGGACGGAACAGAACGGGGGTAAAAGAGAAAATTGGGAGATGAAAGAGAGGGAGGGAGGAAATAGGGCAGAGGAGATGGTGGGTGGTTGGGGTGGGGTGGGGTGGGGTGGGGGAGAGCTAAGGCTGAGGATGTGGGTTGGAATTTTTTTTTTTTAATAATTTTTTCCCTTTTTTTTCACTCGTGTGTTTACTGCGTTGAGTACGCTTTCCCTCCGTAATGTTGAGTGGTTGCCTGTTCTAAGACCTGTTGACTGCCCATTTCTGCTGCTTTTTTTTGTCCGCGCTGCTTTCCTGTCCATCGAAGTTTGCTGAGATAGGCTCAGCATTCACTGGAATGTCTGTAATGTTCCGAATTGCATGTATTGTTTGAAAAAATAAAACAAATCAAACCTTTCTTGAAGAGATGGGTTTGTGTCTTGGCCACCACGTCTTTCCACCAATGCTGTTCAAATCGGTTCGCACGGTGCTGTTTTTGCCTGGACTTGTGCACGCAGAATTAATGGGGGGGGGGGGGGGGGGGGGGGGGGGGGGAGGGGGGGGGGGGAGAAGAAGAAGAAGAGGAAGAAACAGATACCGGCGGAAAATGATCTCCTTAGTGGAACAAACACAACTCTCTCGGAATTTGATTTTGTTTTCTGATGGATGAAGATGAGGAAGATGAAGACGGTGCTAAGGTTTCCCATTCTGGTCTGAGGCTGCAGGACAGGGCTGTGCTCTATGCTTGCTTTCACAATCGTACCAACATCCACCAGGTCGGGGTCACTGGCATTGGCAAATTCTCGGGGACTGTCGTTAGACAGACATGGCAGCACCCCCCCCCCCCCGCCCCCCCCCCCCACCCGCTCACAGTTCCTCCTTCCCTCTTGGAGGGAAGAGCTGACTCACAGTGGCTCTTCTACGAAGCAAATACTGTCGTCAGTGGAAAGGCCTAGTCGTGGTGCCCTGCGTACACTGGATAAGAACAGACCCCACAGAACACCACCGAAGTGACTTGTCAGCATGAAGCGTCTCCTGTGGTGGGTTGCCCCCTAACGGCTTGACCTCGGATTGACCGCTTCCTGTGGATTCCCAGTGCTGAACTGTAGCTGTGGATGGGGGTGGGTGGGGGTGACGTGGGGGAGGGGTGGAAGGGTGGGAGGGGGTGCAATGCCACTAAGTGACGTAGAAAATGAGACAGAAGAAAAAAAAATATCCCACGGAACAGAACAGATGTTGTTTGTTGGTTTGTTTTCATACCACTTTCAGCTGGAGCAAAGGTTTAGTTTAGCTGCAGTAGGTAATTACCGAAGGTCATCTAAATTGTTTGTGTACGTATTGGTGAACGTTGTTGGCAATTTCAGAATTAATTGTATTCCAGCTGTCTTGATTTTATTTCAAGTTGGTGCTTTCCTTGTTTCTGTCGCGATTTTTCCATTCTGCCCTCTTTCTGTCCTAGTGTTATGTTCTGTTCCTTCACAGTTCAGTAGAAATCTAGAAAATCTTTTACTCGTTTGATACAATGTATCACAGGCCAGTTTAACGATTGTAGCTTCCTCACTATTTAATTGAGATTGTACACACTGTCCAGATTTGGCACTGGCTGTCCTATTATTTCCAGTGGCACTGACATATTTCGGTTGACTTATTTTTTATTAAATTCACACACACGCACGCACGCACGCACGCACGCACGCACGCGCACACACACACACACACACACACACACACACACACACACACACACACACACACACACACACACACACAAGCAATCAGGGAAGCAAAAAGTTTTATAAAAAAATAAAATAAAATAAATGAAGGTTATGCAGAATAATAGCTGGTGCATTCAGAATAGTGTGGTCCTTCATCTCATGGATGTCGATGATTTAGTTGTTGTATCATAAATTGTACATTTCTTATGTTTTTCTGTTCCCCTTTTTCATTACACGATTGAGTTTTAAGTGTTCCAAGGCGTCAGCCGCCCACTACCAGATGTGCTTCTCAACGGATAACAACGGCAGGTGATAATTTCTTTGCGATTTCACTATGGACCATACTTAAACTCTTCTAATGAAACAAATTCTTAAACGAATAGATGATAAAGCTATAACGGAGGGACCAACAGAAGCAGGGGAGAAACATTTCACTGGAAAAGTAAACTTAGAAATGATACAAGACAGAATCTTGATGGTTTCAGCCTCATATGACGAATACGACTTTTACTAAGAAAACATACATGCTTCAAATAATTGTGCTGATCAGTTAGCTTTAAAAAAAAATCAGGAAAATGCAAAGATTATAGCGACAAAAATCTTGATTTTTTTAAAGACTTTAACAGTGTCCTTAGCAACGCTCTTGATATAGTGTAAGGCAAAAGCTATCAAAAGAGCTAGAGATGAGTGAAGATTGGACAGCATTTCATGTGAATGAACATGAGTTTTACATGGCACAGGCGCAATCTATTTGTAGCCTGTCGGCTTGACTATCTTTTAATAACAGAAAACATATTGAATGGTTGTATCATGCAAATATTTGACCGTTCCAAACTCAGACCATGAGGCTGTGACAGTTGAATTGAATCAGAGTGAATTCACACGCGGACCTAGTTATTGGAGATTTATCAACAATTATTAATTTAAAAACATGAATTTGTACAAAGAATGAATAACCTGTTGGATAAACAGCTTAACAGTGACACTGATGACATCTTATCCAGTATTTATAAATGGGAAATGTACAAAACTGAAACGAACAATTTTTGTAGCGAATTCGGAAAAAAAAAATCTTGCCAAGGAAAAACATTTCTCTTATTCAAAACTTAAATAATTTCAGAAACTGAAAAAAAAGCTTGCTAAAGATCATATATGTGAAAGGACAAAAGCCTTGTACATGCACTTAAAAGAGCAGTTAGATTTAAAGCCTTGTGTAAAGGACTTGTCACTGTAGAAGAAACAAATGCGTTGAGAAAACTGAGTAATGGTTCGGCTCCCGGTTGCAATGGAATCACGATAGAGTTTTTAAATTCTTTTGGGTCAAAGTGGGCCAGCTGGTCACAAGTTCTTTCGTTAATCTTTCCGTAAAGGTGAACTATCTTATACCGAAAGACAAAGAATTATCACATTACTACACAAAGCAAAAGATTTAGAAAGAGATCAGTTAGGTAACTGGAGGCATATCACTTTGACTATTTCAGATTATAAAATACTGCAAAAGTTCTTGCAGAAAGACTTGGCACAGTTATTCATAAGTCAATTAACAACGATCAGATCGGCTATCTTTTTTTTTTTTTTTTTTTGTGGCATCAGA
>CM065720.1:38033155-38048155 GCA_033310375.1 Conus canariensis
TCCATTGTCTTGGAATTGCGTTGCAAAGAGCGTTGTATTCAAAAATTACATTTGCTTTATTTTTATCTATTACAGTTGAAACTTCTTCTAAACTCAAGAGTCGGTTTTCATGTGCATGCACTATGTTTTGAACACATTCAAATCCATTTTCGAACCAATTTTGAAATACAAAACCTTGCTCTTATATTGTACTAGAGTGTTATGAAATACCATTTGACTATGAACGTTCTTGCTGTCTACATCCTCTAATTTAATTTCTTTCTTATTATCTAGATATGTAATAATGACTTCTTTCCAAAAGTCGTTTTCTATTTCACTCACTTTTTGTAGCTGCTTTGATCTGCAGTTTATCCTGAAAATATTTGGTTCTGTAGCAAGTTTACCCAAATGCCATTTGGGTATAAAGGTCCAGTTCTCGTTAGTAGCACAAAACAGCTTTCCAGCCCATTGTAAATACAAACATTTTTGAAATTCTAACATATTAATCATTTTAAGTCCTCCTTCACTATAGTCACTTTCCATTGTTTTTCTTTTCACCTTTTCGAAAGCTTTACGGTTGCTAAATTTTCTTTGCCAAATAAACCTATACAACAATGTGTTCACATGCCTAAGAATTACTTCCGGAATACCTATACATTGCATAACGAATGTCAACTGGCTGACAATATAGGATTTAACTATAACAATTTTGCCATGTATACTGAGATCCCTTCTACTCCACTGTTTTATCAAATTATAGATTCTTTTAACTCGACTTTTCCAATTATCTTCAATATTTCTGGCCATTGTTTCTGTTTGGAAATAAATTCCCAGGATTTTTATTTTATCAACGATGGGAAACGGTAAATTCCGTTCTTCTCCTCCTTTACCTAGTCGTATTGCTTTGGTTTTGTGTAAATTCAGTCTAAGTCCTGAAAAGTTTTCAAACGAGTTAAGTATGTTTAAAGACATTATCATATCCTCTCTATTTTTAAGAAATAGTGTCGTGTCATCAGCTAATTGCTTTACTTTCAATACAGCGTTAACATTATTTTTTGGTGTCATAATACCTGAGATAGGACTGTTTCTTATCTTTATTGCCAAAATCTCTACCGCTAAAATAAAGGCAAGGGGAGAGAATGGGCAGCCTTGCCTAATTCCACAGTTAACATCAAAAGCCTCAGAGATCCATCCACCATGGTTAATGCTACTCTGGCAATTGCTGGTTAAAACCGATATCCATGTCTGAAAGCAATTGCCCAAACCAAACACTTTAAAAGCATGCAAGATGAATTTTTTACATATGGAGTCGAAAGCTTTGGAATAATCTAGAGCCACAAGGTATCCTGATTTACCCGTTGTATTTAAATAATTTATCGCATCATCTATCGTTCTTACAACAGTTGCTATGTTTCTACCCTTTATGTACCCTACCTGATCCTCGTTCACCAATGTCGGTATCACCCTTCCTAATCTCACCGCTAAGCTTTTTGCCAGTATTTTGTAATCAGTGTTTGTTAATGTAATAGGTCGCCAGTTGTTTAACTTATCTCTATCTAAATCATTACCTTTGTGAAGTAATGTTATGACTCCTTGCTTTTGTGTAAAAGAACGCTCTTCTCTATTAAATGAATCATTAAACGAATCAGTTACTAGACGACCTACTTTGCTCCAAAAGAATTTATAAAATTCGGTGGTTATTCCATCGCTTCCCGGAGCGGAACCATTTTTCATCATCTTGAGAGCATCAGTCGTTTCTTTGAGTGTTACTGCACCTTCACATAATGCAGCATCATCTTCTTCTAATCTCACCATGGTCTCTTCCTCTAAGAAACTATCAGTAGCTGCCTTTACATCTGCAACAATTGTTTTCTGATTATATAGCGTTTTATAATATGACACTTGTTCCCGTAGTAATTCTTTCTGGCCAGTTATAATTTCTCCTGAGTCCGTAACAAGCCGAGTGATTAATTTTTTTTCTGCCTCTGGATTTTTCTATGCCTAAAAAGTATTTTGAATTTTTTTCACCTTCTTCAATCCATTTAATTCTAGCTCTTACTTGTGCGCCTTTTGTTTTTTCAATCTGTATTATTCTAGTTTTTGTTTTACATTCAAGAGATCTGTCTGAAGCTGTTCATTTTGGGGGTCATCTATTATTCTTCTCTCTGTTTGCTGAAGGCGACTCTGTAGTTGCAGAAGTTCGTTTTTTTCTTACAAGACAAATTTTTACCAAATTCAACGCACAAGTTCCGTATTTCTAATTTACACAACTCCCATTTCTCTACACTGTTAACATGATCATTCTCTAACCAAAAGGAATCTAACGTATTGTTTATTTTCTGTACAAACTCTTCATTCCTCAAATAACTATTGTTGAAGCGCCAGTAGCCAGGACCACGGATAAAATTTCCTTCATTAATATCCAGTACAATTGCCTTGTGATCCGAATTGGGAGAAAGTACATGTTGGCATGATACACATGAACTCAGAATGCTTTCGGAAGCAAGACAGTAGTCTAAACGGCGCGCAATAAATGGCTTATATCGACACCACGTGTAGTCTTTGTCAAATGGGTGGTGATTTCTCCATACATCTGTTAAACTGTCGATGGTCTCATTTAATACCTTAACTTCTCTCATATCATGTGGTCTACCATATATAATATCAAGGTCATTGTTCAAAACACAATTTAAATCTCCTAGGATAATGAGATCTTCTTCATTAAATTCACCAAAAATGTCATTCATGCTTTGAAAAAAGGAAAGCTTATCATTTGGTTCATTAGGCGCGTACACATTTGCTATTACAATATTGCGTTCAAGGTATGCAACAGAAACAACAAGCATTCTTTTTTGTGACCTTATTAATTTTACTTCACCATGAAAATTTCTTGAAATTAAAATCACTTCCCCCGACTTCGCGTTGTACCTTCATTATAAAAGATATTACCACCCCATTCTTTGTTCCATGTTTCAATTTCATTTTTTGTTACATGAGATTCTCGTAAACAAATAATATCCATATTTTCTTTTTTTTAAGAAATTAAACACCGATCTTCTTTTCATTTTGTTTCGTAACCCTCTTACATTCAAAGAGGTAATACGTATATTATCCATCGTAACATTTTTTGTTTTCTTTCAATTTCCTTTTGTACCCTTTTTGTTTTCATGGACATCCATAAAAACAAAATTGACATGTATATCATAATATCAACCATAATCATCAATGACACATTTCAAACAGTATTCAAACTCACAGTCCGTTGGACAATAGCCAATCCGTCGTCAAAAGGTCGATGGGTCACACACGGCGACTACTGCCACCGTTCAACCGTCGCCCTCTCAGAGTCGGAACGCACAGGGCTGACTGAACCCGACTCCTCCCGTCTGGGCACCTTTCCCGCCCCCTCCCTCGGGCTGTGTCGCTCTCTGGAACAGCCACGCTTGGGGGTGTCTGACCGTACACGACGACCCTGTTCGAGAGAAGACAGGATGGTAGACTGGCGGGTTGATGATCGGCTCCTGTCAACACGCTTACTAGGCTTTGTAACATCGTTTGTAGCTTTTTGTTTGCTGTCTGTCTTTATTTTGCTTTTCGTCTGCGTCGGTTGGTCATTGTTTTGTTTGTCAATGCAACTGTCAGAGAGTTGGCATGACTGGTCACCCCTTTTATGGCCAGTCTGTTTACATTCTCTGCAAACTACATCATTCTTGCACCCTGACACATGATGACCAGACTGAAAACAGCGAGAACGGCTATCTTACAGGAAGAATTATTGCGACCATCAGATCAATAGACGATTTAATAACTTATTTAAACAAACGTAATGATGCTGTATATCTACTTACAGTGGATTACTCCAAAGCTTTCGACTAAATATTTGAGAACTTTTTGATGATGTTTTTGGTTTTGGTACCGATTTTAAAAGATGGATATACGTTCTATTCTATGGTAATTCTAATAGTATTAATCATGGAAATTGGATTTCTGAATCCTTTGACGTTTCGTGCGGTATCAGACAAGGATGCGCTTTCTCACACCCTTTCTTTTTTACGAGTCGTTGAGCTGCTTGCTATTAAAATTAGCAACAGTACCGGAGAAGGTATCAAAGCATCCACATCTCACTGCACAAAACCAGTTCATGTAAAAATGAAGCAAATGGCAGACGACACATCACTGTTTCCGAAAACTAGAGCAGACATAATGACAACATTAGACATACTTGCTACATTTGAAAGATTCTCTGGACTTAGACTAAATGCAGAAAAACCAAGGTCTTAAGAATGGGTAGAAAAATCGAAAACGAAACTGTTCCATTTACTGTAATCAGTAAAACACAAATATTTGTCATTTACTTTGAAAAAAAAATGGAGACAACAGGTCACTATGTTTAATTTCATCCAGTCTATGACGGGATCAAATTAATTCTCTGATCAAGGAATGGAGTAGATGTGTTATAAGCATCTAAGATAAAGTTGCTGTCATAAAGATTTTTTGATGAGTCAATTTACATATGTAATACAATCTTTACTCTTCCCCGTAATGTGTTAAGTAAAATACATACAACCCTATACACGTTCTTCTGGCAGGTAAAAAACCCCAAAGCAACAGGAGAGTGTTTGAAAAGGTCAAACGTAAAGTTATGGAAGCGGAGTATGGAGAGGAAGGTCTTAAAATGTTAAAGATGATCGCGCGCGCGCGCGCGCGCGCGCGCGTGTGTGTGTGTGTGTGTGTGTGTGTGTGTCGGTTTGTGTGTCTGTCTGTGTGTTGATACGCTCATGCATACACTCATGCCTGTATGTATGTGTGTGAGGTTGCGTAAGTGCCTATGATCGTACATACGTTTCTGCGTGAGTGCACGCATGCTTGCGTTTGTGTGCGTGTACGCGCGCGCGCGCACGCGCGCGTGTGTGTGTGTTTGTGTGTGTGTATGCGTGCGTGCGTGCGTCCGTGTGTATGTGTGTGTGTGTGTGTGTGTGTGTGCGCGCGCGCGCGCGTCAATCGTGTGTGCGTGCACGTTGGCCTGACTCTATCAGAGAGACTCCCAGAATACACGTACATCCAGCTCGTTAACCTGACGACTTGAGCTATCAAGAACCATGACACTCCTGCCTATTATCCTTATCTGTCTAATTGGCCTGAAAAGGAAGTATTGCATTGAGATTTGCGCAGAGAGAGAGAGAGAGAGAGAGAGAGAGAGAGAGAGAGAGAGAGAGAGAGAGAGACAGACAGACAGACAGACAGACAGACAGACAGAATGAGAGAGAGAGAATAAGAGAGAGGACAGAGAGAGAGAAGAGAAATAGACAGAGACTGGCAGACAAACAGACGGACAGAGAGAGAGAGAGAGAGAGAGAGAGAGAGGAGAGAGAGAGAGAGGAGAGAGAGAGAGAGAGAGAGAGGAGAGGCGTCACTAGACTATTATTCCTATTCTGATTATTCTCATGAGCGAAGACCTGGCTCATGCCTCTGGTCACGTTCTCTTGGTTTAGGACGGACTGCGCATATACACGGCTGAGGTAAACAAACAAAATACATCGTGTTACAGACGGCCTGCTGGCTCAGCGGTCAAGGACCGTGGTTGCAAACACACACGTTACGAAATCGAATCCCGTTGGGGGTTAGCATAAAACAAGAAAATAAAAGAAGAACAGGGGGATTGCACGCATAAAATGATAAAGAAAAAAAAAATCCTGTCATTTTCGCGCTGCCGGCCTCAGTGTGTTGACGTTCTGGTGGTATCGGCGTGGTGCTAGATAGCCCCCGCCCTCCTCCCCCTCTACTCCCAGCTTCCATTTCCCACTGTCTTCACTGTCCTCGAATCGTTATTTCCGCCTCTCCCATCCCATATGTCTCCCCTTCTTTCTTTCTTTCCTTTTCTTCTTCTTCTTTTTTGTTTGTTTGTTTGTTTGTTTGTTTGTTTGTTTTTGTCCCCTCTTCGTGGCACTGTTGCCATTCCGGCCTGCCAAACCAAAGTTTGTCGCTCCGAATTCAGCCGGCGAAAGACGCCAACACCAAGGGAACAGCTGCGCGCATCCTGCAGCCCCCCTTTCGTTGCTGTGTCGCTGACAGGTGAAAACAGCACGACTCCAGACAAAGCTAAGCTTTCGCCTCATGGTCTTACGTGCCCTCTGAAGGGGTTCCCGGGTTGCAGTCTTTCCCGCTGTGAACAGGACTTTCCCTGCGGTCTGTAAGTCTTTCCTCACCGATCGAGTCCGCCGAACACTGCATATATATCTAGCCTGAACAGAAAAAACAAACAAACAAACGGGTTTTGATGGACACGGCGCGCGTGTCACTGATACCAAAATAAGCGTGGTAATAATTATTTGCACCATGGACTGCTTTGCGGTTCGCATGCATGCAGAATGACACTTCTAAACAGGTTCTCTCAGTTTAGGACAGGTCACCCACTTAAGGACCATGACATGAAAGTGTGATATATTTACCAGCTGTACTGACTTCGCCGCTGCTTTTAGAGTGATGGGAAAACCGTTTACCAATTCGCGGCACGTGACATTTGGGTCAATGTACTCTAAATGTTTACCCCCAAATAGCTGAAGCGCGGGAGGGGGGGGGGGGGGGGGGGGGGGGGGCAGGGGACGGGGAGGGGGGGGGGAGGAGGTAAAAAAGAAGGCGAGGTGGGAGAACATGATAAGGGTGGGGGTTAGCTCTGTCCCCCAGAGAGCGGAGAGGGTTGGGATGAGGGAAGAGAGAAATGTTTCAGAAAGCTGGTAATGATTATGACACCGTTTTCTTGAAGCAGATGGAGAAGTAACAAACCCGAGGAAAGTTTTTTTGTTTTGTTTGTTTTTGAGAATCTCTCTCTCTCTCTCTCTCTCTCTCTCTCTCTCTCTCTCTCTCTCTCTCTCTCTCTCCCCTCTTCCCTCTCTCTGTCTCTCTGTTCCCCCCCTATTCTTAAGAAAGCTAAAGTCATACCTCTTTTTAAATCTGGAAATAAAATAGACCCCTCAAACTACAGACCAATTTCTATCATTCCTCTTCTATCTAAACCTCTTGAAAAACACATCCATAAACATTTGTCTTCCCATTTCTTTAAATATAATCTCATCCATCCCAGCCAATCTGGATTTCGATCGAATCACTCTTGTCATACTGCATTAATAAACTTAGTTGATCAATGGCTAGCGGCTATCAATAATTTAGAATTCACTGGAGTCCTCTTTGTTGATTTCTGTAAAGCCTTTGATGTCCTGAATCATCATCTGTTATTATGTAAACTGGCTCTTTACAAAATCGCTGACCCTGTTCTTTCTCTCATTAAGTCATTCCTCACTAGTCGACAGCAATCGGTTCTCATTAACAACACTCAGTCCAGTTGTTTACCCCTAAAATTTGGTGTGCCACAAGGGTCAGTACTCGGTTCCCTTCTTTTTTTTATTCTATATAAACGATCTCCCTGTGCATATTAATGACTCATCTCAACTTTTTGCAGATGACACATCAATTAATTCAAAACATACTGATTTGAAACACTTATCAGATAACCTGCAAGAAAATGTAACTCGACTAATTAACTGGACAGAATTGAATCACATGTCCTTAAATGATCAGAAAACAAAGTACATGCTTATTGCTTCTCGTCAAAAAAGACAAAATTTAAGTACTCCAATGCCCCCTATATTTATTAATAACAACAAGCTAGAAGAAGTTAGCACTCATAAAGTGTTAGGTGTCACTATTGATTATAATCTTTCCTGGTCGCCACATGTTTCCAACTTAAGCAAACGAGTTTCTCAGGAAATTTTTCAGCTTTCTAAATTAAAAAAATTCCTAGATATCGTAAACATTTCTATCATGCATATATCCAGTCCTACATTGACTATTCTTCTACTTTCTATGATTCTTCCAGTGCAGTCACGTTAAAACCGTTGCACAGGGCCCATAAGCGGGCTATCAAAACAGTACTTCAAAAAACATCAACATTAACTACTCAAGATTACCTCGAAGTAGATATATTGCCCCTTTCTTATAAATTTGAATATGATAAAGCAATAATGATGTTCAGAATTATGAACCAGTTAGCACCCTCAAATATATCTGCAAGATTTCCAATCAATCAATCAAGATATACTAACAACATAATCATACCGAAACCAAGAATCGATCTTTTTAAAAGTAGCTTAGTTTACTCTGGTGGAACACTTTGGAATTCAACGCCAACATATGTTAAACAGAAGAAAAGCATTAATTCGTTTAAAGTTGCGTATAAACGCCTTCTATTTGAAAAAATGAAAAAAAAAAACAGTTTATTTTAACAGTTCTCTAGTATTCAGTCTGAGCTAATATCACAAGTATAAATGTCAGCAACTGTTGTTATTCAGAAATTGAACCCTGCATATTTTATCTTTTTACTCATTCGTACGTATGTACAATTTTCCATTATCATTGGATCAATCTTTATTTTTAAAAAATTCACGGTTAAACTAGCATTTGTTCTGTCTTATTCTTTTCTTTAATTGATCACCGAATTACCTCCAGTGGCCTTGTCAGTCGTGTAAATAGTTGGCGTAGACTATATTGTGCATTTATGTTTCTCATACTTTCTTCTTCTTCTTCTTCTTCTTCTTCTTCTTCTTCTTCTTCTTCTTCTTCTTCTTCTTCTTCCTCTTCTTTGCTGTACTTGTCACGTATTTAGACAATTTACTTTCTGCACTTGTTGTGAATTTTTGTTTAGCCTCAGGGCTGAGTGTAAAAAAGCACGCTTGTATGCTTATCTCATATCCCTGAATAAACAAAATTTCGTTCGTTCGTTCGTTCTCTCTGTTTTCCATCTCTCTCTCTCTCTCTCTCTCTCTCTCTCTCTCTCTCTCTCTCTCTCTCTCTCTCTCTCTCTGTCTCTCTCGGTCTCCTTCTCCCTTCCCCCTCTCTCTCTCTGTGTCTCTCAGTCCCGCCTCTCTCTGTTTTCCATCCCCTTCTCTCTCTCTCTCTCTCTCTCTCTCTCTCTCTCTCTCACTCTCTTTTTCCATCCCCTTCTCTCTCTCTGTCTCCTTCTCCCTCCCCCTTCTTCTCTCTGTGTGTGTCTCTCTGTTCCTCCCTCTCTGTTTTCCATCCCATCTCTCTCTCTCTCTCTCTCTCTCTCTCTCTCTCTCTCTCTCTCCTCCTCTCTCTCTCTCTCTCCTCTCTCTCTCTCCTCCTCTCCCTCCCTCCTCTGTCTCTCTCATCAGTCTGTCTGTCTGTCGTCTGTCTCTCTCTCTCCCCTCTTCTCTCTCGCTTTGTTGCCTCTTCAGCTCCTCTTTCTCTCCCACTCTTTCTGCCCCCCCCCCCCCCCCCCCCCCCCGTTTCTGCCCCCACTACCAACTCTTCCTCAGAGTGTGGAACTCTCTTTATTGTTTGTTTCATCCCTCGCCCTGTCCCCATCCTCTTCTCCCCTCTCCCCCACACATATACATCAAAGCACACACACACTCTCTCCCTCTCTGTCTCTCTCTCTCTCTCTCTCTCTCACACACACACACACACACACACACACACACACACACACACACACACACACGTGCGCGCCCACTCACACACACACACACACACACACACACACACACACACACACACACACACACACACACACACACTTGGCCTCCGCGAGAAAGCGATAGTCTACAGGAGTGTTGAGCCCAGACAGTTTATTTTGTGTAGAAAACTTACAGAAACTATGTAGAGCAATTAAAAAAAAACGTTACCTTTGGAGTTCCGTGTGTATGTGTGTGTGCGTGCGTGCGCGCGCGCGCGCGCGCGCGTGTGTGTGTGTATGTGTGTGTGTACCGTTTGTATGTGTGGGTAACATTCCTTGCTCTTTCTTAATCGTTTGCACCTCTCTGAAATGTGTTTTTCACCTGGAAATATTGCCGTATGACATAGGCCAGAGACATACACTACAACACATACAAAACATCTTAAATCTCTATCTTTCTCGTAAAAGATAATGTCATGCTCAGTCTGATTTACTATCACATTAAAAATCAATGTTTGAGTCGCTTAAAATGGTGTTTCAAAACGCCTCTAATAACAAAACATTCAGCAAGTCATAAATAGCCTACTGGATAATGTACATTATCATATAGAAAAAAGAGCATTGTAAACAAATTGCGGATAACGCTATAGAAAGGTGTAAAATAAGGCAGAAAGAATACACTTGGGCATGGCAGTATTTTGACACCGAAAGTGTACAGTAAACAATATCTGCATTGAACGGATTCTCACATTTTCTGGATTAAACGAATGAATTGATTGATCTTCTCTTTAATGTGTTTTCACCACAAGAATTTTTTTCTAGATGAACGGACTTGAGTTCTTCGTCCGTTTTCCTTAAAAATAAAACATACATCTATAAACATTTGTACAGCTGCCTATGCTTACTTTTTACAAGTCACAGTCTCCTTGGATATTTGTTGGGCGGATATGCTTAACATAACCTATCCACGCTAGAAACCTACTCGGTCGCTTCACAAGACCAAATCATGACCGACACATAGGCTATTGGATCTTTCATTCGTGCAAACTTCACACATGCAACAGGCATAAACATAACATAGAAACAGTCCTAACACTTCATGCGTGCTCAATCAACACATAAGCATGCAGGCATTATATATACTACTTATTGTGGAAGTGATCTGAATACTACTTACTATGGAAGTGACCTATGATAATATACACGAACCTTACCTTACCATACATGTTCAGTTAACATGTTATCATACAAGCATTGTCTATACCACTTATTATGGGAGCGGTGTGTTTTAAAGTCTTCTTTTTTAACGTAGTGAGAAAATCTGAGTGTCTGAGAGCGAGCGAGAGAGAGAATGAATGAATGAATGAATGTTTATTCATATAGGCCTCAGCCCCTCATGAAGGGGTAAATGTACAGGTATACCACTTCATCATACAATACAAAGGGCTACGGTTATGGCAGGCACATCATGCAAAACTATGAAGTAGCTATTTCTCTATATTTAAAAGCCTTATACAAAAACAACGATAAATTACGTACAACATCAGGTTTAGTGCATGCCATGAGTAGACTTAGTTTAAATAAACAAGGTTGTCGATAATATTTAGGCTCCAAAAACTTTTCTCTTATTTCTTTCAACCTTTGACAACAGAGAACGAAGTGTATCTCATCTTCTTTAGACATCTGGCATAATGGACACATCAGATCGCAATCATTACAAAATTTATATCTAAATCGATGCACATTCAAGTCAGATATACCTAGTCTAAACCTAGTCATTATAAGCTTCAGTTTTCGGTCCATATTTGCTTTAAAATATTGCTTCAAGTCATGGGTATTACAAAACATTCTATACAAATGAAATCTTTCACTAGTGTAAATGTGGTTATTCCAGTTTTGCCATCTACAGTCAATCAAACGCTGACGAAACATTGCTATAAAGTGATTTTCATTTAACCACACGTCACCAAAACCATTGCTATATAAACAAACACGCACATTTGAAACCCAGTTCTACCTTCCCCAAGCATTTAAATCATACAGCATTTTATACGCTATGTTAGGTAACCTATGTTCATCCATATGTAATAGCTTAAACCAATATCGAACGCAGAGAGAGAGAGAGAGAGAGAGAGAGAGAGAGAGAGAGAGAGAGACAGACAGACAGACAGACAGACAGAGAGAGAGAGAGAGAGGGGGGGGGGGTAACTACCTCCATGTAACTCGGGACAGGAAAGCCAAAGGGAAGACCCTGCACCATCGGTCTTTGTTTTCAGCAGGGACAATTACAGGAGACGAATAACGAGTGGAGCTGACGAGATAAAAGTAGTTGCGCATAATTCTGACAGTGGCAGTGACCTAACCCAGAAGTGGCAGCTATGGAGAGGTTGGACATTGCAGTCAACTCTGAACACAACCAACAGCAGGCTTGTAAAGTGTTTATCCAACAGTTTGGAGTGGTCATTAGCATACTGAAGCACTCGCACATTCACGCACATGCACTCTTCCGTACCGAGTCAGTCCAGACACTGGCTTGGTGGTCTTGGCCGTCCTGTCTATTCCTTTGTAACCGTCTACGGCTGTCCAGCTCTCTCTCTGTCAGTGCCAAGGCGAAACTGTCTCCTAAGAATTAAAGGCCCTAGATTCCCCGAAGCTGGAGTATGGCTGCCTTAATGTTGGGATTAAAAAAACGGTCAAACACACAAAAAAAAAACCTCTGCGCTTCCGACGAGTTCGCCAGTATACACAGAATCCGTGCGTCACTACATGCTCGTGCAGACTGAAAGGCACGGAACACGAAGGGCTCTACAACGACTAATCAAATAACACTCATTCGTTTGTATGTAACAGTTTTAGTTGTAGTATTATTCAAACAAAATAACTATGATTTCATGCTGACATCAAACGTGTATTTATATGGATGACTTACAGAAAATAACCCTAAGCACGTAGGCTACATACATGCGACGCCTGCAGTCTGTCATCATAAACATTCCCAGCATGAACGCATAAAAGTGAGACATAAGCCTCCTTGAAATAGTAATAATGATGATGATGATAATAATAATAATAACAACAACAATAATGATGATGGTAATGTTTCAAAATGGAGTGACTGACGGCGGCGAACGAAGCAAAATTTAGAAAGAGAGGGTGTTAGTTACCGCCAATGACATTGACAAACAAAGCACATGACAAGACACGATGCATTTCAACCTCTTGGGTCTTCTTCAGGCGAAAAAATAAATCACATTTAACGTTTAAGACAGTACAAACAAAGAACGAAAAGTGACTCATCTGTTGTTGTCCATGTGGTGGGGAGAATAGCCGCTAGGCGGAAATAACAAGGGGGATTATGGGAGAGGAAAAGGAGGGAGGGGGGGGGTTGCGTGGGGGGGGGGGGGGGGTTGTGTGATACGATAGGGTTGTGTGTCTAGTTTAGTGGGGCGGTGTGATATCTTTGTGACGGTTGTGGTAATGGTGGATTGATAATAATGGTAAGGGGGGGGGGGGGGGGGGGGAGGGAAACTGAAAAAAAAGAATTATGTATAGAAGGGGTAAATAAGTACATGAACAGAAGAAACTGTTTAAAAAAAAAAAAAAAAGAAGAAGAAGAAAGTTTAGGTGAATAAAATAAATGATTTCGCTGGATGATGAAAGAGGTGGTGGTAGTTATGCGTGGGTAGTTGTGAAAGGTGTGTGGGTAAGGTTAATAAGGGAGGGAAGGGGATGGAAGATAAATGGGTGATAAGGTATGATTGGGGGGGGGGGGGGGTTGAGAAAAAAAAAAAAAAAGGAGGAGTGTAATGTGTTTGTGTGTGTGTGTGGGGGGGGGGGGGGGAGCAAGGGGGGCAAGAGAAGGAGAGCTCATATCTCTTCATCCACTATGGGGTGGGGGGTGGGGGTGGGGGTGGGGTGGGAGGTTGGGAGGTTCATATAAATAGTGTTGTTTAAAAAAGTAAACAATGCTGTGGGATGATGTTCATTGTAACAGGTGAAATAATGTGTTGGCATCAATATGCTGATGTTTGTTGAGAGAAGATAGCAGTGATCAATGAAAAACAGGGTATCATGTGTTGCACACAAAACACACACACACACACACACACACACACACACACACACACACACACACACACACACACACACACAAAGGGGGGTGGGTGGGTGGGGGACCACATGTAAACAATGTTCTGGGTGAGTTAAGATCATGTGATCATAATGAGACTAACTGTGGAAAGTTTTCACACACATATTCACACACACATACACTCATTCACAAAAAAAAGGTAAAAATTATTATCATCAATCAGTCACTGATGGGTGATGATCATATGAGATCAACGGTAGAGTAGGAAGAGAAAATCGAAAAAATAGATGATGGTAATGATGACAATGATGATAATAATAATAACAATAATAATAATAACAACAACGATAATAATAAAATAATAATGATGATAATGATAATAATAACTGATAATAATAATGATAATGATAATAATAATAATAATAATAACTGATCTGAATGGTCTCAGTTACTGATTCGATACTTCTCAAACCACTTTACATTGCCCATCAGAAACAAGAAATACATTTTAAAGTAAAACTTTGCAACAACAACAACAACAACAACAAAAAAAGAGAGAAAAAAAAAAAGCCCAGCATAATCAGGACACAGAGACTCGTCTTACTTTGCGTATTTTTGCGTGCTTTACATTTCGGTTAGAAAAGAAAAAAAAAAAAAAAAGAAAACGAGTAGATTACGAATCCTATAAATGTACACAATTTTAAGGGAAAATGAACGAAGAGTTCAAATCATAGAAAGTTCGAAAATCAGTGCAACGCAAATACTCTTTAATCTGCACTTTCAATGTTATTACAAAATACTGCCAAGTCCGAGTCTCCCTTATAGGATTAAAAAAGAAGGGGAAAAAAAAAAAAAAAAAGAAAATCGAAAAAAATGCAACACCATCTGTCGTGATGCAGTAAGGTCGTGGGTAAGTCCAGTCACAGACTATGATTGCGGGATTTTTCAGCCGTCGCCTACTCATACCCACTCAAGAGTGTTGTAGGCTCAAATAAAGTCAAATGATACGTATGACGTAAGGAAAAGGGAGCACACTCACCTGCAGGGGCGGGCTGCTGGGGAACACACGCAACGTTTACCAGCCGTCGACTTTGCAAGGCAGGCTTTGGATGAAAATCCATAGGGTAAGGGGAGACTTATGAGGTGGAAGCAGAGCTGGAGAAGATCGATCAAGCGCAAGGCAAAGGCCGTATCGGGCTGACGAGGCGCAACTGAAAGACGCTGCCCAGGACCTCAACGCTTGCCAAGCTGAGGTGATTGATAATACTACACCGGCATAGCAAGTATCACCCACCTAGGGACAAGCCACTTTCAATCTGCAACATGATCTCATGGCACTGGTGTGTGAACTCAGAATGATTACATACTGCTGAGGGTGACCTTTTCTTCTTTTTTTTTTCTGATTAAGAGTCACTTCACATCAATCAGGACACAAAATGGAAAATTTATACTGAGTTGA
>CM065720.1:38060655-38073155 GCA_033310375.1 Conus canariensis
TTTCCTTCTTGTTTTTATCCCCCCCCCTCCCCTTCTCTCCTCTTCTTGTTGTTGTAGTTAGTCTTTTTTTTTTTCTTCAATAAAACCAAGCCAGCGTCTGTCTTCTTATGAAACTTCTACACTTCAAGTTAATTGAGAATGTTAAAGGGTCCGGTTCACTGAGACTGAAAAAAAGGAAAAGTTGGTTTGAAGAAGAAGAAGAAGAAGAAGACAACGAAGAATAAAAAGAAGAAGGCGGTGCGGGAGAGAGAGAGAGAGAGAGAGAGAGAGAGAGAGAGAGAGAGAGAGAGACAGAGACAGAGAGAGAGACAGAGAAGGATGAATTAGACCTCGTTATGTTGTTGGCATGTAAACAAAGGTCATGTGTAGCTGGAATGTGTGGGCTATGTGTATGTTCCAATTTGTCACAGTGCGACGGTCCTTTTCTGTTTGTGTCTGTCCGTCCGTCTGTCTGTCTGTGTGTCTGTCTGTCCGTCCGTCCGTCCGCCCGTCCGTCCGTCTGTCTGTCTGTCTGCTTCTCTGTCTATTATTTATGGCATACGAGGGGGATGGGGGAGAGGGATCATTAGTGCGGTATACTACTTACTAAAAAGAAAAATGCTCGAGTCCAACATGTGGAAGGAGAACGGAATTTATATTGAGAAAGTAGCTGAACTGGAGACTGGGTGGTGTTAACTTGAGTCCTCCATCTCTTTTCTTTCTTTCACCTTGACATAGGCTACACACAGACACAGACAGACAGACAGACACAACACATACACACACTAGCGCGCACATACGCACCACGCACGCACGCACACGCACACCACCACCACACACACACACACACACACACACACACACACACAACACACACACAACAAAGACAGACAAGACAGACAGACGCATCTATATCTGAATATCAATCAATCAATCAATCAATCAATCAATATATATATATATATATATATGTGTGTGTGTGTGTGTGTGTGTGTGTGTGTGTGTGTGTGTCCGAATGCTGTAGCCCAAACTTAGCAGTGATCGATAGGCCCACCTTAGAAAATAGCCAATATTTTAAATACCTGTGGTTAATAGATCCCTCCCACTTCTCTGCCTCAGCCCCCGCACCGCCCCCGCCTCCCCACCGACCTTGCCCTCACACCACCACCACCCCTCCTTTCCCCTCCCCTCCCCCCACCCTTTCCATATCTCTCCGCCTCCCCCACCCCGACCCCCTCCGGTCACCCCCCCCCCCCCCCCCCACTCGTCTACCTATAGATGACAACTCGTGATTCATAGGCTGAAAGACCAAGCAAGACTAGACGCGGAGCAGGCAAGGCAGCTGGAAATCTGTTGTTTTCCGCCTGAGACCCGCATCACACAGGCCACACGCCACAATTAGGATTTTGCTCTAAAACAAGGATTATAAATTCATGTAAGCGTTTTGAGGTCTGCCATAGAATTGAGCCAGAATTTACTGTTAAACTGAGACTTGATCAAAAGAACAACTCCCCACCAATTATTCCGCCCCCCCCCCCCTTTTTTTTGGGGGGGGGGGGGAGGGGGGGGGTTGTCACCGATGAAATCACAATCAATCATAAAATACATGACTTTCCCTTTAGTTGACACTCGTTTCAGGCCTTCGCACTCACCCGTGACCCTATATTTGCGCCAGCTTCAAGAGCCCAAAATAATCCCATTCCTTTGATTTTAATCTGTCTTCTTGGAACCACCCGACTTGGACCTTAATGGCCGTTTGAAGAAAATGAGGAGAATCAACTTTCAGACACAATAAAAATGGTCAAAACAATCCAGTTTCGCCAGTCTATGAATACTTGGTTCCTTAAGCAAGGCCTTGATGCATTAATTTTTGGTGTGCAGCCACACTACTTCACATTCCACTATGGGGGAGGTGTGGGGGGGGGGGGGGGTGGGGGGAGTGGGGGAGGGAAGAACGGACAATGACAAGAACCAATAGTAACCGACAACGCAGACGTACTTAGTCCGTTGCAAAGGGCAGAAGAGCTGAAGTCCATTTTTGGCAAGCTTTCCTTTCTCTCGGAGTCTTTTTGCTGTCTTCCTCATGTGTTTGTGTGTTTACCTGTCTTGTCTGTGTCTCTGTCTGTCTCTAGATCCGTGTGTGTGTGTGTGTGTGTGTGTGTGTGTGTGTGTGTGTGTGTGTGTGTGTGTGCGTGCGTGCGTGCGCGCGCGCGCGTGCGTGCGTGCGTGCGTTCGTGCGTGTGTGTGTTTCTCACTGTCTGTCTGCCTATGTTTCTGTCTCCCTCTTTCTGTCACTGTTTCTCTCTTTCTGTCTGTCTGCCTGTTTGACTCTCTCTCTCTCTCTCTCTCTCTCTCTCTCTCTCTCCCACACACATCCACATCCACGCACCCACCACAAACACACACACACACACACACACACACACACACACACACACACACACACACAGGAGGTTGGCAGATAAGAGAGAGAGAGAGAGAGAGAGAGAGAGAGAGAGAGAGAGAGAACAAAACGGCACAAATACAAACAAGAACTCGTTTGCAAATCACTGACACGGGAAGCCGTCTTCTGAGTTTGCTACGAAGATAACCAAAGTTTACTGTCACTTAAAAAAAAACAAACAAAAAACCACAAAAAACAACAAAAAAACAACAAAAAAAAAACACGAAACCTCCCGCACGTGGCTGATCGTGACTCCATCCAAAGCAGCACAACAGGATGCGGATCTGTTCGTGACATCGCTCGGCACGCCCCCTATCGGTCATCACGCGCCACCGGTCATGTAGGTATCTGTCATCGTCGTCGTCATCTGCCCTCAGTCACTGCCACCACCATCATCGCCATCTTTGGTTTTTGTCTTCTGTACGGGAGAAGGAATGGCAAGTTACTAGACCGCCAAACGTATGGGGCAGACAACTGTTGTTGGTACAGAAGCGACGCGTTTCAACCTTTGGGTCTTCTGCAAGCAAGCAAGCAACAACAACAACAACAACAACAAAAGAAGCAGAAAAAGAACAGGAAAAAAAATCAGAAGAAAGAAGACAAAGAAAGGACTCGTCTTCAGTTGCCCTAGCTGCGGTGTTTAGTTTGGTGGATGTCCGGGCTGGCATACGTGGCATATATAGGTGTACATAGCATACACTATAGTAAAGGACAAGAGAGCACAGCACACTTGTGTTGGATAGGGAAAAAGAAAACGATAAAATCCTTGATGACTGCAACAGAAAGCGACACACAATGGGATCAGAGCGCAATAGAACACCGATACCATCAGTAGGCAAACACTTCACGAGTGCATGCGAAGAGTGAGTGCAACACCACGGGAAAGGCCACGCAGTCTCAATGCACAGAGCACTTGCAGGCACACAGATCAGACGACCAACAACACCCTCCCCCTCCCCCCCCCTTCTCCTCTCCGTCCCCGCCCCCGCCTTCTTACCCTTCCCCCACCATCACCTTCCCTCATCTCTCTCTTTCCACCCTCCCTACTGTTTCTACCCCTCCTCTCCCCCCCCCCTCCGTCCTGCACGTCCCTCTTCACCCCCTTCCCCATCCCATCTCCCATCCGTTTGAGACTCGGGTAGCCATGGAGTGTGTGTACACTCATCAGTTGGGTACACGGCTTACTCTTATCTCTATATGGGGGCTAGGCGACATGTTTATTATCGGCACACAAAAGTCTGGTGACTTTTTTTTTCTCTCTCTCTCTCTCTTTCTCCACCCGAATACCCACCCCCACCCCCTCCGTTGCCCACCCCCCCCCCTCTCTCTCTCTACGCTCCCATTTCTTTGCAAGACAAACTTTGCAAGTTTTCCTCGACCTTCAAACTTTACTTTTTTTTTTTTTTTGGCTTTTTTTTCACTCTCTTTTTTTCCTCTACCTGACTTGGCGTGGCCATCCTAAGAATAACCTGTCGCCTCTTTACACTATAACCTGTTTGACAGGGTGTGTGCGTGCCCAGTTTCACTGAACACCACACAAACACACGCACGTACACACGCGCGCTTGCTGGTCCGTATGCACACACACACACACACACACACACACACACACACACACACACACACACACACACACAGAGGCACATACATACACACACACACACACACACACACACACACACACACACACAACACACACAGGCACACACAGGCACAGGCACACACGCACACGCACACGCACGCACACACACACACACACACACACACACACACACACACACACACACACACACACACACACACGCGCACACACAGAGGGACGCACAAACACAGGGACGTACACACATGCACGCACATCACTATCTTACACTAACCGATATCACCGCTAAGCTATGCCACAATTTGTGCAGTCATCAAATCCACCTCGCGCACACGGACACGCGCACGCGCGCGCACACCCACCACCCACCCACGCACGCACGCACGCACGCGCGCGCGCACACATATACACACGCACGCACGCACACACTCAAGCACACACACACACACACAAGGCACGCACGCACAGGCGCGCACGCTCACACAGAGGCACACACTCAGACGCACACAAGCGCGCACGCACACATGCTTCCAAACGTACACACAAACGCACGAATATACCTACACACGCACATAATTACGCGCGCACGCTCGCACACAGACACATTCGAACATACACACATCTGTGCACGTATGATGGCACACACACGCACGCACACACACACACACACACACACACACACACACACGCACGCACGCACGCACACACAAACACGCACACACACACACACACACACACACACACACACACACACACACACACACACACACACCACATTCATACACACACTGTCTCAGAGCACAAACTGTCCTATGACCACGCCACAAAGTCTGTGGCCGCCATTAATGACAATGTGATTGCCGGATGGTGTGGTGCGCCCTGTCTGTGTACGTGTGGAATTGGTGGATTGAAGAAGGCCTTTCGGGGTTTGGGTCGATAAAAAATGAGTGCCTTTTATCTCCCCTGTCTTTCTCTGTCTCTGTGTCAGTATGGTGTGTGAACGCGCGCGCGTGCCTGTGTGTGTGGTGTGTGTGTGTGTGTGTGTGTGTGTGTGTGTGTGTGTGTGTGTCTTTCTCTGCCTGCCTGCGTGCCTGCCTGCCTGCCAGCCTGCCTGCTTGTCTGTCTCCCCCCCCCCCTCCCTGCCCCCGTGTGTGTGTCTGTCTGTCCGTCTCTGTCTCTGTCTGTCTGTCTGTCTCTCTCTCATATGTGGGATTGCAATGTACGTGGATGGTGCGATTATTTTGATCTATCCCTTGGAAATGAACAAGTATATGTGTGTTTAATAGAATGCCAGTGCTTGCCTGTCTGTCTGTCCGTCTGTCTGTCTGTATCTGTCCGCCGTCCGTCCTTCCATTCGTCCGTCTGTTTGTCTGTCTGTCTCCCCCGCACGCTGTTTTTTTTTTTCTCATTTCTCTTCCCTCCTCCCATCACACACCTAGTTTTACTCTCTGTGTTTGTGTATGTCAGTCCATCTGTCTATCTTCCTGCCTGCCTATCTCCCTGTCTGTCTGTCTGTCTATCTATCTGTCTTGTTCTCTTTCTGTATGCGCACGCATGTGTGTGTGTGTGTGTGTGTGTGTGTGTGTGTGTGTGTGTGTGTGTGTGTGTGTGTGTGTGTGTGTGAGAGAGAGAGAGAGAGAGAGAGAGGTGTTTGTGAGTTTGCTCATACGCGTACATGTGTGGTATATCTGTATGCTCGGTACCTATGAACGGTATATCAGCCTTGCAACCCACATAATCCAGTTCAGTATAGAATACAAAGGGCGGAAGATTGGAAAATGTTCTGCACGCTGCTAAGTGTGTAGCGTATTTCCATGCAAAGTAATAGGTGGAGACATGGATTTAAAACATTGTCGTATGGATGAAAAAAATACTATCGAAAAGAAAGGAAAAAAAAAAAACGGAACTGTCGAATGTTCACCCAAATTCTAAGTTGATAAAGACTACTGATAACCGGTTGTCATCCAGTGTTCTTAAAGCGGAATCAACCTCATAGAGCTCCTTCACGGCTGTCGCCAATAAAAAGAAAAAAAAAAAAAAAAAGAAAAAAAATAGCATTGCCATGAAAAAAGCGGCAAGCATAACAGTTCTGTGAACAAACAGTTGTGTAAACAAAACACGTACTTCAGTTAATACCACGATAGCCAAGTCCTTCGAATGAGACTTTGAATGAAGGTTCCGTGGGTGAGAACTTCCGAGATCTTGCGCACTCATAAAATCCCATATCAACTTCCGGAGGAGAAGGCGAGTTTGGTGCTGGATGGCACGTATACACACGTACACGCATCCTGCGTGAGAAAAAAAAAATCGAAGGAATGACTGAATAAATTAAGAGGCTGATATTTAACTGAATGACACGGGGGTAGGAGAAGGGGGGGAGGGGGGGGAGGGGGGGGGGGGACGAATGATTAGCGCCGGCAGGCAGCTCTTCAGTTGGCTCTACCCAGGTAGGCAAACAACCCGCGGTGAAAACGAGAGCGTGAATTGTAGATCGGTTAGAGTTTCGTCCCTAGCCGACGAAGACTGGCGCTGTTATGTAAGTACTCTCAATAATGATGATAATAATAATAATAATATGATGATGATAATGATAATAGTAATAGTAATAATGATGATAGAATATTGGCATGCTTTAGGACAGAACAAATCCAGCCATGTTGAGGGCGGCGGACTTGACACTTGATTTTTTGTTTGTTTGTTTTTTTGTTTTGTCATGCAGATTAAAAATAAAAGAAAATACAATCAAGAGAGAGAGAGAGAGAGAGAGAGAGAGAGAGAGAGAGAGAGAGAGAGAGAGTCTTGAAAAACAATGTGGACAACCAGATATTAAAGATTTGACAAATACTATCTATTCTGAACAATATTTACATTATTTCTCTCGTAGTCGCCAGATTACAAAACGAAACCGGCATGTCACAGGTTGTACCAGGATAAAAGATGTCAAGGCTTTATGGAACAAGACAGGTGAATGGGATATATATATATATATATATATATATATATATATATATATATATACACACATACACTAGCAGAGGCAGAAAAAAAACAGTTGACGCAAGATATTTTGCTTTGTAAAAGGCAGAGTCAAACAATGGTGACAGAAAAAAAGAGGAAGTTTACTGGCATAGAATTTTCGCAAGGCGGAAGTACACTTTATACTGAAAAGAGTCCCCGCCTTACCCACAGAAGGGTGGGGGGAATGGTGGTGGGTAGGTGAGAGCCGAATCTCCCCTTCAGGTGACTGTACAGCTTCTATCACCACGTGCCCTCGACTGAATCGTATGGGGAGTCGCCAGTACGTGCAAATACAGTGAGAATAAACAGCGAGGCCGCGAAGCACTCCACAAACGTTACAGTTTTAAACCTACCTCCGTGGAGATTCTTTCTAATCGTGTTCATCATACCTTTCGTTAAGAATTTGACAGAGAGACGAATGTGCAGGGACAGCGTGTTTGAAAACAAAGTCTCTTCTTCTGGAGTGCTGGGGAGTATAACAACAACGTCACACGTGTGTGTGTGTGTGTGTGTGTGTGTGTGTGTGTGTGTGTGTGTGGTGCAACTTCAGTGGCATTACCCCCACGCCTCTCATTCTGGCACTCCGTACACAGCCACACCCTAGCTTGTACCGTCTCAGCCCTAGCGCCGACAACCCCACAGGAGTCAGCCGGTGTCAAGTCGTCATGAGGCAACCCCTTAAAGGAGACACTGCACACACTGCTGCCGCGGTCACTTCGGGTAGAGTTCAGTGATGCCTGTTGGTGACATCGTTACACGTTGGTCTTTTGGTGTATCAAACCTTGACCTGCTTTACAGTTATAGGCTGAAAAGAAAAAAAAATTACTGTTCCGTCGAACGAGAGAGACAAATCATGAGCCAAAACACGAAGTGTTTCGACATGTTTGGTCTTCTTCAGACATGTCAAACAACACTCAGAAAACGAAGAACGAGCGATCACTTGTCTCCTCAAAGTGGGCGCAAAATAGACGTCGAATTGGCAATGCTAGTTTTCACACGGTTTTACCTGTCAGCGGAACAGCAAGGAGTGAGGTTTAGGGACGCGTGCAGTAGTTGCATATAATGGTGGCGTCTTTCGTCCGTAAGCACAGCAGTCCATTTTCATAATGGGGCTGGTACACCCTTAGTGGCGCTTCCAAGGAGGTTCTTTTGTGTTGCGCGTCTGGTGGTCCCACAATGGCATCTGCTTGGGAGCGGTTATGTCCCTTGATGTCTTAATGGAAATGCCCTGTGCGTGCCTGCACTCTAAGCCAACACAGCGCAGGCTTACACGGGTGGTGCAGGACTGCTCCCGGCTGTTTGATTCGGGAGTTGAGGCCGGTACTTATGTGGGTCCCGCTGGTACCTTCGGGTGTATCTTTTTCTTCTTTCATACAGATTGGTCTTTTGGTACCAGAACTTAACCCGATTAACAGTCTTTAGTCTCGGCATTTTAGTTTTCACATATCTCCTGTTTTTCAATATCGCTTGCAGCCCTGATGTCGCCAAATAGCTGGCTGGGCTATGAGTAGCTTGACTTGATTTGAAGGGAAAGAGAGAGAAATACTTTTCAGGGCAGAAAAGGGGTTTGTAAAGTTGTAGGGTGAAGGTGATTGCGTGTGTGTGTGTGTGTGTGTGTGTGTGTGTGTGTGTGTGTGTGTGTGTGTATGAGGGGAGGAGGAGAGGGGTGGGGCAGGGGAGGGGGGTTAGGACGGACGGAAGCAGTGGGAGGAGGGATGGAGCAGGGAGGGAGACAACATGAACAGGAATTGTCCTGAAATGTTGCTCTTCATCTCTGTGCACATTGCTGCCGCTTGACAGATCGTAGGGGAACGAGTGAAAGAGCCCTACATGATGGTTCTGTCTATGCCTGACAGTTCAGGCAAATGTCAAAACACTTGACGGCTGGCATGGCCCAATGCTTATCAAACGGTTCAGCTGCTCATTACGCCATTATCACGGGTATTTTGGGGGGAGCCGCCTGCTGTTGTGTGCAAGTTCAATCCCGTCAGTTGTCCACATCCGTGGCCGCCCGAAAAGTCGGTGACTTCGACAAGTGTTGAGTTTAGTGTTTGTTTGATATGTGTTGGTGGTACTGAAGGACTGAGTTTTGAGTATGTGTTGAGTGATCCTAGTCTGAACTCTGTCTTTCTATCTCTATTTCTGTCTGTACCTTTGTCTGTCTGTCTGCCTGCCTGCCTGCCTGGATGTCTGTCTGTCTTTGTCTCTCCCTCCCCCCTCTCTCTCTCTTTCTCTCTCTGTCTCTGTCTCTGTGTCGGTCTGTCTTTTTGTCTGTCAGTCGCTCTGTCTCTTTGTCCCGTCTCTGTCTGTGTCTGTCTGTCTGTGTCTGTCTTTCTGTGTTTCTCTCTCTCTCTCTCTCTCTCTCTCTCTCTCTCTCTCTCTCTCTCTGTCTCTGTGTCTGTCTTTTTTTCTGTCAGTCGATCTGTCTGTCTGTCTGTCTCTGTCTGTCTGTCTGTCTGTCTGTCTGTCTGTCTGTCTCTCTCTCTCTCTCTCTCTCTCTCTCTCTCTCTCTCTCTCTCTCTCTCTCTCACTGTTGAAAGGTGATGCAAACTGTAGTCAGACCCAGTGGTAGAAAACACGCGTAAGAAGAGATAAGCGCGCGCACATGCAGGCATATATATACACACATGCGCATCACGTGGTGCACACGTGTACACTCGCACGCACGTACGCACGCATGTGAGCACGCAATCACACACACACACACACACACACACACACACACACACACACACACATGCACTTGCGCGCACACGCGCGCACGCACGCACACACACACAGACACACACGCACGCACACACGCACACACACACACACACACACACACACACACACACACACACACACACACACACACACACACACACACACATTTATGCTCAAATACGCTGTCACTATCAACTCCTTGGTGCTTCCATTTATGCGTTCTCTCTCTCTCTCTCTCTCTCTCTCTCTCTCTCTCTCTCTCTCTCTCTCTCTCTCTCTCTTTCTCTCTCTCTCTCTCCCTCCCTCTCTGTATGTCTCTGTCTGTCTGTCTGTCTCCCCCCTCTCTCTGTCTCTCTCTGTCTCTCTGTCTCCTCCCCTCCCCTCTCTCTATGCCACTGCCTGTCTGTATGTCTGTTTTTTTGTCTGTCTGTCGATCTGTCTGTCTGTCTCTGTCTCTCTGTCTCTATCTTTCTGTCTCTCTGTCTCCGTCTCTGTCTCTGTCTTTCTGTCTCTCTGTCTCTGTCTCTGTCTGCCTGTCTGTCTCTCTCTCTGTTCAGAAAACTGCCGTCTGTACTGAGCGGCACTGCCATGAAATGTGCTGCACCGAGGCACTGAAGACAGGGTCCCGCTGAGACCTGATGCTCTGCTGGTTCCAGTGTTTTCCTTGGATGCAAAATTGATGTCAGACTGGACCCTGCACAGTCCCTGCCTAGGTTAGGGCCTTGTCACACTGCACGATCCTGTGCATGGTGTCCGACTTACAGTCTCGCCTTGCTTTAGGGCGCTGTCACACAGTGAGAGTCATACTAAGGGAGTATAGTTTTATCATGTAAAGGGCATTTTCGTGTCGCTCCATATCATACGCGATGTTAGGATAGTGTTATTTAGCTAAGAGCACTGTCAAACTATAGAATTGGGATTATTAGGAAGTCTTATGATCTACATTGTCGCGATAGAGTCTTACCTTGCTAAGGGTATTGTCACACTGTACGATCTACATTGTCGGGACAGAGTCTTATCTTGCTAAGGGCGTTGTCACACTATACGATCTACATTGTCGGGACAGAGTCTTACCTTGCTAAGGGCATTGCCACAGTGAACGATCTATGGCTGGGATAGTCTTACCTTGCTAAGGGCGTAGTCACACTATACGATCTACATTGTCGCGATAGAGTCTTACCTTGCTAAGGGCGTAGTCACACTATACGATCTACATTGTCGGGATAGAGTCTTACCTTGCTAAGGGCATAGTCACACTATACGATCTACATTGTCGGGATAGAGTCTTACCTTGCTAAGGGCATAGTCACACTATACGATCTACATTGTCGGGATAAATTCTTACCTTGCTCAGGGTGTTATCACACTATCCGATCCACACTGTCTGGACAGAGTCTTACCTTGCTAAGGGCATTGCCACACTGAACGATCTACGTGGATGGGATAGAGTCTTACCTTGCTAAGGGCGCTGTCACACTATCCGATCAACGTCGTCGTGATAGAGGCATACCATGCTAAAGACATTGTCACACTATATGAACTACGTTGTCAAGACAGTCATACCTCGTTGAGGGCACTGTCACACCACACGATCTACATTGTCAGCATAGTCTTGACTGTTTTACAGTCAAGAAACACGTGGACCTTTTGCTGCTGCTGCTGCTAGGTTCCCGTGGGGCCGTGCTAACTGGGCGGTCTGGTGTTGTTGGTTCAAGTCTGCCGTCGGCCTCCGCGACATCGCTAGCCGCCCCATCCCCCACTCTCCCCTCCCGGCACGGCTCGAAGTATCCACCCATCCGGTCGTCAGGAACAACTAAATCTCTCGGCGGACATGTGGAAACGCTGTTTCCACTTGTCTACTGGGCAACCAGGTTTTGTTTCGACTTAACCAGTTAACTTTAGAGCAGGCTGATTGCACCTTCCTCATATCTTTTTCACTTTCACAACTCTCCCCTTCACCTCCCATACGCTCTCCAACTCCTCCCAAGCCTCCTCATTCCCTTACCGCCTCCCCCCCCCCCCTCCATCTGGGGTTTTCTCAGAACGGACGTCTAGCAGAGTGCTTGCAATTTGATCGAGAAAAGGTGTGTTCAATAAAGCATACAGGCATTGTTCGTGGCTTGTGTGGAACTGACAGGTCTGTTGACTTTCTCCCTCCCTCTCAGGCGAGAATCAACATGTGTGCAGAGCGTGCCATCGTTGAAAGTTTGTCTACTGTCTTGTCATCGTACTTCCGTGATAATTTCTTATCAACCGTCTTTGTACTTATGGAAGGCAAAGAAAATTAGGGAGAGAAATAGATTTTATGATGTACTCGTCCCTTGGACAACTAAAGCACACACACACACACACACACACACACACACACACACACACACACACACACACACACACACAAACCCAACCCAGCCCAGCCCAGCCCAGCCCAGCCCAGCCCAGCCCAGCCCAGCCCAGCCCAACCCAACCCAACCCAACACAACACTCATATACGCACACTCATGCACACACACACTCGCATGCACACACATGTATACACACACACGCATGCACACGCACACACACGCTCACACACACACACACACACACACACACACACCACACACACACACACACACACACGCACACATACATACACGCGCGCGCACACACACACACACACACACACACACACACACACACACACACACACATACACACACACACTCACACACACACACACACACTTTGTGAATTTCCAGACACCGCTCTAGGCCA
>CM065720.1:38083155-38085655 GCA_033310375.1 Conus canariensis
TCAACCCCCTTCCAAGCCCGCTTCTGCGCCCAGTTCTGGAATTATGGGCGTAGAGAAGAAGACCAGGACCATAGAGCTACACCCGGTCTCATAAGCTTTTCGAGTGAGCCGTCTGGTATTGTGGGGTATTTTTATTGTGCTCGTTTACCGTGTTGTAGAGTATAGTGTTGTAATTGTGGTGATGTATTGTGTTGTGTTGTTTTGCATTGTATTATATCGTATCGTGTTGCATTGTATCGTATCGTATCGTATCGTATTGTATTGTGTCGTATTGTATTGTATGGTATCATATGATATCGTATTGTATTGTGTCATATTGTACTGTAATGTACTGTATTGTACTTTATTGTATCATATCGTGTTGTATTGTATTGTATTGTATTGTATTGTATTGTATTGTATTGCATAACCCTGCTGTTATAACGGGTTGACCTCCCGTGCACGTTAAACCATAACCTCCCAGTCCCCATCTCATGTTTCTTTTTTCCCCATAATTGTGTATCTGTTTACTTTTCGAAGTAGATTTTTCTACGTAATCATAGGTGAAAACACACGTTTAAGTATATAATGAACCTGGAGACCTCGGTTTATTGTGCCATCAGTAAGACTAGCTCTCGGCCCGTATACCTGATGTCCCGTGGAGAGATGGAGGGGGGTGAAAAACGTTGGGAGACTGGAATCTTGGATTTTGGACTCACTCAATCGGTTCCTGGAGGGGGTGGGGGTGGGGGTGTTATCTACTGGACCGTAAGGTTTATCGCTCATACTTCCAGACCCTGCAGGTGTACGAATTTCCTGGGCCTGGTTGACTGTACATGAGGAATATAGAATGAAAGGTGACGATTACAGAGCTGTGCAGCTACATGGATTTAAGCTGAAACTAAAATCATGGGCATCTTCGTTGTCATCTTGATTATTGGTAAAAAAAGAAAACAACAACAACAACAAACAAAACAACAAAAAATCTTACCCGAGTTCTGTGACGCTTTGCTCCCTGGTTTCACTTTAAACTTTGATCTGATTCTCTGTTTAGATCAATGATATCTGTGCTAAATATCAGTGCTGAATTCTGGTCGTGGACTTTTGAATGTTAGCTGGACAGGGGAGGGGGGGGGGGGACTTTCATAGAGGGGCGAATACGGTTGTCTCCGTTTTCAGAAGAGATGCCTGCTCAATCTGGCACCACAACCTGGCAAGTCATTGCCGTCATTTGAGAAGGACTTACTAAGAAGGGAATTCTTATCTGGCTCTTGAATCGGAACATGCGCTCAGAAAGGTGATTCAGCAGCAAGGCTGTGTCTCCTCTCTAGGTGGCCACGTTAAAATATCTCTCCATATGTTAAGTCGGATCTCAGGTACGAGACTTGCTGCTTCTTGGAATAGCCAGTCCTACTCAAATAGCCACCGGTCACACTACAGGTACGTTATCCACGTTCAGATTCTACATATAAATCAGCCGTCACAGCCAAACAAAGAAAGGCGCTTAAATGATTACGGAATTTACAGGACGGGACATAGCGAATGTCGCGGCGTTAATCATAAGACAGTTTACTCATGGTTCTTCTTGTCATTGCATAGTCGACGTCACGGGTCCTTTTCGGGGCTGTCAGACTCATACAGGGAAAAAAAACATTCACCTCATGAAAAAGAAGCAAACAACAACAATTTATGATTTCTAGCTAAACTGTTGACATCGTTGAGGGGAATAGGACCACGCCGTGTTAAGATCGCCGGCCACGCTGCGTTAACATATTACTCTGAGATTAAGGAAAAAATAATGCGTGAAAAATAATGAAAAACATTTAGGTGTGACCAAAAAAAAAAAAAAAAGTTTAACAACAATGCCATACGGGCAAACAGGCACCGCAAAGTGGACAGCTAGTATCCACTGTGGACAGCATGGACATTTTCACTACCTAATTGCCAGAGTAGAACACACACACACACACACACACACACACACACACACACACACCACACACACACACACCACATACACGCTCCCACACACGCGCGCGCGCGCACACACACACACGCACACACACGCATATACACACATACACACACTCACGCACGCACGCACGCATGCACGCACACGCAGTCACGCACGCACGCACACGCACACACACACACACAACACACACACACACACACACACACACACACACACACAAGCTTGCACACGCACGCACACACGCACACACACACACACACGCGCGCGCGCGCACGCACGCACGCACTCACGCATGCACCCCCCCCCCCCACACACACACACGCACACACACAGACATCCACACACACACACACATACATACATACATACATACACACACACACACACACACAAACACACACACATATTCACCACTTCTCCCGCCCCCCCCCCTCCCCCAACACACACCAGAATGGCTGTCCCTGAGTACCGCAGCACCATTGCTGGTACATACATGTGAAGGGTAAACCTGCATGTGAATAGTCAACAAACAATTCACACAGAGGG
>CM065720.1:38095655-38100655 GCA_033310375.1 Conus canariensis
ACACGAGGAGAGACACCAGCTTAGAGGAGAGACACCTAGCTTAGAGGAAAGACACCCAGCTTAGAGGAGAGACACCCAGTTTAGAGGAGAGACACCTAGCTTAGAGGAAAGACACCCAGCTTAGAGGAGAGACACCTAGCTTAGAGGAAAGACACCCAGCTTAGAGGAGAGACACCCAGCTTAGAGGAAAGACACCCATCCTAGAGGAGAGACACCCACCCTAGAGGAGAGACACCCACCCTAGAGGAGAGACACGAGGATAGACACCCAGCTCAGAGGAGACACGCAGCTTAGAGGAAAGACACCCACCATAGAGGAGAGACACCCACCCTAGAAGAGAGACACGAGGATAGACACCCAGCTTAGAGGATAGACACCCAGCTCAGAGAATAGACACCCAGCTTAGAGGAGAGACACCCAGCTTAGAGGATAGACACCCAGCTTAGAGGAGAGACACCCAGCTTAGAGAAGAGACTCTTAGGTTTGAGCAGAGACAGATACTTGGATTGGAAGAGACACCCATGTTAAATAGACATCCAGGTCAGAGGTAAAGGAAGAGACACCCAAGCTGGAGTAGAGAGACACCCAGATTAGAGGAGAAACGTATTGGTTTTAGGAGAGACAGAACTTAGGTTAGCGGAGAGACACCCAAGTTGGAGTAGAGAGACACCCAGATTAGAGGAGAAACGTATTGGTTTTAGGAGACACATAACTTAGGTTAGCGGAGAGACACCCAAGTTGGAGTAGAGACACACAGATTAGAGGAGAAACGTATTGGTTTTAGGAGAGACATAACTTAGGTTAGCGGAGAGACACCCAAGTTGGAGTAGAGACACCCAGATTAGAGGAGAAACGTATGGTTTTAGGAGAGACAGAACTTAGGTTAGCGGAGTGACACCCAAGTTGGAGTAGAGAGACACACAGATTAGAGGAGAAACGTATTGGTTTTAGGAGAGACATAACTTAGGTTAGCGGAGAGACACCCAAGTTGGAGTAGAGAACCCATATTAGAGGAGAAACGTATTGGTTTTAGGAGAGACATAACTTAGGTTAACGGAGAGACACACCAAGTTGGAGTAGAGACACCCAGATTAGAGGAGAAACGTATGGTTTTAGGAGAGACATAACTTAGGTTAGCGGAGAGACAGAACTTAGGTTAGCGGAGAGACACCCAAGTTGGAGTAGGGACACCCAGATTAGAGGAGAAAAGTATTGGTTTTAGGAGACACAGAACTAAGGTTAGCGGAGAGACACCTGAGTTGGAGCACATACACCCAGATTAGAGGAGAAACGTAGGAGAGACAGAACTTAGGTTAGCGGAGAGACACCCAAGTTGGAGTAGAGACCCACAGATTAGAGGAGAAACGTATGGTTTTAGGAAAGACAGAACTTAGGTTAGCGGAGAGACACCCAAGTTGGAGTAGAGACCCACAGATTAGAGGAGAAACGTATGGTTTTAGGAAAGACAGAACTTAGGTTAGCGGAGGGACACCCAAGCTGGAGTAGAGACCTACAGATTAGAGGAGAAACGTATGGTTTTAGGAGAGACAGAACTTAGATTAGCGGAGAGACACCCAAGTTAGATAGACATCCAGGTTAAGGGGTAGACATCGAGTTCAAAGGAGAGACACCCCGGCTAGAGTAGAGACACCTGGTTAGAGGAGATAAAGCTTAGGGTTTAGGAGGGACAGACACTTTGGTTAGAGGAGAGACATCATTATTAGATGGACATCCAGGTTAGAGGAAGATAGATAGAGACACCCAGTAGAGGAGAGAACACAGCTTAGGGCGAGACCAGGTTAGAGGAGAGACACCCAGGTTAGATTAGAGACACCCAGGTTAGAGTAGACACACCCAGGTTAGAGTAGAGGACACCCAGGTTAGAGTAGAGACACCCAGGTTAAAGTAGCAGACACCCAGGTTAGAGTAGAGACACCAGTTAGATGAGAGACACCCAGGTTAGAGGACAGACACCCAGGTTGAGGAGCACATTAGATAGAGACACCCAGGTTGGGAAGACCCAGTTAGATAGACCCAGGTAGGTGCACCAGGTAGAGCAGAGACACCCAGGTTAGGGGAGAGACATCCAGCTTAGAATAGAGGCACCCAGGTTAGAGGAGAGATACCCAGGTTAGAGGAGAGACACCAGGTTAGAGGACAGATAGGTAGACACCCACAGTAGGGGAAAGACACCCAGGTTAGAGGAGAGACATCCAGTTTAGAGGAGCGACACCCAGGTTAGAGGAGCGACATTCAGGTTAGAGGAGCGACACCCAGGTTAGAGTAGAGACACTCAGGTTTAGAGGATAGATAGGTAGATACCCACAGTGGGGGAAAGACACACGGCTTAGAGGAGAGGCAAGAGACACCCAGACTAGAGGTGAGACACCTGGGTAAGAAACGAGACTCCGACGTTAATGAAGAGATACCCAGGGTAGAGGAGGGAGAGACTTTCAGGCTAGTGGAGAGTGAGACTCTTGTCCCATGAGATTTTGCATGTATGAAGCAGGTATATAGAGAAATAGATAAATGAATAAACAAATGAATAGATAGATAGATAAATAAGCAAGAACATAAGAAACCAAAATAAATACGTTGTATGTAGGCTTCTCCATTCCATCTTTAGTTACGGAGTTGGCCATTTTTGTTGTGGTAGGATAGATTATGACCAAACAAACAAACAATATGTTATAGCAACAACAACAGCAACAAACCCCAACATGAAGACTGGGTGTCGTGTTTAGACATCATCTCAGAACACGGAATGTGGTTACCTTAATCGTGAGCTTAAACACGGTCACAGGCGCAATCGTCTCGTCCGGGCCCACTGGGAAACTTTCAGATAACAAGCTGAAGAACAAGGAAGATAATTCGAGCCGTAGTGATGAGTATTCCACGACCTGTGGTAAACGTTTGTTAAGAAAGCGTTCGACTGTGCTCTTTTTGTGCTGTATCTACTTCTTTGTTTATCCGTTTGTCTGTTTGTTTGTTTGTTTGTCTGGTCGTTCACGCGTTGCCGCACAGAACATTTGCACGAAAACCGGTGTCTTTTATTTCATGTCTAGGTTTGGTTCTGCTTTCGGAACGCAACACACACTCCTCCATAAGCATGCGCGCTCGCGTGCATTACACGCATTGTCTCTGTCTGTCTGTCTCTCTGTCTGTCTACTTGCATGTCTGTTTGTCAGTCTCTCTCTCTCTCTCTCTCTCTCTCTCTCTCTCACCCCACACACACACACACACACACACACACACACACACACACACACACACATTCCCAACCCCAACCCCACCTTTCATGCCCTTCAAAACAGACAGATAAACTCACGCACACGAACACACACACACACACACACACCACGCACGCACGCACGCGCGCGCGCGCGCGCGCGCGCACACAGACTCACAGACACACCACACACACACACACACACACACACACACACACACACACACACACACACACACACACACACCGTTTCCCAGCACACTAACACCAGCAGGACACATTCGATAAATATACAGCCTGGACCTCCGGGGCGGCAAATACACGGATGTGTTCAGTCTGCCAAGAATCCAACCCTCATCCTTGGACTTTCCCCTTCCTCCTCTCTCCCCCCCCCCCCTCCTCACCGTCTCCTCCCTCCCTCACGGCCGTGCCGTATTGCACAGTGGAAAGCGATGGCAAATATGTCTAGTGTCTCCTTTCTCAGAGTGCGCGCGCATGTTTCTGTATCTTATTATTTCATTTTTTTTTTTTTTTTTGTGATTTCTCTTATTTCATTTTAGTTTATTTCAAGTTATTTTATGCCATTTTGTTTTATAGTTTATTTTATCAATTTCATATTTTCACATTAAGCGATTTTAAATGGATCGTTTGATAATATCAAGTGCGTGGAAGTGCATTCGTCCACGCACGCTTGTGTGGTGTGTGTGTGTGTGTGTGTGTGTGTGTGTGTGTGTGTGTGTGTGTGTGTGGCTTACGTGTGCGTGCATTTAACCGTGCATGGATATGCACGTTTGTTGGCATGTGTGTGCGTGTGTGTGTGTGTGTGTGTGCGTGTGTGGTGCGTGCGTGCGCGTGTGTGCGTGCGTGCGTGCGTGTGTGGTGTGTGCTGTGTGTGTGTGTGTGTGTTGTGTGCGCGTGTATGTGTGTGTATAAGGTTGTGTGTATGTTGTGTGTGTGTGTGTGTGTGTGTGTGTGCTCGCGCGCGCGCGTGTGAGCATGCGTGCATGCGTGCGTGCGCGCGCGCGCGCGCGCGTTTGTGTGTGTCATGTTTGAAAGAATGCAGAACAGTGGATAAACGCCGGTGTATGAGTGTCTTGCAACTCCATGTACGTCATATTGTGTACACGAATAAACGCACAGGCGCTCCAGAAGTTTGATTGTGGGGTGTGTGAATTATTCACAGCGGATAGCAGACAGATCGGGCGGCTCCTCTTCGATCAGGTCAATGATGCCAACCTCCCCATTGTCACTGACAAAGTAACAGGCATGACCCCAGCATTTCTCTTCAACGCTGCTGACAGGTTCGCCCACTTCCCAGCTGAGGGTTACTCTCCTCTGCCTGTCTGTCTATCTGTCTGTATCTGTCTGCCTGTCTGTCTCTGTCTGTCTGTCAGTCGCTCTCTCTGTGTGCCTCTCTCTGTCTCTTTCTCTCTATCTGTCTGTCTGTCTCTGTCTGTCTGTCTCTCCCTTTCTTTCTCTCTCTGTCTCTCTCTGTCTCTCTGTCTTTCTCTGTCTGTCTGTCTGTCTGTGTCTCTCTGTCACTCTGTCTCTGTCTGTCTCTTTCTCTCTCTCTCTCTCTCACTCTGTCTGTCAGTCTGTTTTTCTCTCTCTCACTCTCTGTCTGTCTGTCTCACGCTCTCTCTCTCGCTCTGTCTGTCTGTCTGTCTGTCTGTCTCTCTCTCTCTCTCTCTCTCTCTCTCTCTCTCCTCTCTCTCTCTCTCTCTCTCTCTCTCTCTCTCTCTCTCCAGCTTCTGTGTTGTTATTGACCAGT
>CM065720.1:38113155-38165655 GCA_033310375.1 Conus canariensis
CTACAAATGCATACTTGTTTCTTGGAATGTTACTGATATTAATACAAAATCTGGAGCACTGTTTTTCTTGCGGCACATGAAAATAATACATTTTGGGTTTTTGTTCAAGTTTTCTTGAGACTGAGCTGAACGTGAGTTTCCAAGTATAATGACTGCAGATGGAAATGTGTATTCAAATGTTGAAATACTGAGCCACAAAATTGACATTATAAACATTGCAAACTTATAAACATCGATTCTCAACCTATTGTTAAGTCATTTCCATTGTGACTGAAGATTCCTTTACCTGTATTTGTTTTGTTTTATGTTTTCCCAGTTAATTACACAATTTTATTGTGTTGTTTAATTATGTCTTGCTGAAAAAGACCATGAGGTTGAAGTTTAATACTTAAGTGTATGTAATAATCATTTAGCAGCTCAGTATTTGAACAACTAGTTTCATGAGTTTAAAGCAGTTTGAGTTTTCACCCAATGGCAGTTTGTGTCTGGCAGATATGGAGAATGTGGCCCAGCCTGAAGCCAGAGTAGAGTTCCTGACCTATCTGCACAAGAGAGATCCCAACAAAGACACCATTAAGGTACTGGAACCAGTCAGGCTGATGTTGGGTTTGTCCTGCTGTCCATCATGAAGAGCGTTGTGTGTGTGTGTGTGTGTGTGTGTGTGTGTGTGTGTGTGTGTGAGTGTGTGTGTGTGTTTGAATGTTGTATATGTATATGTGTATGCATATATGTATGTGTTTAAGCATGCTTCTGTAGGTTTTGGGAGGGGGTAAGTTTGGATAGGTGTGCATGTACATTGGTTTTTGTGCGTGGTTGCTGTCAAAAAGGGCAAGAGCATATATATATATGTGTGTGTGTGTGTGTGTGTGTGTGTGTGTGTTAGAGAGAGAGAGTGTGCATGCTAACTCTAACATCTGCTTTGATGAAAGCATTTTGCAACATGCTGGTAGACAGGAATTGTGCTGACAGTAAACGGACTCTGGGGGGACTGTTGGCAGGACCTGTGGGAGCTGAAGTTCTGGTTCTACGGTCGTGGAGATGGGCTGAGCAGGAAGCTGGCCTTCACCGAATACTTCCAGGAGCTCATCAGTGCCAAGAACCTGCCCAAGAGTAGGTATCCCTGGCATCCCTAGCTGTATTCTTCTACCAAGGGGGAATGATGAGAATCTACATTAAAAGTTCTCACATGATTGTTTGTATGTTTACTAGTAGCAGAGTGCTGGTAACAGCATCAGCAGCAGCAGTGGCAGCAGCAGCTCTAGAAGAAGTGGTAGCAACAGCAGCAGCAGTGATAGAAGTAGCAGTGATGTCAATGGTAGTGTTCGCAGCGGCAGCAGTAGTCGTAACAGTGGTAGGTGACAGAAGTAGTAACAGTGTCGTATCCATTGCTCCCTGTGGACTGCTTGTACCAAGGCTGTGATTGGACCAGACTGGGTGTAGCTGGGGAGCTGGATGAAGCAAGATGGGAGCAACGCTGTACTGAGAGGATGAAGCAGTTGTGATTTTGTGTACATTTTTTCAAAACCTTGTGCTTAAATCTGTGTGCGGATGTGTGTGTGTTTGGTGTGTGTGTGTGTGTGTGTGTGTGTGTGTGTGTGTGTGTGTGTGTGTGAGAGAGAGAGAGAGAGAGAGAGAGAGAGAGAGAGAGAATAAAGGGACAGAGAGGGTAGGGGGGAGTGTGCCTTTTTCCCTCTCTGCCTCTTTTCACTTTTTAGATCTTCTGATTAACACTGTCTGTCATTCAGTCTAATCTTCTGTCCACCCCCCCCCCCCATCCCTTCCCTGTACTTCACTTTTCTCATGTACACACACACACACACACACACACACACACACACACACACACACACACACACCACACATATCCAGAGTTTCACATAATTAAAAATGTAATGGTTTTTATATCCCCAAATTAAATTTTGGGGTGTTTTTATTTACCCAACAAGAAATTCTGGAAGGTTGCCCTTGCAAAGGATTCTGCCTTGTTTTATTAAAAAAGCAACTTTAATCAATGAGATCTATTGTGGTTGTGTGTGCGTTGACCTGTGTGAAAGAAAAAGAGAGAGAGGGGGAATAGTAAAAAATGTAACTCTTTCACAAAAGACAGGCCTTATTGTTTTGGATATTGTAATACCAACATATTAACCATCAAACTCACTTCATCTGATGAAGTAAAAAGGTTAAAAACTAACGAAGTAAAACAATTAAAAACTGATGAAGTAAAATGGTTAAAAACTGATGAAGTAAAACAGTTAAAAACTAATGAAGTAAAACAGTTAAAAACCGATTAAGTAAAACAGTTATAAACTGATGAAGTAAAAAGGTTAAAAACTGATGAAGTAAAAAGGTTAAAAACCGATGAAGTAAAAAGGTTAAAAACTGATGAAGTAAAAAGGTTAAAAACTGATGAAGTAAAAAGGCTAAAAACTGAAGAAGTAAAAAGATTGAAAACTGATGAAGTAAAATGGTTAAAAACTGATGAAGTAAAAAGGTTGAAAACTGATGAAGTAAAAAGGTTAAAAACTGATGAAGTAAAACGGTTAAAAACTGATGAAGTAAAACAGCTAAAAACTGATGAAGTAAAACGGTTAAAAACTGATGAAGTAAAACAGTTATAAACTGAAAAAGTAAAAAGGTTAAAAACTGATGAAGTAAAACAGCTAAAAACTGATGAAGTAAAACGGTTAAAAACTGATGAAGTAAAAAGGTTAAAAACTGATGAAGTAAAACGGTTAAAAACATGAAGTAAAAAGGTTAAAAACTGATGAAGTAAAAAGGTTAAAAACTGATGAAGTAAAACGTTTAAAAGCACCCTAACCTAATGACCAAAGGGACAATGAACCATTCTCACCATGTCTAAGGAGCAGCAGCATGGAAGTCAGGGTCTTGTCCATTCCCTATACCGCTTTAACCTTCCCCAAACATAATCAAGTGCACATGTACTGCTGGATGGACAGAGAGCTTTGATTTTTAGTTATAAAAATGCAGAACCACATGTGATGTACCCATAGTTGTCGGTACCGAAGCTGAATGCTCTAACCATGTGGCCACAAGCCCCTTCAGTCGTTAGGTTCTCTTCAAGGACTGCCTTCAAACCATTTCAGCTGACTATTAGTATGATGGTTGATTGTCCACACTCTGAATGTTGACTGGCTGCTGTGTGCAGATTACATAGGATTTGTGAAGCGTGCTCTGGTCCTGCTACAGAAATCCTCCCTCATCCGCCGTGTGGAGTTTGAGGTGGAGGAGAGGGAGGGCCTGTTTCCTGACGATGAGTTGCCTCCCATCAGTGAGTTTTTGTTTTTGTTTTTGTTTGTTTGTTTAATTCCAGATTCTTTTTCCTTTCTATTCTATGAGTCTGTATCATAGTACTGGGATATAATAGGACAGGACATGATGTAAGACTCTGTCAGGATGTCAGAATGGAGCTACATTGCATCATCTTCAACATCTTTAGCCTCCTAAGTCGTAATAAAAAGAATCGAGTTCTGTCATGCTCTCATGGTGACGTTAGTTTCAGTTTTATCTCAAGGGCCTTGCCTGAAGTGAGTATGGATCGAATTTGTCATCATGGGCAAGTTCTAGGGTACTGTCATCAGATGGATATGGTGGTGTGTCCTTGTGTGTGTGCGTGTGTGTGTATGTGTATGTGTGTGTGTGTATGTGTGTGTGTGTGTATGTGTGTGTGTGTGCATGTGTGTGTGTGTGTGTGTGTGTGTGTGTGTGTGTGTGTGTGTGTGTGTGTGTGTGTGTGCATACACTCACTCAGGCTGGCTCAGTGATGAAGCAGTCGTTGTCATGAGTAGAACACTTAGTAGCTAGTTTCCTACACATGTTGGATCACCTCAAAACACCACACAGGCACCAGAACAGTGCCAGTGCTGTGTCTCCTCCGATGGGTCACCTCATGACAGCCTGTTGTTTATTGCTCCTCAGGGACTGCTGGCATTTGTGCAGTGGCAGGATGTTCCAGCTGCATAGATCAGAGCTGGAATGAGCGGCAAGGGAGCAATGGCACTGAAAAAAAAACAATTAGAAAGCAAACAGGAAAATGCTAGCCTCGGGATGGAGGGGGGGGGGGGGAGGGGGGCAGGGGGGGGAGAGAGGGGGGCAGGGAGGGGGGGGAGGGTGGAAGCACAATGTGCCTCATGCCTTCAATTTCCTGTGAGGAAGTGATGCAAAAGCTTTAAATCCCTCGAGGTAGAAATTTATTGCCTTGAAATGACAGACTCACAAATTGACTCAGCACCCTCCCCCCCCCCCCCCCTCCCACAACCCCACATTAAAAAGCCTCAAGTTTTGCTGCAGACTCTCAACTTTTTTTTTTGCTGGTAGAAAAACCAAACAAAATAACAGATGCACATAATCATTGTTCACAAAGAGAAGAAGTGGTTGAGGATGGACATACTAGATGATAGAATTACTCACGTAGTCCAGGTCTTTTCAGGGGAAAATACTTATTAGGAAAAAAAAAAAAGGTGACAAATGGTGCAGGTAGCTTACAGCACACATTTACATTAAAGTAAGACGACCTTTTGAAAGAAAAAAAAAAAGAAAGAAATCTGACCCACGTACCTGACTTGTATAAGCCACATTATGAAAACCTCTTTCTAGAATGCTTATTTATTTGTATGCATTGTATATATAATTTGTTTGTTTTTTTGGGTGCACACAATCTACAGGCACCTGTTACAATTCCAATGCTTGACTAATCACTTGAAAAGGATTATGTTTAATATTTTTGGTGCATCTGCATCAAACTGCGCAGAAAATCTGTTCAGTCCACTTAATTCTTTTTGACAACTGTTTTATTTGGAAGATAACTCGGTTATGTTCTCTCTTCACTCCATACACCACTCCACATGCGTATACATGTCCACGCATACACACATGCGCGTGCACATATACTCGCACACAGGCACACTTACGCATGCACGCACGTGCACATATACTCGCACACAGGCACACTTACGCATGCACGCACGTGCACATGTACTTGCACACAGGCACACTTACGCATGCACGCACGTGCACATATACTCGCACACAGACACACTTATGCATGCACACACACACACACACACACACACACACACACACACACACACACACACACACATACACACACACACACACACACACACACACACACACATACACACACACACACACACACACACACATCACACACACACACACACACACACACACATACACACACACATACACACACACACACACACACACACACACACACACACACACACACATACACACACACACACACACACACACACACACACTCACGTGTGTCATGCATAGCCAGATACATTACTCACATACAGATATGAGCACACTTACAGTATTTCTCTGTCTTTCTGTCTCTGTCTGTCTGGTTGTTTTTCAGACTGTTTGTTTCTCTCTCTCTCTCTCTGTCTTTCAGTCTCTTTCCCTTTCTGTCTCTGTCTGTCTTTGTCTATATGTTTGTTTGTCTGACTGTCTGTCTCTGTCTCTCTCTCTTTCTCTGCCAGAACTCATGCAGTTGTGAAGATCTTGGATGCAGAAAACTTGACCTGTTGGTCCCATGAGGAGAGCCATGACTACAGTGATGTAAAGTTATGTACACATGTTGTCAGAGATGACCAGTCACTGACAGTTGGGAGTTTTTTCCCTTACAGAGAGCTTTGTGTCCGTCTTCACCCCTGACACCTACTGCTACCAGCACGTGCCTGAGGTCCCTGTTCATAACAAGAGCTTCCTCACCTTCAAGGTATCGCTTGGGCTGTATCCATATCTACCGTCATAAAGAAAGATACTGCGTTGATGGAAAGAAGCTCAGTTCACTGTGCGTCTTACCAACAGTAGACTATAATCTCTTACGCTGTGACGTTTTGATATAGCTATCAGTTCGACGTTACTTTGCCTGCTGACAGGCATTACAGCCATTTTTCACATGTTACTCTGCCTGCAGACAGGTGTTACAGCCAAACAGTTTTCACAGTTACTTTGCCTGCAGACAGGTATTACAGCCAAACAGTTTTCACACGTTACTTTGCCTGCTGACAGATATTACAGCCAAACAGTTTGCACACGTTACTTTACCTGCAGACAGGTGTCACAGCCAAACAGTTTTCACACGTTACTCTGCCCGCTGACAGGTATTACAGCCAAACAGTTTTCACACGTTACTTTACCTGCAGACAGGTGTCACAGCCAAACAGTTTTCACATGTTACTTTACCTGCAGACAGGTGTCACATCCAAACAGTTTTCACACGTTTCTCTGCCTGCTGACAGGTGTCACATCCAAACAGTTTTCACACGTTACTCTGCCTGCTGACAGGTGTCACATCCAAACAGTTTTCACACATTACTCTGCCTGCTGACAGGTGTCACATCCAAACAGTTTTCACACATTACTCTGCCTGCTGACAGGTGTCACATCCAAACAGTTTTCACACGCTTTTCTGCCTGCTGACAGGTGTCACATCCAAACAGTTTTCACACGTTACTTTGCCTGCTGACAGATATTACAGCCAAACAGTTTTCACATGTTACTTTACCTGCAGACAGGTGTCACATCCAAACAGTTTTCACACGTTACTCTGCCTGCAGACAGGTGTCACAGCCGAACAGTTTTCACACGTTACTTTGCCTGCTGACAGATATTACAGCCAAACAGTTTTCACACGTTACTTTACCTGCAGACAGGTGTCACAGCCAAACAGTTTTCACACGTTACTCTGCCTGCAGACAGGTGTCACAGCCAAACAGTTTTCACACGTTACTCTGCCTGCAGACAGGTGTCACAGCCAAACAGTTTTCACACGTTACTCTGCCTGCAGACAGGTGTCACAGCCAAACAGTTTTCACATGTTACACTGCCTGCAGACAGGTGTCACAGCCAAACAGTTTTCACAGTGGACTGGTGGCTGAGGGAGATACCTTTTGTTGTTCACTGCAGGGGTGCCATGAGGAACACTTGGAACCTCTGGTATTTCTTCAGCCCACTGTTCTCAGTCATGGTAGAGATATTGCCACCAGTTGTTCCTTAAGGATGATGACAATAATGATGATGATGATGGATATTTAAGGTTCTGATTTGTTACAGCTCAAAGTACTCACAAACTTTTTAATACATGCTTATCCATACACACACTCAGGCATGCACACACATGGACATGCACACATCCGCACTCATGATTGCACATGTGTGCATGTGTATGCACACACGCATGCATGCACGCATGCACGCATGCACACATACACAGACACACACACGTGCGCACACACACACACACACACACACACACACACACACACACACACACACACACACACGCACGTGCGCGCGCGCACTTGTAAGGCAAAAAGCAATAGGGCTATGGATCAGTATGAAAAGTGTAGTCTTGAGAGATGACTTGAAGGAAGAGAGGGAAATGGAACTATGGAGAGAGAAAGGAAGTTTGTTCTATGCAAAGAAAGTATGTTCTATGCAAAGGATACTTGAGGAAAAAAAAAAAAGGACACTGTCCTAGTGATCTTAAAAATATAAGTATAAGCAGAGGAACCCAGGGGCTGAGGTTAAACGTGAAGCTGGAGAAGATCAGAAAAATATGATGGAGCTTTATAATTCAGAGATTTGAAAAGAGCAAAGACAGGTTATTAAAGAATTGCTGTGAACAGGAAGCCAATGAAGAGAGTGAAGGAGATGAGCAACAAGTGCTGATTTAGAACATCCACAAATTAGTCTGGCTGCACTAATATTGTTCATCCTGGCCTTTGTTAGTCTGCACCTGGAACATCCACCCACCACTGTACCCTGTAGGCTGGTCATGGACAGAGAGTCGTGGTGAGATACCTGCCTGTATTCCAAACACTGTCTGCTAGCTGCCCTCCATGGCTGTGGAGCTGCAGAAGTCCAGAAGTGTTTCTGGCTTTCAGATATTCAGTGACTTTCTTTTATTGCATCGGCAAAAGAAAACGGATAGTGAGGGAGCAAGGAGCGAAAAATGTGTATTTTTTCTTATGTTCAGTTTAAGTGTACTAATGTTTTCTTTTTTAAAAAAGTATGTACTTGGGCTGTGTGTTTGTGTTGTTTTGTGGTATGGTGTGTGTATGTGTGTGTGTGTGTGTGTGTGTGTGTGTGTGTGTGAACATTTTGTGTGTGTGTGTGTGTATGTGTGTGTGTGTGTTTAGGGGGGGGGAGGCGGGAAGCACTCACACACCCAACATCGCAGAATGTCGCCCCAGCTGTGGAGCTGACCACCTGATCTTGAAGACAAAGAAGAACTGACCTCCAATTCAAGATAATCTTTCTCTGACCCTCACTGTACTGTTCAGTCTGGATTTTCAGATCAAGGCTGCAGGAGAGGCCTACCTGTCTCTGTCCGCGGTGTACGGGGACCTGGAACGCAAGACATATGAGATTGTGCTTGGGGCTGACGAGAACACCAAGTCCCTGATCCGGGACAGTTCTCTGGGGCCCATTAAGGCTGAGGCACACACTGTCAACCTGCTGAGTGAGGAGGATTTCAGATATTTCTGGATATCATGGGAGGTAAGTACAGTAACATCTGATGAACTCTTCTTCTTGAAAAACATTTTTTTTTTTTGTCTGGAACATTTTTCAGTTTGTCTGTACTAGATTTCCACTCCTTTGTCTTCTCCCTGACCTCTGTGAGGAGTCATTGAGGTGCTTAAACAAGAACAGTTCGCTAGATTTCTCCAGTGCTGTCAGTTGTGTGCCAAGGACTAGATCTTTGCAAATGGCTTCCCTGTCATGTTTTCAGTCCACTGTTTTTTCTGTCGTCCCCTCCATCTGCTTTCCCCAGCAGTACAAATGAATCACTGTAGAACACTACTGGCTGAAAGTATGCTGCCACGCTCTTGTTCAGAATCACGTACAATGATCATCCTCTGAGTTTACACTACAGAAAAAAGATCCTGGTTCTCCTTTTTGTTTTAACCACACACACTCATGCACGCACGCATGCACGCACACACGCAGGTACACACGCATGTATGCACGCACGCACGCACGCACGCACGCACGCACGCACGCACGCACACACGCACACACACGCACACACACACATACATACGCACACACACACACACACACACACACACACATATATTTGCATACAAATCCTAGTTCTCACTCAACAGCTTGTAATGATGAAGTCTAAAAGTTTTTGGCTGTTCATACCCTGCTTGTGATCCGGCTTGTGTCCACTGTGAGTTTGTATTAAAATCATTGGTGTTAGCAAGTGAATGGGGACTGTCATTGGATGGATATGGTGATATGCTATAAAGTATTAAAATAATTGGTGTCAGCAAGTTAATGGGGACTGTCATTGGATAGATATGGTGATATGCTACAGAGTATTAAAATCATTGGTGTCAGCAAGTGAATGGGGACTGTCACTGGATGGATATGGTGATACGCTACAGAATTTTAAAATCATTGGTATCAGCAAGTGAATGGGGACTGTCATTGGATGGATATGGTGATATGCTATAAAGTATTAAAATAATTGGTGTCAGCAAGTTAATGGGGACTGTCATTGGATAGATATGGTGATATGCTACAGAGTATTAAAATCATTGGTGTCAGCGATTGAATGGGGACTGTTATTGGATGGATATGGTGATATGCTACAGAGTATTAAAATCATTGGTGTCAGCAAGTTAATGGGGACTGTCATTGGATGGATATGGTGATATGCTACAGAGTATTAAAATCATTGGTGTCAGCAAGTGAATGGGGACTGTCATTGGATATATATGGTGATATGCTACAGAGTGGAGTACTCACTCATGCTGGTTCTGCTGCAGAGCAGTTGTTAGTGTCTGCGTGTGCAAGAACAAAAACAAAACAGTACTGCAGTGGAACCGCCCGGTGATTGCTACTCAGTACTGCAAATGATTTACAAGCATAGCATAGTTATGATAGAGTAAATAATGTCAGTGAATATATTTTTAATCTCACACTCTGGGTGGAAAGCTACCCATGAAGCAAAGTTTCCTGGACAATCTTGTACGCCATCTTTCAGAAGAATTTTCCTGTGCATGTTGGAACGATGGTGGGTGGTGGTGGTGGTGGTGGTGGTGGTGGTGGTGATGTGGTGTGGCATGTGCATGTGTGTGTGTGTGTGTGTGTGTGTGTGGTGTGGTGTGTGTGTGTGTGTGTGTGTGTGTGTGTGTGTATGTGTGTGTGTGTGTGTGTGTGTGTGAGAGAACTATTCACAGAAACCAAATAACAAAGCTATTTGTAAAACACTGTTCTTGGCAGAACCATGAAATAGCCGTGGGACGGGGCGCCAAGCAAGGATATCAACAGTTTTTGAAGTGGAAGGCTCCACCCAATCGCCATTTCAACGTGAACTGTCTGGCGGTGTCCACCAGCAGAATGGGCAAAGGACAGTGGGAGTTTGCAGAAATCCTGGGTATGTTCCCTGGAGCCTTCACAACAAATCATGCAATGTTGTTCTGGGTGGATTTTGCATTTATTCCAGGAATGTACTGTCTGTGGTAGTCTGTACAGAAATACTGACTTCTTTGCGTGTACCTCTACAAAAATTGTGGACTGCTGTTCAGGGTCAATACAAATTCCAGGAATATACCATGTTGGGTTGTAGAGCCTACAGACATTGCAAGTATGTTGTCCAAAGTAGGCTTTACAGATATTATTGGTGTGGTGGAAAATGAATACTTTACAAAATTCAGAGCATGTAGTCCATAGTAGACTGAACAGAATTTTAGTAGTTTCAGAGTGTGTTCATTGCAGGTCGGAAGTGAAGCAACAGGGCAAATGCATTTCAGAATATTGGTGTTCTTCAGGATGGACAAACATCAAACAGTCTGCCCCATGCCCTTCATTCCCTCTCCAGCATTTTATGTCTGTTGTCTGTTATTGACTTCATGGAAACACTTGGCATGTTTATGACCATGGCAGACCAGAGTCAAATTTAGGGATGTTTTGGTGGAATAATTCACAGAACTTCTTGGTATGTTGTCTGTAGCAGACTTCACTGCAGTTTTAGCCAGGTTGTCTTTGGCAGACCTATTAGAATCCTGATTATATTGTGGATTATAGCCTTTTCAAAAATTATTTTTTGTACCAGGGTACATATTATCATCCTTGGGAGACTGTAAAGACATTCATATGTTTTCAAAGGTAGAAATTGTAGCTTTGTCTCAATAGATATCTCACAGATTATAAATGCTGGTATCTTTGTAGGAGCATGGAAATATTGTCATTTTTATTTCTCAGTATTCACAGAATCTGTCATTTTGTGAACCTTTTAGTCAGCAATGTGTCTAGCATGCTGCTAACAAGTATAATCTGTGTAGCTGTTGGTATTTGCAGTCAGAGTGATCACTATGAGTGATGAAGTGTCAAGTCAAAGACTGATTCTACCATTTTTGTTTCATCTCATTTCCGTTTCCTTTATTTATGTAAACAGAAGAACAGGACTTTCAGAAGGAAGTGAAACGTGCCAAACTGAAGTTGTCACTGTTGTGGATCGCCAAAAAGCAACGCATGTTGCAACTCCTGGAAGATGCTTACCCTGATCCGCTGCCTGTGGACTTCATCTTCAAGTGAGTGCTACCCTTTAGTCTGGAACCTGTTCAATTCTGGTCAGACTGTTGGAGCATTGACTCTTGTATTTTGACGTGATCCCAGGATCAGTGCTGTTTTTCAGTCTGCATCAGATTGTGTCAGTAACTGGGAATGATAGGAGTGTTGGTGCTGTTGTTGATGCTCTTAGATAATCGGTGGTTGCTAACTAGGTGCTGCTGTTGAGTATGCAACCAGTCTGCAGAGGTACACTGGGAACATAACTCATTTTCAGATTGTTCCTCTCTTTAGGTTGCAGTCTGACAACTAAAGTCTCAGAGCATTGACTTTCTTGCCTTCACACTTCCTGTTGTTGACATTTTTCTTTGGTAATGTTATTTTGCGCTTGATTTTCTGTATTCAGCTCAAAGTTGTCTTTCGGTGACATGTGAAAGAAAGACTGATGTACGAAAAGTGAGAGTCTGAATGCCCTCTAAGCACACAGGAATGTTGGGGATGATATGCATGGAGATTGTGCACAATGACTGGACCAGTGGTGATGTGAAAGTGAATTAAGACATGACACACTTATCTTTTGGTGGTGGTACTGAGGATGATTTTTTTTAAAGAGAAGAACAGGAAAATATTTCATCATTGAGATTGTTTGTTTTGCAATAGTTAAAACTGTTGTCAAGTTTGTGTCGAGCGTCTTGTAGTCTTAATGATGATGGCAATCATATTGATTCAGATTTATGGTGGGTATGCGCTTGTGAAGCAGTTGAATTTTTTGTTCTCTCAGGATTGTTCATGACTTAAATTCTTTTGCGTTGTTGTTCTTATATTTTGTATATAAGCTTCAGTTTTACCAACGAGAAATCAGGAAGGAATCAGGATAAAATTCAGATCTAGCATGTGCCTGGCTTAGAAGACACAATGGATCAAAGTCTTTCATTTTCCCATGCTGCCATTAGATGGGATTTAACAAGTACTAGGTCAGATGCATGACAACAAATGTTAAGGAAATAGGTAGTCTTGCAGACCACATGGAAATGCTGGCTGACTGGGAAAGCCTTTGGTTTCATGCCATGATGACGATGGTGACTGTGTTGTGCAGAAAGAGTGTGGTGAAGCAGTCAGACAACATCACGGCAGCCGTGATGCTCAAAGACCTGCAGAAGAAGGGACTGGTGAAGGAGGTGGAACACGGCATCTGGATCCGCATGCAGACAGGACATGAAATCAATTACCATGGTACGTGTTTTGACAGACTAAATAAACAGCTGAATACTGTTAAAGTTTAAGAAAAAAAAGTTGTCATTTTAGGAATGGGATGGGTGCATAGAGGAGGGGAGGTGGATTTGAATTTTTATTATGTAAAGCTTTTGTGAAAGACATGTTATTGCTGTTGTTATGTCTTTGTGATCAACACAGCGTTCATTTCAGATTGTTTTAGTGTCTGTTCAGTTTCAGTGTATATACTGAGCCTGTTGAATGGAACAAACCATGTGGATAAAGTGTACATACTGAGCCTGTTGAATGGAACAAACCATGTGGATAAAGTGTACATACTGAGCCTGTTGAATGAAACAAACCATGTGGATAAAGTGTATATACTGAGCCTGTTGAATGGAACAAACCATGTGGATAAAGTGTACATACTGAGCCTGTTGAATGGAACAAACCATGTGGATAAAGTGTACATACTGAGCCTGTTGAATGGAACAAACCATGTGGATAAAGTGTACATACTGAGCCTGTTGAATGGAACAAACCATGTGGATAAAGTGTACATACTGAGCCTGTTGAATGGAACAAACCATGTGGATAAAGTGTACATACTGAGCCTGTTGAATGGAACAAACCATGTGGATAAAGTGTACATACTGAGCCTGTTGAATGGAACAAACCATGTGGATAAAGTGTACATACTGAGCCTGTTGAATGGAACAAACCATGTGGATAAAGTGTACATACTGAGCCTGTTGAATGGAACAAACCATGTGGATAAAGTGTACATACTGAGCCTGTTGAATGGAACAAACCATGTGGATAAAGTGTACATACTGAGCCTGTTGAATGAAACAAACCATGTGGATAAAGTGTACATACTGAGCCTGTTGAAAGAAACAAAACAATGTGGATAAAGTGTACATACTGAGCCTGTTGAATGGAACAAACCATGTGGATAAAGTGTACATACTGAGCCTGTTGAATGGAACACCATGTGGATAAAGTGTACATACTGAGCCTGTTGAATGAAACAAACCATAGGGATAAAGTGTACATACTGAGCCTGTTGAATGGAACAAACCATGTGGATAAAGTGTACATACTGAGCCTGTTGAATGAAACAAACCATGTGGATAAAGTGTACATACTGAGCCTGTTGAATGAACAAACCATGTGGATAAAGTGTACATACTGAGCCTGTGAATGAAACAAACCATGTGGATAAAGTGTATATACTGAGCCTGTTGAACAAACCATGTGGATAAAGTGTATATACTGAGCCTGTTGAATGAAACAAACCATGTGGATAAAGTGTACATACTGAGCCTGTTGAATGAAACAAACCATGTGGATAAAGTGTACATACTGAGCCTGTTGAATGGAACAAACCATGTGGATAAAGTGTATATACTGAGCCTGTTGAATGAAAACCATGTGGATAAAGTGTACATACTGAGCCTGTTGAATGGAACAAACCATGTGGATAAAGTGTACATACTGAGCCTGTTGAATGGAACAAACCATGTGGATAAAGTGTACATACTGAGCCTGTTGAATGAAACACCATGTGGATAAAGTGTACATACTGAGCCTGTTGAATGGAACAAACCATGTGGATAAAGTGTACATACTGAGCCTGTTGAATGGAACAAACCATGTGGATAAAGTGTACATACTGAGCCTGTTGAATGAAACAAACCATGTGGATAAAGTGTATATACTGAGCCTGTTGAATGGAACAAACCATGTGGATAAAGTGTACATACTGAGCCTGTTGAATGGAACAAACCATGTGGATAAAGTGTACATACTGAGCCTGTTGAATGGAACAAACCATGTGGATAAAGTGTACATACTGAGCCTGTTGAATGAAACAAACCATGTGGATAAAGTGTACATACTGAGCCTGTTGAATGAAACAAACCATGTGGATAAAGTGTACATACTGAGCCTGTTGAATGAAACAAACCATGTGGATAAAGTGTACATACTGAGCCTGTTGAATGAAACAAACCATGTGGATAAAGTGTACATACTGAGCCTGTTGAATGAAACAAACCATGTGGATAAAGTGTACATACTGAGCCTGTTGAATGAAACAAACCATGTGGATAAAGTGTACATACTGAGCCTGTTGAATGAAACAAACCATGTGGATAAAGTGTACATACTGAGCCTGTTGAATGAAACAAACCATGTGGATAAAGTGTACATACTGAGCCTGTTGAATGAAACAAACCATGTGGATAAAGTGTACATACTGAGCCTGTTGAATGAAACAAACCATGTGGATAAAGTGTACATACTGAGCCTGTTGAATGAAACAAACCATGTGGATAAAGTGTACATACTGAGCCTGTTGAATGAAACAAACCATGTGGATAAAGTGTACATACTGAGCCTGTTGAATGGAACAAACCATGTGGATAAAGTGTATATACTGAGCCTGTTGAATGAAACAAACCATGTGGATAAAGTAAGATCACGTACATGTTGTTTACTTTAAACCCATTGATGTGAGTGCAATATTTATTGCTGTGATAACTATTTTTATGGGACAGTCATGGAAAAGAATGAATGAGGACAGATGCCAGGTGAAAAGCTATGTTTTGGTCTGATTCTTGTGATGGGATGGTTCAAGAAATTTCAAATCATATGTACTATATTTTTGGTCTGAAGGAATGGGGCTTTTTTTTTTAAGTAGTTAAAAGTTAGAACTTTGCAAATACAAGATAATATAAATAACTGGCCATTGTGTGTGGGTGGTCAGTTGTTTTTGTCATTAAGAAATAATGCCTTGAAAGTGTCCGAAGAAACAGAATGCACAGGTAACTCTGGAATGCTTGATTTACTTGATAACTGATGAGCTGAACTGAACCACATTTTTAGAATACCTGCTTTCATTTTTTCTTTCTTTCTTTCTTTTCTTTTTTTTTGAGAAGAGGATCAAATAGAATTGTACCACTCCCTCTAACTTTTATATCGATTTAAAAAAATCTTTCTATGGATTAAGTTAATTCACAAAACAAGAATCATCTGTAATAGTATTCCAAAAACAAATCAACAATAACTCAACCACAGAACAGTAAAAGACTGCACTGAATCTCATGATGTTGCAGATGTACAGCTTGTGAAGGAGTTTCCTGCCATGTCAGCCAGGGAACAGCCCCAGGTGGCTATTGTTACCGCTCTCTTCGAAGAGAAGTTGGCAGTGGATGCCATGATTGAAAAGAAACGCACATTCATCAAATACAAAACAGAAGGTAAAGATTATCATCTTGCATGCCTTTTTTGTCTTTTTGTTTGCTAGAAAAAAAAAGGTTGGTACATCATTTATACACCATTGTTTGTACATCATTTATACAACATTTTTTGTCCATTGTTTATATAACATTGTTTGCCTGATCGTTCCATGGTAATTTTGAAGCTGATACAAACTTTTTTTAGACAGCTTAAAAACTGGTATGAATCTTTTAATGTGTTTGTGAGCCTTCTGTTTGTATTAGCTTTGCCGGATGTTTATATACCCCTGCAAAGGCCTTTACTTAGCGCCAGTGGCACTGTACCAAAAATTTAAAATAAGAGTGAGGAATTCTTCCCATTTCTACCTCAGTCTCTCAAACTAAAATATCTTTGTGCATTTTCATAACAGTTCCTTGTTACATACCACACATCATGCTAGATACCTGTGAACACATTCAAATGTGGGACACATAGGTGAAATATGAGATGTTTTGTACTACAGCTGTGTAATTATGATGGCCACAGCTATCATATTGAGCATGCAGTGTATTCCTCCTTCTGCTCTCCCCTTTCCACTCCCTCCTTTTCTTTCTGTTCTTTGAATATGTTGTCAACCGTCTCAACAGCCAACGCAAACCTGTGCCCATACCCTTTCCTGGCACCAAGCAGGGAAAAATAGGAACTAAACCATCATAATATGCTGGGAAAAGACAAGGTGGTCTGAAAATTGGGGAAAAAAGCAGATGGTGGAACGTCTCTGTCACAACATGCAGCTGGAATGACCAGGCGTGAGAGCAATGCCACCTGTGGAGTCATGGGGGATGAGACAAAGGGGAAAAAAAGAAGCCAAAAAAGAAAACAAAAAGACAAACTTAGTTTTTCTTGGTTTTAGGGATGAAAAATTTTCCACTTTTTCTGCCAGTTGTGTGTGTGTGTGTGTGTGTGTGTGTGTGTGTGTGTGTGTGTGTGTTTTAAAACATATTTGCTGTTTTTAAAATTTCGCCGCCGAAAATGGCAGCACGGTATCCTGAGAAGATGAAGTGTGGTTTCCTGAATAGTCTTAACAAGAATGGGATGAACACCATGTAACTGTATGACCAAAGTTTACCTTGCGCCCCATTCCCACCTCCCCCAGTTTTTACATAGTGTTGGAAGATGAAACCCTTTCCTCCCTCCCACATGCTTTTAACAAAATTTTGGACCAAGCTTCCAGTGAAATGTAAAGGTTGGTTTATGCTTTATGCATTTGCCAGGTGAATCCCAGGTGTACACACTGGGCACAGTTGGCCCGCACTGTGTGGTGTCTACCAAGCTGTCACGCAAAGGAGAGGGCGAGGCCGCGCACATTGCATCTGAAAACACCATCACCCGACTGTTGGGTAAGTGTGTCCATGGTGACATGATGTAGTCAGAGAGGACAGCCAATTTAAGTAGCCACTTCTTGTTTCCCCGTACAGTATCAAAACTTTGTAAGCAACTTTTATTTTGAAAATCTTGGGGTTTTCTTTCGCATTTTTAAAAATCCAAGTTGTTTATTTTCTTCATCTCTTTTTATCTGTCTGTCTAACTGTTTGTCCGTGTGTCTGTCGGTCTGTCTGTTTGTCTGTCACCTATCTATCTGTCTATCTCAGTTTGTTTTTTTTTGCTGTCCCAACTTCTGTGCCACCTCAGTGGCAGTGCACCCAGGCTGCTCATTCTGACACCCCGCCCACAGTCACAGCCCGGTCGGTCCTGCCGCAGCCCCGGCACTGGCAATCCACAGGGAGCTGTCAGTGTCAAGTCGTCAAGTGGCAACCCACTGGAGGAGACACTGCCCTGCTGCCGAGTCACTTCGGTGGTGTTCAGTGGTTCTGCCTGTTCTGATCCAACATACGCAGGACACTACCTACTAAGCCCCCTACTGCCGACAATACTTGCTTAGTCGTGGAATCGGCGTGAGTGAGCTCTCCCTCTGGAGGGCGCCACCAAGTCCATCTAACGACAGCCCCCATGGACTTGCCGATACCGGTGACCCCAATGGAATCAAGGACATGGAAACTGAGGTCACCATGAGAGCAGGGCATGAAGGGCCACAGAATTTGAGACTTTTTTTATGCTGATCGATGAGAAAGAGGATGATGAAGATGATGCTACGGATTTCCATTCCAGTCTGAGACTGCATGACAGGGTTGTACTGTACACTTCCTTTCATGATATATCCCAGCGTCAACCAGGCCTGAGAGATACAGACACCTGCAGTTTTGGTCAGGAAAGTTGAGCAATACTCTCAGAGACGCATCCATTAAGTGGATGAAACTCGATGTGTGGTCCCAGTCTTCCCAACTGAGCCCATAGCAAACTCAACTCGGGGTAGGAGCCGGTCGGGGTAGGAAAATCCCACATGACTCTGATGGGAATCAAACCCATGACCTCCCAGCTCGGAGTCCATGATGCTAACCACTTCGCCACGGCGGCTAGTTGTCACAGTTTGTCTGTCTCTGTCAGTCTATACATTATCCATTTATCTGTCTAAATTTGTGTGTGTTTTGTGTGTGTGTGTGTGTGTGTGTGTGTGTGTAAGGTTAAACTCTCATATCCTGATATCTATAGGGGCTGTGAACTGTTTGAGATTAACCTTGCCAGGGGCACAGCATGATGGAAGCAGTGCCCATCCCTAACCTTTGGCAGCCTTGACCTTCCCAGACCTAAGTCATGGTCCTATTTGTAGTGAGCATTTTGAAGCTGTAAAAAGCTGAGCTGTGAAATGCCTCGTGGGAGGATCTGGACAATGGCATACGTGTTTGTCTGGGCCAAAAGTGTTGATAGTGAAATACCCATTTTGTCTGGAAAATGCACAATGTAGTTTCAGCATAGCTGTGAAGTGCTCCATGTGAGGATCTGGACAACGCACAGTCCAGTGTTGTTCTAACAGAACTGTGAAATGCTGCATGTGAATATTAGATGAATTGCTTCATATTTGTGTCATGGCAGTACATGAGTGTTCTTGTTTTGGTGGCTATGAAATACCCCATGTGGGTGTTTGTGGATGATGGAGCATTGTTCTGGCGGCTATGAAATACCCCATGTGGGTGTTTCTGGATGATGCAGCATTGTTCTGGAAGAGCTTGAAAAGCCTGCGTGAGTGTGGACAATGCATAGTGTTGGTCTGGAACAGCAAACTCATTCCCAAGTGTCGGGGTGATGCTTGATAAGTGTTCTTCTGGAAACAGTCAGTTGAGCGTGAAATGCCAGTGTGAGCGTCTGGACAGAACATAGTGTTGTTCAGCCAGCTGTGATAATGCCAGTGTGTCGAGCGTCTGGACAGAACATAGTGTTGTTCTGCCAGCTGTGAAATGCCAGTGTGAGCGTCTGGACAGAACATAGTGTTCTTCTGCCAGCTGTGAAATGCCAGTGTGAGCGTCTGGACAGAACATAGTGTTGTTCTGCCAGCTGTGAAATGCCGGTGTGAGCGTCTGGACAGAACATAGTGTTCTTCTGCCAGCTGTGAAATGCACAAGTGGGTCGCTGGGCAACGCAGTGTTGTTCTGGCACAGCCAAAAAATGCCCCAGGTGAGTGTCTGGACAACAGAGTGCAGAGCTTTAAAATGCACCGTGTAAATGTCCACTGACCTTGCAGAGAATTGTTCTGGCAGGACTATGAAATGCTCCATGTAGGAAGTCAACGCACAATGCTATCTCAGGCAGCTATGCGAGTGTCTCACCATACAGTGCTATTCTGTCAGAACTATAAATGCCCTATTAGAAAAGACAGTGTACATACAGTGTTGTCTCTGGCAGTTTTGAAATGCCTTATGCGAGTGGACAGTACACAGTGTTGTTCTGGCACAGCTGGTGAATGCCCCAAGTGAATATTGGGGAGCCTAAGGCACGGTGTTGTTTCCCATCTGACACCATGTGACATGCTGTTGACAGGTACGTTCAGCAAGGTGGAACACGTGTTGTTGGTGGGTGTGGGAGGGGCGGTGCCTCACTTCACAGACTACAGCAAACATGTCAGGCTGGGTGACGTGGTCGTCTCCGTCCCCCAGGACAGCAGCGGGTCTCAGTACATCTACTGCCAGAAGGTAGGACCAGTGCAAGCATGCGCACACACTCATGCATGCACACATGCATGCACGTACACACTCACAACCACACACACACACACACATACACACGCTCTTTTATACATAGGGGTTCACACTCTCACACACACACACACACACGCTCCTTTATACATAGGGGTTCACACTCTCACACACACACACACGCTCCTTTATACATAGGGGTTCACACTCTCACACACACATACACACGCTCCTTTATACATAGGGGTTCACACTCTCACACACACACATATGCACACACACCACCAGCTCCACCACCACCACCATTATCATCACCTTCTTTACCCTTATGCTCTGTATAATTACATGTATGTCTCACACATACCCACATTCATGACTGCACGCAGGAGTGATTATGAAATGCAAACTTCTTGGTGTACACAATTATGGTATTAGATGTCATTTCTTCGCACTATCTGTGATGTGGACTTTATTGTTGTCAAGTTCACCCTTTTTTTTTTTTTTTTTTTTTTTGGGTTTGATCTGGGTGGGGGGGGGGGGGGGGGGGGGGGGGGGGTTGTAGTTTTCTTTTCTTTTTTTTAAAGTTAACCCTTTTTAATATAGAGAGTTTTCATTGTTGTTGTGTGGCATTTTTATTATTTCTTATGAAAACCAGAGTATGTATACTACACATTCGAGTGCTGATTTAGCAGACCAAACGAATCACGTTACGAAAATCCATTAGTACCTGAACTGATCCCTTCAGCCAGAACAGTAATGATGTAGTTTTTTTGGAGGATGGGACGAGGAGGAGCAGGGGAAGTGTGCATCGGGAGGGGGGGGTGGGGTGGGGGGGGGGGGGGTGGACGTTTCTGAATGCTGTTGAGAGAATGGAGGGATTTTGCTGATTGCAGAAGTGAGAGTGGAGGGATCTTTTTGATTGTGATACAGATCCTTCTCTTGCCTCTAAGACAGATACTGAGTGCCACTGTGTCTCATTCTCTTTCTGTATTAAACATCCAGAATTTGGTTGCTTCACGTCAGGTGGAAAAAATCCCTCACACAGTGGGCTACAGTACCTGACCAGGACGTGGGGGTCACGGGATCAGACGCTGCTGAGCACGGTGAAGTCCATTCGGCAGCAGGTGGAGATCCGCCCTTACAACGACCGACCCTGGGACGCCTTTCTGGAGCAGGGCAAGGACATCCTCAGGGGAGACGAGTCCAGCTTCCACCGCCCACCCATCCACAGAGACAAGCTCTTCCTAACCAAACCAGATGGTAGGCTTTTTCAAGAACAATGTTTAGTTATGTTTGACCTGAAATTAAATCTTAAATGAGGCATGGAACAGTAAACAGTAATTAGTGAACAAGTAGAGTAACTCTTGCTGCCATGGTGAAATAAATAGATGCCCTTAACTCCAAGAGACTGAATTGCCTAGCAGAAACGATGACACAGAGCACACAGCGCAAACAAAGAGACATCGCTCCTTGTTTGTTCTTTGTGCTTTTATGTTTGACCATTTTATGGACATACATATATAAACACACACCTCTGAACACACAAACCGTTGGAAAAATGAGAATAGAACAGAAATGAACTGTGTATGGATTCTTTTTTTTTTTTTTACTTCTTTTCTTTTCCCTAGATTTGACCATAACATTATAAACAGATAAAAACATTCCAGTGAACATTAGGTCCTTGGTAGGAATATGTTTTTAAACATGTCATTTTGAGTATTCTTGATAAAATGAAAGTAACCCCCTACATAATTTATGACATCTGTAGAGCTTGTGTCCACTTTCCCTCTCTGAGCACAGTTCACTCAGAGAATGAAAATGCCAAAACATGAGTGTGAAACAGTGACCTGTAATATAGGCACAGGGTTACACACAGTTCAACTTCAGTTACTATCATTATCATTGACCGATTCAGATTTACATGTCTTGGATTTGATGTGACGTTTGTTCACCAAATGACCCTTGCACAAATTGTGAAATGATCTTGACCCACAAACTGAGGAATGGGTAGTATTTGCAATGAAAAGACAGGCATTATATTCTCCTGATTTTTTTCTTTCTGGAACAGATCTACTCTACATTCATTCACTTTTAAAAACACTCAACATGCTTTCAACTGTCTGCAGTTCTTGCCCTTGATTTTTTCAATCACTGGTGATCGAATTTTTATTTTTTTTATTATGATATCAAAAAACTTTTTTTGTGAATTAATGGAACAGGTTATTAAAACAGACTTAAATAAATGCATTTGCCACTGGAAAAAAATTTTCAATTTTAATAGTATTGCAGAATTATTGACAAAAAAAAAAAAAAAGGAAAAAAAGGTGAAAAAACTCAAAAACACTCCAGAGTAAAGCAGCTTGAGGAAGTTGTGAAAACACTGAAGGATGCTTGTGAGTACACAGACCTCTGCCAAGATTGAACAGATCCTAGATCCACCTGTAGATCTGGATTTGCACCAACATTTCATGGAGTTATCCCTGGGCTGCATTCCATCTTTCCACCAAATTTCACTAAAATCATTTCAGTAGGTTTTGAGCAGTTTTGGTGATGGGCAAACCAACCAGTAGATGTTGCTCAGAGCATACCCATCTTGGCAGAAGCGAGAAAATTCTCAAAATGATGGATGAATATGTTCCTATAGAACTAGGAAGTAATTTGGGTCTCCAGAATGGACCAAAATAGGTTCAACAAGTTGAAGCAAATACAGGATGCGAGCTGTTACATCATCATCTTATAACACTAGAATGCACAAAGAAATCTGATTGGTCAGTAGTGTGAACAGTCAGTGATCAAAGATTTACAAGAAGCATTGTAATTTCTAAAAGCAGGGCTTCAAATATTAACTTAAGTTAATAATTTTACAAATATTTCCCTCCTGTGGGGGTCCTTCAATAAAAACTGTCTTGCTGGCATTTGGAATATCTTTATCTATTTTTTTCCCGGCCCTCTGCTTTTATGGGCCATTTGTTTGTCTGTGTTCTCATTTTACTCTTTTTTTTTTTTTACTTGTCAACTATTTTGTAAAGTGCATCCAGCCTACTCATAGAGTGGTGTACTGCACTATCATTAGTATTTCACAGAAAGTCATTCTACGTCTTACTCAGTACAATTCAAGACATGTTAAATTCTATGCTGTGTTCTGTTAACTAGGTAGGGAGAAATTTTAAATGCAATTAATAGTGAACTGCCAAGAAAACATAGACATACGAATCACAAGACAAAACAACGCGTTTCGACCTCTTAGCTCTTCTTCAGGCTACAAAACACACAGGACAACAAAAATGAACGAGCAATCACTTATCTTTGTTCACTTCAGCGCAAGATGGGTGTTGAATCTTTTTTGAGCGTTTTGTCTTGTGATTCGTTTGTCTACATATTCTTGGCGGTTCACTATTAACTACGTTTAAAATTTGTTTATATTTCCGCCTACAGTCGCCTCACTTTGCAACTAGGTAGGGAGAATCAAACCTTAAAAACTAGGCATACAAATGCTAGCGAGACTCTAAGTCTGATTTCTCATTTTGTTCTCTTTCCAACAGGTAGCATTGTTCAATGCAATCATCCTCGGCCTCGCAGTATGTACGGTGCCCCTGGATACAAAGAAGGTCAGGTGACCGTGCGGTATGGTTTGATTGGCTCTGGCAAGATTGTGGCTCGTGCTGATGATCTCCGACGGGACTTTTCCCAACTGAACATTGTGAAAGCTTTCGACACAGACTATTTCCCAGTCATGGAGAGCTTGGAGGGAAACGGAAACAAGAGTTTCTTGGTCATCAGAGGGTGCTGTGACTACGTGGATGGAACAAAGAAAGAGTGGCGGCCTTACGCTGCTTTGGCAGCCGCCTCCGTCATGAAAGCCATACTTGTTAACCTTTAAACGCAACTAGAGTGATTCATTGCCTCACTCGCACCTCCAGTGCTTCTGAAACTACGGAGGACATCAGTTTTCAATTTAGTAAGATCACAGTTTCGTTTACAGTGTAGAGTATCAATAAAAGAAAACTAGTATTGTTAAATCCTACGAAAGTCCTTGAAGCCCTCCCTGAGAACTAAAGTTCCATAAAATTCAGAAAGAACACAGATTGCCCTTACAGTTCATCTTGAAGAAAATGATGCATCATCTCCAACAGGACAAGTGGATGACAACGAGCCATCTAAAACAAAATCTTAACGGTGCATGTTGTAATCGGTGTTCAGTGCTCCAGATTGTGTTAGGCTGCTGTTGCAAAACCACTTACAAATGCACCAGTGTGTGATTCTCCAGCTAAAATGGAGAAATAAAAAAAGATTTAGCAGAGAGGATTTCAAGCATGCTGTCACATAATTTGGGAGGGAAGGTCTTTGACTGCGTGATTAGTACGCAACATTGCAGTAAGATCTTTCTAATATCAGTATTTTGTGTTTGCCAAAGTCGATGATACAGTCACTTTCATAACAGGCTTCCACGGCATCTCTTTTAGTTTGTCATATAAATCTGTACACATTTTGCTTTCCATTTCATGCCAAGCTTGAAATACCTCTGTCTTTTACGTTTGTGATATGACAGTTTCAGATCTACAGTGTTGGTAGTTTGACGCAGGCTTCTTTGGCTAAGGAAGGCAGAGAGAGATGTTCTGTTTAACACAGGCTTCTTTATTTTGGGAAGGTAGTAATGGTCCGACTTATAGGCAGCACATACGTTCTCGTTCTGCTTCCAGCTGGCATCAGGCATACCAATGACATCTTTTGTATATGATCAAAGGACTGTTATTCATTCATAAGATTGAATGTATTTGCTAAAGTAAAATGAAAGATAACATTTGCAACCAAAATGGATCTTGTGCATTTTTTGCCTTTAAAAAAAAAAAAAAATTAACCTCTTATTATTGGAAAAGGTTGCGTAAACCTTCTGCCCGTCTCTCTTTTATCAGTTTTATTTGGTGCTACAATAACAATGATTTTTAAAACAATGACAGTGCAAACACATGACTGTAAAGTTAGAAAGGTGTTTTTCTTTCATACTTTTAAAAATACGGACAAATCAGAAAGGACATGAAATGGGCTCGTTTGTGAATAACATAGTTTGTGCTTAAAGCTGTAAATTCCATGTCAGTATACAATGTTACCAGACACCATATGCTTGTCTGCTTGCTTTTTTCTAGCTGTTCCATCTCCTTAAACCCCCACCCCTTGTTGGTTGTGAAAGAGGCAAGTATTGCTTTTTTTTTTCCTTTCTTTTTCTTTTTCATTGTATCACATTCTGTGTCAAACCTAGGTAACCAAAAGAATGTGCTTGTGTATACTCTGCTGATCACTTTGAAATCTGACACCGTTGCATTTTTCTTCATTTTGGATCAGTAGGCAGAATTCTTGCAATTTCAAGTGCAACGTTCTTCCAGGACTTAATATTTTTGCTTAGTTTGTTGAAATATATTTGTATAGGCTTTGAAAGTGCATGTGGCCACTTGTAAGGTCAGAAGAATCCACTTTAGTGTTGCAACCAGTTTGATCTTCAGGAGCATATTATTCCTGTGCTTGTACAATGTTGATATCACATCCAGTCAGGTTTCTGCCCAAAGATGAGGTTACTGTGGAAGAAACAGGTCATTTTGAATTCTAGTTACTCAAAGAAGTTCTCCAGGAACGTGCATAGAGTCAAGAGAGAACTTTCTGAAGAGGCACCGTCAGAAGAAGAAATGACTTCAGCTTTCTCCGAATCAGAACTGGAGAAAATGATGAAGAGCCTGAAACAGAGGTCCTTAACAGCCTGAAATGGAAGTCCCTAACCCTGGCAGAATCTTCAATGACACAATTCTGCACTAAAGAACAACAGAGTCAAAGTCTACAGTGCTGGCAGATACTCATCCAAAAGAGAGGTAAGAGCATAGAGTTACAGACACATTAGCCTCACAAGCTGTCTAGGCAAACAGATGGAGCAGGTGGTGAATTCAGATCATATACATTGTCCAAAGCATTGAGGACGCCTCTCGGGGGAAAAAAAGTACATAGTAGCTCTCTACATAGACCAGGAGGTGGCTTTCAACAAAGTGTGGAAGAATGGAGCTAGGGTTCAAACTATGGCAGTTGGGGTGTCCAGTAAGAGGTGCAACTAGTTCAGCCAGTATCTCAATTACTACCAGGACCAAGCAAACCTTCAAAGCCAAAAAAGCATGAAAAAACTGCTGACACAGCTAGTATCTATCCTAAGGGGAGTCCTTTTTTCCCCACTCTCATCCTCATCTTTATTGACATCATCATTAAGTCGAGTCCTGGGAGTGATTTGTGTGGATGACCTAGAACTCTGGTGATCTACAGCCCAAGTATACATCCAGACTGTTCTTGGTAAGATTGAAGTTCAGAACAGACTGGCTGGTCCCCAATAGTATGACCAAAAACAACCTGCACAGCCTTCAGCAAGAGGTAAAGCTGATACAGAATGGCCAGAGATTTGCAAATGAGCACACACCTACCTACTTACCTCGGGTGACCTTGGTTGCAAACTCACCTGCAAGTAGCTGACCATCAAGCACTGCAACAGAGCCAAGCTGAGACTTGAGATCATGCATAAAGAAGCTGGCAGGAATGGATTGGAAAGCTGACCAACCCCAACGCATCCTGTCTACACAGACAGAGGAAGACCTGTAGCAGAATATGTGATGTCAGCCTGGGCAACCACTTCAAAGTCAAACTCTGAACAGGTCAACAGAATCCAGAACCAAGCACCGAGACTCATCACAGGCACGTTGAGATGTACCCTAATTCATCAGGTGTCGGAAATCACCAGGCTACAGTCGCTGGAGGACAGAAAAGAAATAAAGATCCTCATCCAGGCAGCAAAATCTGATATCTTAGAAACCACCCATTGAATGGACAGACCTGCCAAGGTTGGTTGAAAAGAGACAACTTACCTCCGGTCAAGAGGCCTGGAAAGAATATGACGGTCATGCTGGAACACGGCGCAAGGCCTATCCCGATTAATGTGTCCCAACTGTTTTGGGGATGGACTCTATTCACAGTCATTTGCAGCATCTCTGGAGTGGAGAAGAGAGGAGTACAGTCAGACATACAGTGCACTGCCCGACCATGGAGCGTATCTGCCACCATTACCTCTAAGAAGACTGGACAGGTATCTTCATGGATGGTGTCATTCATGAGGCAACGAAAGATGATAGAGCTAGAATCTCCATCCAGTACACAGGCGGGGATGAAGTGAAGAACACACAGGTGGGGATGAAGAACTTGCTGTCCCAACAGGTACGTGCTTCACCAATTTCAGAGTTGAAACAGAAGCCGTATGCAAAAATAGCCAAAGCAGTCTTGCAGAACTTTGCAGGAACACCTCAAGTGGCTTTGTTCTCTGATAGTCTCCGTGCTCAAAGCCCTTGGGAACACCCACAGCGAGGAGCTGAATCCTCTATGTGCAGCCCCGAGTGCTGAAGTGCAGACAGTGATCGTACAGCGAGTCCCAGCACTCTGTGGCATTGGAGGCAATGAGAAAGCAGACACACCCTGGCCAAGGGGGGTGCATAGAAGTAACCAATCAACAACCTGGTTTCCCATGGTGAAGAAAAGACCGTCATCAAAGTGCATCACAGGATGAGATGGCTGCTTGAGCACACTCCCTCTCCCCACACTCCAAATGACAGCTTCTATCTCCTGCTGTAAACCGAGGTTCCGTGTGTGAATGCATGCATAAGATCTTGCACACACATAAAATCCCATCACCAAGTTTCAGAAGAGAAGGTCAGTTTGGCCGTTGGTATGGATGACATGTTACACATAGCATGCACCTTCCCCTGATGTTGTGTATGGCTGCCCTAATGGCAGGATAAAAAACAAGTCATACACACAAAACTCCACTCCCTTTTTTGGGTAGATGGGAATAATCCTTGCCTGTCTATACATGGAGTGTCTGCAGTGCAGGAGTATCAGCCTGCATATGCAGGAAAAAAAAAATTTCTCACTGTGATGGGAGCATGTGCAGATCTTCCATTTCAGAACATGCCACAACCACCTGTGCCACTACATGTAGGTAAACTTTGGCATCAGACAGACAGGCCAGTGTCAGTGGAAAGGGACATATGACATAAGAACACATCCTCCGGAACTGTCCGAGTCATGATGCGGAGTGAACCAGTCTACCACCCTGGACACGAAGCTGTACGGCGGCACTCTGGAGGATCTGCAGAGAATGGCAGGCTTCATCTGAGCTGCAGGAGTGGACATCTGAGGGGAATGAACAAGGAAAAGAAAGTCTCGTTATTTACAAAGGTTTGTTATTAAAAGAAAATGGGAAAGAAAATTCATGTTCAGTAATATTTCTCAGGATAGGATCAGTGAGTTATGTTAGTGACTATTGTGGAACAAACTAGAAAATAAACAAATTTTTACTTTTTGTTTGTTAATAGAAATCACATTGAATTTTAATCAAATCTTGAGAGTGGATGGATCTAGTTAATTAAGGAAAATCCATTTGTTGTTGGAACCAGATGAAGTATTTTTGAACATTTGCCAGCCAAAGGTCATGGACAGGAAAACTTACAACATTCCGTATCTTTTTTTTAAAAAGTAAGTCATTGTACACTCATGACTCGCAATTCATACCAACCATCATGGTTAAGTGGCAGTGTCATGGGCTGTGTCTGGAGGCTGTGGGGTTGATCGCATTCAGAGTGATAATCACAGACAGATCACAGCCTCCATTTGGGGTACCTCACCATTTGCTAATCCCAATATACATCATGTACACATATCCAGAATGGAATCTTCCACCTTTCAATTCCACACAGGGATGGGTCTACCCAGGACTATCGGTTGGCTGGGCTATAAGCCACATTGCCATACCTTACCCACGACTACTAGGCGTGATGCAGCATTATAGGAACAGAAGAATCACAGCCTTCATGTTTGTTACCAAATTGTTTAGTATCCTAAACAGTATACCCTATTTGTTTGACCTTCATCTTCAGACATCTCTTGCCCGGAAGTGCTGAATGTGCCTTGGGCTCATGAAAAGTCTGGAACCACTGACACTTAATGGATGCGTCGCTCTGTTTCTGAAAATACCTAACAGAGAGTTGGGTGCATTACTCATGTCTGGGTGTCACTGGAGCATGTTATGAAAGGAGCTGTAGAGCACAGCCTGCCTCAGGTCAACATGGAAATCCATTCCAAGATCTTCATGATCCTCTTTAAAAATATTTCAGACTGTGTGGCCCTACATGCCCTGCTCCAATGGTGACCTCCACTTAGATTTCTTCACAACATTCATGCCTGTAGAAGCTGGTGCCTTTGGTCCCAGCAGGCTCATAAAGGCTGTCAGTGGATGGCTGTAGTGGCACCAGACAGATGACGATGCTCCCTAATACAACCTTCACAACAAGCAACCATTGTCATCAGCTGGTTTGTGTTCTGTGTATGTTGGATTTAAATAGGCAACAATGAACACTAGTGAAGCGACTCAGCCGCTGTACAGTGTCCAGTGTAGTGGGCTCCCTCAAAGGACCTCATATTGAAAGCTCCCCATGGATTTTTGGAGTTGAGGCAGAACCAGTGTCTGGATGCAGCGTGCGTGAGGGAGCTGGAACGGATGGCGTGGGAGCGATTCTTGATTCCCACAAACAAGCTCAAGGAAATGTAGCAAAGTTTCCTGCTTTGAACCTCACAGTTTCTTACTGGGACCAACACTGCTGCTAAAAGCATCGGTTTTTGATAGACCTTGTGTATATGCTCATGCATGTATGTGGGTGTGAACATGTGCGTGAATTGCTCTTTTTATACAATGGTTGGTGAATGTTTATTTTCTCTCCTGCAGCTTTGCAGAGAAGTTGTGAGGCGAGTGGAGGTATAAAAGGCTTATTTATCCTTCAGAACATTCTCTCAGTTACCAAAAATGTCCAGTTGTGGAAATCCAGTTAGACCTGTACACCATCATTGTCTAATGGTGCAAACATTCGATTGGTTGTGGCTTTATTAATATGCTGTTGCTTTCTGAATTGTTCGTATGTTAAAACTATATGAAATTCTGTGTGTGATTACATGTGCACATGATTTGCGTGTGTGTGTATGGATACATGATCAAAGAACATGAGACAATGACATGTGATCAAAGAAAATGATTATCAGTTCTACCTTCTACAGATCATTGTAAAAAAAAAAAAAAAAGTTGTGGTTGAGTTGGAACAATAACAGGCAGGTCCCATCACATGTTAAAAAATTTTTTTTTCAAAATGTGTTGGATTTAAAAAACAAAACAAAAACAGAAACAGCTGCAAATTCCTTTTATCCACCATTTCTAGCGTCAGATAATTCTCTGAAAAAAAGATTACTGGACATGTTGGAACTGCACATTTCCATTGTTTCTCATGGTGAAGAAATGGGAAATTCACCGTTACATCAACAACAGCTGATGCCATCCTCAGGCTCAAACAAATGGGATGTGAATGGTCCCAATACATTATTGATTGCTGTTTCATGCATGGAGCCCAAAGCCCTGTGATTTCTCAGAGTGATCCAACTGATGTGCTCCCTAACTGAAGTGGAATGGGTCATCCAGTGTGCGAGTTCCTGCAAGTTGTCAGCCTTGGGTGTAACAAAGGCTGCTTTATTAACGGAGGAAAAAGTAAAAAAAATATTTGAAAGTGTGCATGGTTGTGTACCATAGAAACATGAAAACAACAAATGCACACAGTGTATGCATTCATTAGGACATTTGCCCACAGATCATATCTATTTTTGATTTAGTGATGTTCCAACAAAGCATAAAACTTCAGCACAACTTTTGAAATGATGCATTTGGATCAGGACCGTCAAGAAACACACTTTATATCAGATTACATTTATTGTCAATTAAACTGTACATAACAGCATACAAAATTCAAAGCGATGTTTCTGAATCGCAGCACAGAAATGGTTCGCCATTCTCAGAATGAAAGTTTGAAAAAGCCCTCCAAGGTAAATCTTAATTTAAGCATGGGTATTTGTATGCCTTTCTTCCAATTGCAGAAACCATTGCACTAACGCTTGTGTACACAATGCTCTAATTCATCTCAATTACTGAATCTTGGGTGCTTCTTTTCTTCCCATCTCTGTCCCCTAACCCTCATCCCCGTCCCGTTTTTCTCTGTCCCTTGCGCGCAACACACATGCCAATATCACACGCACAGAGAACAAGCTTCTAACAGTAAACACTTGGGCTCCTTTCAATAACCTTCAATGAAATACCAGAGATCCTGTCTTCATCAACAAAACCAAACAAGAACTAATCAACACTTCACATCACCTGGTCAGCTCCATGTCCTCAATCTGTTTCAGCTGTTCTTTGGCTTGCTTGCTTCTCTGTGCAAGGGTCTTCACAAAATTCTCCACCACAGGTTTGTTTTCTGTCTTCATGATCCCTCCTGAACAAACAGAAACATGATGCATTATGTATTTTTTTTTCGTTCACGCGTCTTAAAACCTCAAGCAAATATGAGTCGGCCACAAACAGAGACAGGCGGGAGGTGGCGAGAGAGATGGTTTAATGACATGCAAGGGGAAAAAGCATCAAAAAGAAAGCAACACGTCTGATGCCATATTCTTTAACTTCACCATCAGATTTTTTTTCTGAGCCTGTGTAAAATTCAGATTCCTGTCCCTGGAGCAAGTGCTTCAACAAGGCAAGGTGCCACATGATTTTTTTTTTTTTTTTTTTTCTAAACCTATCAATGTTTTCATTTCCCCATCACAGTGGATTGTCCTTCAGACATTTGCCAGACACAACTCCCTTGTTGCTGCGAGTTGTTTTATGTACACTAAATATACGCTGTTACACTAGGGACCACAGCTTGACGTTGTCACCCACAAGACCAAAGAAAGACTGATCAAAGGGAACAAGCTGTTTATTTTTATTATTACAATTTACTTTGTAACAGTTTTCATTACTACGATTCTCTTACTATTACTAAAATTTATTTTGTAATATTGTTTTTCTCACCAAGATTCTGCGGAAAGGGGAACAGAAAACATGCAAACAAGACACAAACCAAGGAAATGTGCAGTTTATTTCTATTACTGAGATTCATTTTGTTGTATTGTTTTTATCAGTATTTTTTTTTTATTGCTGTACACCAAATTTCTGAGAATAATTCCTCATCAGTATTTCACCTTGGCTTGTCTGGAGTAGCATGGCAGCAGTCTGCATGAATCCAAGTTGTAGAAACATGTCTGTCAAATCAGGGAAGTGTGTCAACAGGGTTGTCAGGTCTGGAAACCCAAAACAAACAAAACAGATGAAACCTAGACTAAAGACAAACACTTCAACATCATGTAAAACAGGAGTAATTAACCCGTAGAGTGCCTTTAAGCCGTCAGCCGACGCCGCATTAAAAATGCTTTCCCAGTGCCTATGGGCCGTCCACTGACGTCATGCATTTTTCTTGAATTTTCATTCGTTACTATTTCTATCAACGGACTTAAATAGAGTGTGCGTAGTAAGCCTTATATGTCTGTAGTATTAAAATGATATGTAAATGACCACACGTGAGGGGAAAGCCCATTTATTCTCATCACTGACTGGATGACCAGCCAGCACTTCATCTCGCTTGCAAAGATGGCGGCGCAACCTTCGACAAGCGCAGCGACCAAATCAACGTATTTACACAGCTGAGCAGGCTCTGCTAATGATTTTTGACAAAGACAATAATCTTTTATTCAACGACTCACTCGAGCATGAAGGTGAGATGATGATAGTGATGGAATTGCCAACCGTATTCGTCAGTTATTGTGTCGGGCTGTGTGACCTCAATGTGTGTTCAGCTGACTGGTTTGCCAGCGTCGAACGAGCTCGCCTAGTGTGTACTCTGCACTGCGTGCCAGTGGTCAGTGACGTGGTAGTCAGCGTGAGAGGGGAGCGCGGCCTGCTCGCGGCGCGGCACAGGGCAGAGGGAAAGGTAGGGGAAGAGGAGCAGTGAAAGAGAGGGTTGAAGTCCAGCAAGGGGGCGTGGTGGGGAGAGGGGGGCGTGGTCGTGGACTGACCTGTCTGCATAGAGTGTGAGCGTCTTGATAGACTTCTAAACTGTTTTACTTTCATTTACAGGTGTAGTGTGACAATACAAACTTTATTTTCAACTTTTTTGCTTTGTGTTCTTGTTTGGATGTGAAGATGTAGTGGTAAATACATATGCTTTTGATCGTGCAAAAAAATCTATCCAAATCTAATTGTCTAAATACTTTTTTATTATCAAAATTAAAACAAAAGAAGCCCAGATTCAAAATCTTCATTCAATTTCCTTCAAAAATCATATATATTTCATTGTTATATCTTTTGTAGTTTCTGAGCTAGAATTTTTTGTTAATTATTACCCCCAAATCATTAGATTTCCCTGGCACTGGGAAAGCCTTTGTTTGTAACATTTTCAAGCAGCGAACGGGTTAAAATTCACAGGAGTACACTGATGCAAGTGGCACAGAACACAACACAAAGTATATTGACTTTTATCATAATGTAGTGTCCAGTGTATGTTGAATTGGAACAGGCATCACTGGACATCATCAAAGTGATGGAGTGGCAGTGCAGTCTCCTTCGGAGAGTGCCTCATGATGAACTGATATTGATAGCTCCATGCAGACTGCTAGCACTGGTGCTGTGACAGACAAGCCTTGGAGTGGCCCTGCACAAGGGAGCCAGAGTAAATGCCATAACAAGATTGGCATAGGTGTAATCCCAGACAATGAGTTGGAAGCTTGAATATCAAATTAAAGAGGATAAAGTATGCATGGTTTGAAATAACGCCTTGCATGTACAGGGAAAAAAAAGAAGCTGAAAATAAAGCAGTAAATTCACTTCATGCAACATTTTTCAGTTCAATAACTTGACCTAAAGTTAAACATCTTAACCATTTGAAACCATATGATCTGGACAGATTAACAACAGTAATAAAACAGAAACCATTTCATCTATTGCAGCCAGTCTAGCACTGCCCACACTGGAACTGACTATTTTCTGTTTTCGTCCCATGGTTACAAATATGTAAATCTGTCTTTGTGGGCATAGCTGCACACACCTGCCTGAATGTCTTTCAAAATTATTGACTACAATCATCTCAGTGCTGTCACAAACTAAAGACAGGGACATCATGGATTTGATCAGAGGTCTTTCAACAGCCTTGGCTGCCTCCTACTCCATCTCGAGTGCGCTGAGGGCTCAATGGGGAAAACTGGTCTCACACAGTCAAGTGCCATCCACTTCAATGCAGTGTATCAAGAAAAGGACAAAACTTTCCTAACCAACAATGCAAATACTGGATTCTTGTGGACTCGGTTGATGCTGGGGTAATGTTACGAATGAAAGTATCAAGTCCAGCTTGTGATACTGTCTCCATACCAAAACAGATATCTGTATCTTCATCCCTAATATCATTGTCATTCATCATGAAACGGAGAAAAAAAATACGAGAGTCTGGCCTCAGCGTAACTTCAGTTCATCATTCACTTCTTGCAAAGACAGCCTGTTAAGTCTTTGATGTCAGCAGACAATGATAGATCGGGAAGATTGTTGTCAAGATATAGCAATGGCCTCCTCTCAACCATCTTCCCAGACGAGAGAGACAAACACATATCTGTCATCAGTACCGGGCCTTGGGTTGTGGCCTGTTTATGCTGCTGTAGAGCAGGCATTGCTGATCACCGCCCAAATGACTAGCAGTACAGTGTCTTCTTCACAGCAATCGAACCTCACTCTGCACACTTTTGGTGCTGGACTGTGACTTTGTAAGTGGTAATGACTGTACATGGAAGACTGGGGGTATAATAGCCTAGGGATAGTGCCATTAAAACTTTTATGTGATAAAAAGAGAAAATTGAAACTGAAGGCAAAACAGACAAGTGATAAAAAGAGAACAGTGAAACTGAAGGCGAAACAAATGGCAAAATATGAAAGTAATTACCCTCCAGGGCCAGCATCCACATGTCCTGAACATCCTGCCAATTCTGTGTGCCGGACTCGCCTTCAGTAACATCTGTCCTGAGCATGGACACAGGTGCTTGGCACACAAAGGTGATGGCATGCCTTAGGAACACTCTGACCCTGTCCTGCTTACCTGCACACATTAAAACTTTTATTTCTATACTTTAGTAGGGTTTTTACTGAAAGAAAACCACATATTCAATGAAAGATTTCTCAGTTTACTGGAGTACAACTCGCTTAAACCAACTCCAACAAACCTGTGTTTATTTTTTAAATACTTTCAGTACTCTGGCTCCTATTTTCAGCAATGTCATGAAAGCAAATATATAAAGGTAACTTTCTTTTGAGCAAAAAAATAACCTACAAACAAAAAAGAATACTTTTTTGTATTTACTATACATATTTTTTTCGGTATGAAATGGAAGTAAATTTGGCATATGATTAACAGATAACAAACAGACCAGCCACCGTGGCGAAGTGGTTAGCGTTGCGGACTCTCGGCTGGGAGGTCGTGGGTTCGAATCCCATCACAGTCATGTGGGTTTTTCTGCCCCGAATGGCTCCTACCCAGAGTTGAGTATGCTGCGAACTCAGTTGGGAAGACTGGGACCACACAGTCGAGTTTCATCCACTTAATGGATGCGTTTCTGAGAGTGTTGCTCAAATTTCCTGACCAACACTGCAGGTACCTGTATCTCTCGGGCATGGTTGACGCCGGGATATATTATGAAAGGAAGCGTAGAGTACAGCTCTGTCATGTAGTCTCAGACTGAAATGGAAATCCGTAGCATCATCTTAATCATCCTCATTCTCATCAATCAGCATAAAAAAAAAAGTCTCAAGTTCTGTGGCCCTTCATGCCCTGCTCTCATGGTGACCTCAATTTTGATGTCCTCTCCACGTCTGTGGCCTTGATTTGGTTCCGTTGGGGTCACCGGTATCGGCGAGTCCATGGGGACTGTTGTTGGACGGACGTGGTGGCACCGTCTGGAGGGAGAGCTCACTCACGCCGGCTCCGCGACTAAGCAATTATTGTCGTCAGTAGGGGGCTTGTAGGTGGTGTCCTGCGTATGTTAGATCAGAACAGGCGCCACTGAACACCACCGAAGTGACTCGGCAGCAGTGCAGTGTCTCCTCCAGTGGGTTGCCTCTTGACAACTTGACATTGCTCCCTGTGGATTGCCGGTGCTGGGGCTGCGGCGGGGCCAACCGGGCTGTGGCTGTGGACGGGGTGTGGGAATGAGCGGTGTGGGTGCACTGCCTCTGTGGTGGCGCAGAGGTTGGGACAGCTAAAAAAACAAAACAAAAAAAACCAAACAAACAGAGCATATCTAGTTTAAAAAAAAGGTACATATACAAAAAGTCCTAACAGTTAATGTTTCCAATCAAACTATATCCAAATAAATGACGGCACAAGAGCCACTACACATGAAAAAAATTCAACAAAAAGTAGTCAAATACTGTGTACCGCAAACATAAATAGCTACACTTCTAATGTTACAAAAATAAAATCAATTGTCTGTCTTTATGTTTTCCAGAGCACCATTCAAATTGAAGACGAAAGTAAGGGTGAAGGGAGGGGCTTGACAGATGGGGCAGAATGGGTATTTGTAGACACAAGGGAGACACAGAGACCGGCTGGTAATGTCTGCAGTAACTTACATTTTTCACTCTCACTGGCTCTCGTTTGCAAGAGACTCAACCCAGTGGCGATCCAAGATGCCTTGTATACATGAAACACTGCAATATCATCTGCACAAGAAACATGAATATTGAAGTTCAGCAACACAATTCATGCTCAAACAGAATTCAACCAAAAACTAATTTAAAATTGTTTTTAATTTCATAAAAGATTCCTGCTGTGCATGTTGTGTCCTGTGTTTCTTGGATCAGAACAATCGCCAACGAACACCACCGAAGTGATGCCTCTAGATCATCTGATGCTGATTGCTCACGGTCGACTCCATGTGCAGGAACTGTGACATGATGAATCTGTGTCACTGTGAACAAGGGACCAGTGTGGGAATACTGCAACTGAGGGGGTACGGAAAATGAGATGCTGAAAAAAGAAAAAAAATTAATTGAACATCTGCTTACTCAAACAACTGTAAATGTTCAGCAACACATCAACTGAGTGACTAAATATATAAACTGTAGCTGGAATAAAATCTAAAACAAGGATGGAATTGAATATATGTGAGGTAAACACAAATAGCTGTAGCTAGCAAAATCTTATCTGAATTTCATTCACTATGGACAGGTGATTAAAAAAAACAACCAGTCTTTTCTTTCTTTTTTTTTAAACTTGATGAGTCCCCAGGGAAACTGAAAGTTATCTACCGCTGACCATGGATCCATACAAGCCATAACCCCCTCTCCATCAACTTTCCCTGGCCCCTTTTAGAGCCTCCCACCCTCTAATCCCCAAAAAAGGAAGACTAATATACTTCGGACAATTTAACAAATGCTAAACTTGGAAGCAGGCAGCTGAAGACTTGACTGATACAAAGGAACCCACCTAGCTGAGGCACAGTGGCCAGAGCAGCGTCCAGCAGACTGGTGAATGACTCTGACTGACCCAGCTTCTCATCTCCTGTCACCAGCTGCAGTAACACTTCCAGCACCCGAAAATCCATCATCTGGAAAACAGATCCTGAAGTGATTCAACCCTTGGTCATGAAAAAAACAAAGCTGAAAGGTACAACCAAATGAAGGCTAGAACATTAATTTTCTTGAAAAAAAAAATCTGAGTTTATCATGAAAAAGGTTACATAAATTGCTAGTTCTATATTCCTGTTGTGGACCTCAATGGCAGAAATCCTAATTAGGCACAGATCATTTCTTTTCACGGACTGTGTTCTCACTATGGATATAAAATGCAATAAAGGAATAACAAACAAAATCTAGATAGTTTAGTATGACACAAGTATATAAGTATATAGACATTTTTTCTCATACTTACCTGTCCAAACAAATGCCTAATCCCTACTTGGCATGGAACATCTTCATATTATCATGATTCCCAACCACACCACCAATCCCCCCCCAAAAAAAAGGGACAGCCAGGAGCTGTTTTTTTTTTTCTTACTCATCTTTTTCTTTTACAAGGTACTGCATAAATCTTCTGATAATCCCTATATAGATATCACTGTCCATGGTCACTACTGAGACTTAGAAAAATACACACACATATCACTGTCTGTTGTTACTATTGGGGCTTAGAAAAACACACACACATATACCTGTCCATTACTACTATTGGGAACTTGCAAAAGCATACCAACCACATGCACACATGTGTGTGCCCACATACACACACACAGAGAAAGAAACTGAACAATATGATCATACATTTTCTATCGAATTTTGATTAACCCTCTTGCATTCGTTTCGCCCGTATCCGGCCGCTGTGTTTGTTTCCCCTGCTCTTCATTCCAGCTGCAACCGGCCGTACGTGCAGCGTTACTTTCCCTCACACACTGCTACCTTGTTTTAAGTCAAGACTGGCCAAAAATAATAGTGCATCCCTGAGAGGTGTCCAATGAAATCTTAGCAGTAGTGTGGGGTGTGGGAAACAATTCATTCACAAAGACTAGGGTCGTGAACCGACTGCATTCCACTGCTGCAGACAGCATCGCCTTGTTTCTGAAAATGGCGTCTGCTAGCGCTTCTACTGACGGCGATTTTTTTAATTATATGAAGAGGAGTTGGATGAAATACTATAAGAAGTAGAAAGATATGAAAGAGAGGAGTTACATGAAAGTGATGTGAACGTTTGAGAGGAAGAAGAGGGAGAAGAAGGTGAAGAAAGTGATGATGCGCCTTTGTCTGCGTTTGTGACCACGTGGCGACCGGCGACTTCTGCACCCGTGGTTCAGCCTTTTGAGGAGGAGAATAGGCAACATCATGATTTGCCGGACACAGCTACACCTCTGGAATATTTTTTTCTCTTCCTGCCGCAGTTTTTTTTTTTTTTACTACAGCTGCTGATCAGATGAACCTGTATGCCAGGCAGCAGATGGCAAAACGGAGACAACCTGACACACTTTGGTAGGATACGATACCTGCGGAGAAGCGCGCATACATAGCTGTACTGATCATGATGGGAATCAAATGTCTGTCAAGGCTCTGGTGCTACTGGTCGACTGATCTTCGGTTTAGCGAGCCATGGATCAGTGGGGTGATGTCGAAAACACGGTTTCTGCCATGCGACAAATATGGTAGAAACCATGGATCGAGAGTAGTGTTTACCATACTGGTGACATGTGACAGTGGTGACACTTACCTTCCTGCTGTGTGTAACCAGACACCACATTAGAGTATAAATATCGGATTTTACCTTTTTCTGGGACTGTATATTCCGGTGTTAAAAATCGTTAAGTAGTGACAAACACACCTTTTAGGATGAAAAACAAAAACTGTAAAGTTACCTGGCTGCATGTTTGAGTATGTGACAATCATGTGACATTTTGTGACACCCCAAACTGGATTTACTGAACCAGGATTGCCGTTTACAAGTTGAGGTAGGCCACCCTTTGATGATTTACACTAACAAATGCATGCCGACAATGTTATTGTCTGTCTGGTGTTTCACAGTAACATTGTCAACGTTTGATGTCCCATTGTTTTGTGACAAACAGGGTGACAATGACACCAACATGCATCCCAAACATGTAACATCTCTGTATTATGAAATATGATGTATTAGAATTTTGCATACTAAACTTGACAGCGCTGCAGTGGAAACTTTGTCCACTACAGCCTTTCAAAGGCAGTAGGTGAGTTTTAGGTTAAATTTCTCAAAACAATACGAATACCAGGAGCAGTTCTAGGCTGGAAAATGCGAATGCAAGAGGGTTAATCTTTGATGAAACTCTGCGCAACCAGATTAAAATACAGTTATCACAGCAAAAGAAGTAAAGGTCAGATATGATCCTATACAATTTGAACTGCACCCTAACAAAACAAGATAAATCATTCTCAGTATACAAAAGCAACAACAAATTTATCTGTGTACAGATGAGAATACTCCAAAGTTTGAACAAGAGGATCAAGCTTTCTTGTTAAAGCTGCAGTATTTTTTCTCATCAACCACATAAACTTTCACACTTAGATAACACTCACCTGTTCCTGGACATATGAGCTGTCCTGCATAGTTCTCACAGCAGGCTGCCTCAGAAGCAAAAACTGAATGAGTATGGTGTGACCACCCAGCTCCACAAACTTGCCTCTAGTATCTTCCTCTTCACACATCAGTTGGAAGACAGGCAGCAGAAACCTACACACACACATCTGCGATGAAGCATTCATATATGCATGCATACTGAACATCCACATGTTTAGCATCCTTAGTTTCCTTAATACTGGTAACAATGCAATAAAGAGTTTTGGGGTGCGACACATAAATTTCTAAATATACCAGAGACCTACACCTTGACTATAAGAACAGTGATTGAAATGTATGTTTGGAAAACTGCTCACAGAGTTACCATTTCATCTTCTGGTGGCACTAGAAATAGTTTCTGAAAATCAAATATACCACCTTTGAAGATGAGCAGTCACTGAAAGAAGAAATGAATGATGCATGAATACAACATGGATTTTTTTTTTTGGTTTGAAAAGACATGTGTCAAGACAGAACAAATAAATGACAAAGAAGTTTCAAGACTTTGAAGACAGCGAATTTTAATCTCATTTAACAGGATAAAACAAGACACAGGTTCCGACTGGTTATTATTTAAGGCTAATAAACAAGTTACACGGCACAACTGAAAAAGATACTCTTCTGCACTTGCAAAAAATAAGAGTGGACCGGGACTTTCTTCCAACGAAACATTTGCACACCCCTAAAAGCAGCAGCAGACTATTTACAAAGTGAAGGGCACACTCACCGTATGACTTCACACCCCTAAAAGCAGCAGCAGACTATTTACAAAGTGAAGGGCACACTCACCGTATGACTTCACATCCCTAAAAGCAGCAGCAGACTATTTACAAAGTGAAGGGCACACTCACCGTATGACTTCACACCCCTAAAAGCAGCAGCAGACTATTTACAAAGTGAAGGGCACACTCACCGTATGACTTCACACCCCTAAAAGCAGCAGCAGACTATTTACAAAGTGAAGGGCACACTCACTGTATGACTTCACATCCCTAAAAGCAGCAGCAGACTATTTACAAAGTGAAGGGCACACTCACCGTATGACTTCACATCCCTAAAAGCAGCAGCAGACTATTTACAAAGTGGAGAGCATACTCACCGTATGACTTCCAGAGAAGTCAACTGGATGTCGACTCCAACTGTTTTGCTGCATGTCCACTTCAACAAATCTTCCAATGTTCTGGGCACCGTCTCTCCTCCAGAAGCTACGTCTCTCCCGTCTGGCACAGCCTGCGACTCCCTCTCCCTGTCCAGTACATCATGCTCAGACTCAACGCCCTGGACGGGAAGTCCTGCACGCTGTTGTTCAGTCTTTCCTCCTCTGCTTTCATCGATGGACGTCACCTTGTTGACACATCTGCTAGTCTCCTTGGTGACGCAGTCTTCAGGAACATAATGAGTGTCTGCTAGTTTCTCAGAACAACATGCCTCACATTTGTCCTGGGAGTCCAAACTCTCATTATTACGTGTACCTGGTAAAGAAACCCTGTCCACATCCTGCAGGCCAGCCTCTGAACCTATCTGCAGTCTTTCAAGTCTGTGTGAAACATGGGTGCAGGAGTGCCTGTTCTGCAAGGCAGCTGAGGCACCAGTGTTTGTAACATGATCAGTGAGTGGCACTAAGCTCTGCACAACTCCCTTGTTTGTGACTGGCACATTTTCATCAATTGTGTGGCCCTTGGCACCAGTCTCTTTTGCGGGTGTTGGTATTGTACTCACTTCCGTCTTGCTGGAAGGGAAAATAAAAAACCAAATCTATAGACATACCTCACTCATATTCTTAGATTTAATGCTGATATGGAGAGTCATATTCATTAGAATGTTTTATGAGAGAATGGCAATGGACAGAGCATTTATGTTTGTAGGTATCTTGCTCTAAATAAATTGCATGCTAATACACAGAGAGCACATGTCAGTAACACTGTATGTTTATGATATGTCACACTCTGGACGTGACTGTTTTCATATTTCAAGACTGTATTTCAAAGTTCAAGATTAACAAGATTTATTTCAATGCCAAACTTTAGGCTGATGATCTTAATTTCTTGCTAATCATTAAAAAAAAATCTCTCAGTCAATAAGTGATGATGCGTTATATGCTAGTAACATGATTTAATTATAAGGGCCCTCTGAAGATTGCAGACCCAACAACAGGTGAACAGATCCTGGAACAGTCTTTTGGTTTACAACTGCATCGCGTATCTGCTCCAAAATTTAGTGGATTTGTCATTGGATAACGCTCTATCTTTCCACCCAAGCTTCATTAAAATTGGTTCAGCAGTTTCTGCATTTTCTTGTTAACTGTCAAACAAAGAGACCAACAGACATGTGTGAAAACGTAACCTTGGCAGAGGTAACAAACTTCTCTCAAGTTAATGAGAAAACTATCTGGTCCTTTTTCATGAGAGTATCTACTGACAGTTACAACACAATTATGAGCACTTTCTTTGAAGGCAATGACATCTAGAACATTCATGTATGGTAGTGTTCAGAAGACACATTAACAAAAGGTGAATAATGGTTTGCTCAAGAACTGCTTGGAGACAAATGAAAGCATGCCAACTATTCCATTCCAATTTTCATATTCCCCTGTAATCTTCAGTTTCTACAGTTGCAGCCCAGTTTGTCTGTTTTTTTCCAAAGATGGACTCCTACTCCTTTTCATTTGACCCAGCCAGGAGCATATTGTTCAGGAATAAGCATTCAAAAAGTTGTTGATCAGTTCCCACTTTTTTTTGTTTTTCTTTTGTTTTTAAAAGTGAAAACAAAGCACAAGAAAGAGAGAAAATCTCACTGCAAATCCGTGAACAAAAAATGCTGAAATCCTTGGAAATGTTTGCATCTTATGAATAAAAACATTACATGCATAATTTCACTTTTCTACACAGACACACTGTCTACAACATATCTGTATTTTCACCTTCTAATAGTCTAGTAAGTCCCATGCCCATGTTGTTTTTAAAATCCTAATGGAAACTAGAAGGCAGGCAAATGATACAATACCAAATAATTTACTTCCCTACACTCATGAACAAAACCAAGAGGTATGTTCTCTCATGCTCTTGCTGACACAAACTCACACATGCATACAAACAGACACTGTCAGTTCACTGACCATAATTTCATTAGGAAAGGCAGAACATCAGTGACGCCTTCCTTGACCTCGCTGAAGGCCTCAGAAGTAAGGGCAGCAATCATGCGAACAGAAGCCACTATCACAGGGTCCAGTAGAGGCTGAAAAATAAAAGCACTGATGAAGGCAAGAATGCTTGGATCCCCATTGAACCACAGTTGATAAGTGAAACATAGGAACGTGAGGGCAAGGCTCCCTTCTTACTTCTTCAAAAATGAAAAATCTCTCTACCCATCTCTCCTCTCCCTCCCCCATTCCCTTTCACCCCTGCTTCCAAAGGGTCAGGTTACCTATACAATTTCTTAGCACAGAATCTCCGGGGCAATTTACAGTTCTTTTGTTACCTGCCTGCCACCCAGAAATTTTCCAATTCACTCACCCCAAAATCTGTTGAATATGAGGGAGGAAGGGATGGAGGAGGACTGGGAGGGGGTCTAAAACCGTATGGGCTTGGTAAACGTTTTTTAAGATGATATCTCTTGTTTTTGAGCAATCCTATAACATTTCTTGATTTCCCTCTCTTCTCTTTGTTAAAGGTGAATAACTTAAAATGCTAGTTTACACTTAAAATGCTAGTTTACACTGACAGAATTTGCCAGGTAAGGTTAAGGTATTTGTTTGGACAGGTAAATATGAGGAAAAAAAAACACTACCAAATTCAGTGACTGTAACTTTTTGCTTCATAGTAAGTTGTGGAAATCCTGCCCGGCATTGCCTCAAAATGTTAAGGAGACAAAGGGAAAAACGGGAGAACAACAGGCCCAGGACCAAAGGGCTTGATCAGCAATTATGCGACTAATAAACGAAAAGAAAACTGAAGCGTGCTGTTCATGACTAGATAGGTCAACCTCGCAAAGGAGATCACTCTGGAATATGTGTATTGGGAGGCTTGAATCTGCTTCCTTTTCTCCCATTAAAACAAAATTCTGAGGATCTCATCTGGTAAGATGTGTGAATCATGCCAAGTGGGAATCAGATAAACATTTGTTTGAACATGTAATAATGAGAAAAACACCATCAGATATTGCAACTTACAATGGACAGAGCTCCACTGTCAATCTGCTGAAGGAAGTAGAAGATGCCTTGGGCAGCACCAAGCAGTGCATCATGGGCATGGCAAAACATGTCCGCTTCCAGTGGGAGTCCCTGGACTTCATCGTGCTGACAGAGAAAGGCCAGCATCGCCTCCAGAGTGTTGTAGTGCAGGCAGAGCCTACTTCTACAGCTTTTTACCTGTAACAGGTGTTCTAAATATTACCAGATTATTCATCACATATCAACAGCATCAAGTATATGAATGTGTATGAGTGAATATTTGTGTGTGTGTGTGTGTGCATGTGCGTGTGTTCATGCATGTTTGTGCATGTGTAGGTTAAAAAGGCAACTTAAGCATCCACAGCTTTCATTCTGTTGGATTCACAGATCAATTTCAATGCAAAAAGCAAAAAAAGAAAAAGAAAAGATAAATGCAAAGCAAAAGCATTCCCTAAAGTTTTTAAAGTACCACTCACCTAGCACAAATGCAGACAAGAAACACACAGAATAATTAAGGAAACTTCCATGATTGCCTATATTTCCCAACCTGACACATGCACATAGTAAAAGAAATGCATAGAGATAAATTAACATTAAGGTTTTAGTAGCTTTTTGAACTCAAACACATGAAAACTTGACAATTCTGATTCTCTCCAACATATCTCATCCCACACCTCAATTCCTCACCCCTACACAAACACATGTATATTTGGTATGACTGATGTGAAAAGAAATTCAAAGGAGGTAGGAGAGATGTACAGAAGTAAACAGAAACCAGAGGAGGCAAAAGTTGGGAATCATACATGTTTGTACTTGTTTACCCATATGCGCAAAAGTTGCTTGTTATTCATCTGTAACGTTTCCCAACTTTACTTCTGATTTCCTACTATATAACCCAGTCTTTAAATCCATGATAGCATCAAATTCAGTGCGTAGACAAAAGCAGCAGCAGGCAATGTTGTAATATTCTTGTATGCATGACTTCTTTGAACATGAAACTCCTGGGTTCACTGAAAATTCAGAATCTCTAATCAATGATGCCCATCTGTGCACTTACCTGGTCTTCGGTGACATTTTCCACAGCCATGCGAACCTCCACACAGGTGAGATGTAGCACCAACAGAAACAGCTTGTGGTCAGCTAGTGTTGGGGCAGAAGACACTCCACACCCAGACACACCACCACCTGGTTCAGCAGAGCCAGCACCATCTGTCGCTGAGTAACCTCTGTCAAACAGGGACACAACTTTCTCCTCAAAACTGGTCGCCACCACTGGGAGAAATCCGAGCCTTTTGTCATCACAAATGTCTGTAAAATTCTATGATACCATCTCAAACTGCCTGCCTCCTCTTCCTCCTTTACCTATCAAAGAAATGTTTTTAACAGAAATAGGACTTTGACATGAAAAAGTTTGTTGTCAAGAGTTCTTTTATGTGCACTACATTCTTGCTGCACAATGAACCTCAGTTTCCTATATCATCCAGAGGGCTTGGTCAGACCACCACTTAAGGTCGTATGAAGAAGGGGAGGAAAACCTGCTCAGTGCAGGACCCACAAACGTGGGATATTTTTCAGTCTTATGCCAGTGTTTCATATATTTTTGGCCACCACTCCACACACTGGTCGAACTAGGAATTGCTAGAATCTTCCTGTCCAGGAAATCTGACATCCCAGCTCTAATTACAGGCCTCCGATTTTTCCCTCCCCTTTAGCAGACATGTGGTATGTGAGTGCTTTGGGAGAGATGATAAACACAGATTTAGAACATAGCAACCCTTAACAGTTGTAAAACAATGAACAGCAACATGCAGCTGAATAAACAAACAACCCTTACAATCAGCTGCTGTGGCATTGCGGACTCTCAGATGGGAGGGTTTTTTTTATTCCCATCAGAGCCATTTATTTGTGGGAGTTTTTAGCCCCAACCATCTCTTACCCAGAGCTGAGTTTGATATGGCCTAAATTAGGAAGACTGGGACCACACAGTCAAGTTTCATACACTTGATGGATGCCTCTCTGAGAGTATTGCTCAAATTTCCTAACCACCACTACATGTGTCCATATCTGTCTGGTCTGGTTGATGCCGGGATACAAAGTAATTGTAGAGTACAGAATTGTCATGTAGTCTCAAAACAGGAGGGACAACATGGCATCATCTTCATCATCCTCGTTGAACAGCATAAAAAAAAAACTGTCTCAAATTCTGTGGCCCTTCATGCCCTGCTCTTCCGGGACCTCAATTTCCGTTATTTTTCCATGTCTATGCCCTTAGTTTGGTTAGTCAGGTTTATTGGTATCGGCAAATTCATGGGGACTATTGTTAGACTGATGGGCCATCCTGAGGGGGAGCTCGCTCTGCAACTAAGCAATTATTGTCGTCAGTAAGGGGGTTTTGTTGGTGGTGCAAGGTGTACATTGGATCAGAACAGGCACCACTGAAAACCACCAAAGTGACTTGACAGCAGTGCAGTGTCTCCTCTGGAGGGTGCCTCATGATGAATTGACATTGACTGCTAGGGGCTGTGGCAGGCCAGGCCGGGCAGTGGCTGTGGACAGAGGGTCGAAATGCGTAGCATGGGTGCAGTGCCACCGAGGTGGCATGGAAGATGAACAGTATATTAAAAAAAAAAAAACCCCACTATGTGTGAAAACTTTTTTCCAGTAACTCTGTGTTTGTCTAACATAGGTTACAACCTCTATGCAACGGGTGAGGTGGGTGGGCATGGGAAATGGAATGGAGGCTGGGAGAAGAGATGGGGAGGGGAGGGGAGGAAGCTAGGAAAAGAAAAACAAATCCAGGTCTATGAGTAAAGAAATACTCCAGGAAGCAGAAAAGCAGTCTGTGTCACACAGGCAGTGTCTTTTTCACAGCCCTATTAACATTTTATGCACAGAAATTGATCAGAAGAAATTGCTGCTAAGTTGACCATGGAACAAAACATGGCTCGCAAAACATACATACACATATGTAAAGTTGAGTATGTTTTACCTGGAATTGAAGGCACAGAAACTTTTTCAAGCTAACCGAATTTGGGGTTAACCAAATTTTAGAGGATCAAGCATGCAGCTTCTTCTTGTGTGTGCCATGAGATATATTACAATATTTGCCACCAGGCTGTTCTGAACAGTCTGTTGAATGATCTAAATGCAAGCCTATGGTTCAAAATAAAAGTAAATAAACTCTACGGGCCACTTTTGCACAGCAGTGCAAGCATTTATCAATTAATAATCTTACTTGAAAAATGTGTCAACCTACTGTGATATCCCTCAAACCAGATTGATGAAACACTCTGATAAACATCTTGAATATAAAAAGAAAAAAAAATTTGATTCAAGTGCTTACCAAGCCTGGACTTTATCATTGTTGACAATTTTTCCACAAGTGGTCGCACAGACATGGCACTGGTTTTGCTCTTACTATTCTGCAACATTTAGCAGAATGCCTCATAAAACGAAAACAAAAACAAAACCCAAAACAGACAAGCATGCAAACAAACAATCAAGCAAAGTCTGTAACAAATAAATAAAGCCACCAACTTGTGTATAAAATTGATTTAAATATCTTTAAGTAGCCTCACTGTATCTTTGTTGATACAACTGCTGTTTACACAACATAAAATGTTACCACACATCAACATGACTTTAAAGAAAATAATGGAAATCTCACTGGGGTAGTAAAAAAAATGGTTCTCACATACACACACATTGATAACATACCCAGATAAAGACGAACATGCCTGTGTGCATCAGCACACAAATTCAATTTTGATTATCAATGTATATAATGATGACTATTGACTGAAATATCAACTTATAGTACCTTTTATGGCAGACATAGAAAAAAAGATATGAATAAGGAACAAAGAGAGCTACAAAGACAGCCCAGAAAGAGTGTCATGTAAACAAGGGGAAAAATAAACAGAAGAGATGTCACTGAAAAAGGACAACATTTGTAAACATGACGACGACATTTGTTAGCACTTCATGGTGAACTCTTTTGTGAACATTTGTAGATAACACTACTTGTGAACACCAGTTGATCACCCCCATTTTTGAACACCTCTTGATGCTTCAACTGGTCAACATGCATTTGCATACCTTCTTCATGACCCCCCCCCCCCCCCCCTTTTTTTTTTTACACCTGAACATACTGTTCATGAAAATTCACTGATGACTCCATTTGTGAACATCTGCTGATGGGTCATTACGAACACTTACTGATGACCCCATTTGTGAACATCTGCTGATGGGTCATTACGAACACTTACTGATGACCCCATTTGTGAACATCTCTTAACAATCCCATTTGTGAACATCTCCTGATGGGTCATTACGAACACTTACTGATGACCCCATTTGTGAACATCTCCTAATGATCCCATTTGTGAACATCTGCTGATGGGTCATTACGAACACTTACTGATGACCCCATTTGTGAACATCTGCTGATGGGTCATTACGAACACTTCCTGATGACCCCATTTGTGAACATCTGCTGATGGGTCATTACGAACACTTACTGATGACCCCATTTGTGAACATCTGCTGATGGGTCATTACGAACACTTACTGATGACCCCATTTGTGAACATTGCCTAATGATCCCATTTGTGAACATCTCCTGATGGGTCATTATGAACACTTACTGATGACCCCATTTGTGAACATCTCCTAATGATCCCATTTGTGAACATCTGCTGATGGGTCATTACAAACACTTACTGATGACCCCATTTGTGAACATCTCCTAACAATCCCATTTGTGAACATCTCCTGATGGGTCATTACGAACACTTACTGATGACCCCATTTGTGAACATCTCCTAACAATCCCATTTGTGAACATCTGCTGATGGGTCATTATGAACACTTACTGATGACCCCATTTGTGAACATCTCCTAATGATCCCATTTGTGAACATCTCCTGATGGATCATTACGACCACTTCCTGATGACCCCATTTGTGAACATCTCCTGATGGGTAATTACGAACACCTCCTGATGACCCCATTTGTGAACACCTGACGACCCCATCTGTAAACATCTGATGGGTCATTATGAACACTTTCTGATGATATCATTTTAACATCTCCTACTGATCCCATTTGTGAACACCTCCTGATAGGTCATGATGAACACTTCCTGATGAACCCATTTGTAAACACCTGATGACGCCACTTGTAAACACCTGATGATTCCATTTATGAAAATGACCCCGCAGATCACTGAGTAGACATCTGTAGACTGATGCCTCATTCTATAGGGACAGAATGCATCTCTGTGCTCTGTAACACATGCTCCCAAGTGTTAAACTGATATGAACCATCAACCCTACTATGCTTGAAATGGCTTTCAGCTGGGAAAATGATTTTACCTCTCACTTTGTCCAAAATGTTTTTTTTTACCAAGCAAATGTAAGGAAATAGAGATATCCATTTCTCAATCATCTCGGATCACGAACTGACAGAGCAGATAATGAAGAAAAGGACAATTATCTTCAAGATCAATTAGACTGCATAACTATGTGATCAGGTTTCCAATCTAAAAGTTTGTCCAATTCAAGTATAAGAATTCAAAGAGAATGAACTGAATCGGTAATCCGTTACCTCTGGTGTATAGTTTAGCATGTAAGTTGTCAGTTCACACATGCTGAACACTGACTTGTCCTGCACAAAAAAAGCAAATAAAACAAATGAGAGCATTGAATAAAAAAAGAAAATTACATGCATTTACTCAAATAAATACTGTAAATCAGTATTATTCCAGAGGGGAACACACAAGACACACTTGTGCACTCATGTGCGCATGCACACACACACACACACACACACACACACACACACACACACACACACACACAGAGTCGTACACATGCACACAGAGAGGAAGTGAGTTAGAGACTGGTTCTCTTGATGGTTCAATTAAAAAAGGCCACTTACGCAAACATTTTACCAATGGTGAATCTCAGAGTTCTAGCCGAGGAATGAAGAAGGCACATATATGCATATACACACATGCCAATAATAAGATAAAGGAAAAAAGTTCATGTATTAATCATGATCATCAGAAGCATCAATAACACATGTGAGTCATGGCCTAAACAAATGAAGTATGGAAATTCAAAAACCTACTTTCATCCTCATGGTCACTAGTCACTACAACAGGTAAGAAGAAAATAAATCTGCCAAATGTAATGCAACTAAGACGAACAAGACCAAACCAAGCAATCTACAAGAGCTCTTACTTCACACTTGGAAATACAACGTCCCAGAACACCAAGGTACTGATCAAAGGACCCCTTCGTTTTAGTCCACACTTCTGATCCAAACTGGCGTTGCAGCAGTATCAAGAGCGTTTGGGTCATCACAAATGTTTTTTCTGTGGACAGGCAAAGATATAAAAATATATGTATTATATGAATAAATAAATACAATTGTTATACATTATAAAAAAAATTACTGATACTGGTTGCAAAAGTGTCTACAAGCATGCCAGTCTCTGTCTGACCTCTATGAAATGTCTGAAGAAGGTGTTAATTTCACTTGCAAGTTAATGATAAGATCTGCTGTTATTTGTGAAACGTATGGAGCTGGTTGATTGGAAAGTGGGAGGAAGGTAACTGTTAGAGCATGAAGGAATTTCACAGAATTGACATTTCATACATCTCAATCACTGCCTAGCTTTGGCAAGCTACAAGCAACAGGTTTTCTCATAAGTTAAACAAACTGAAGACAAGAGAGATGCAGGATGCATTAAGACAACAACAAAATCCACCCACACAGTTCAGAAGGGGAATATACTAACAAACAAACAAATATATATTCAACTGTACCATCTGGTTTGTTGTCAAGGATCTGAACCAGCATCCATGGATACTCCAGGTCCATCAACATCTGGCTCCCTTCAGGTGTGCACGCCATTCTGGATAAAATGCTGAATGTATCTCCGACCATGCCCTGCAGTAATTCTCTTTCTTCTTCATGCTTCTTGCTGGATAAAAAGAAGACATACAGCTGAATTGATAGTCATGTTGGTATGAACGTGGTATATGCATAAATGCAATACATATGAGAAAAGGGACATTTTCAAGAGAGAGAGAGAGAGAGAGAGAGAGGAGAGAGAGAGAAGACAGACAGACAACAGACAGAGACACAGAGACTGACAGACAGACAGACAGTGAGAGAGAGAGAGAGAGAGGGACAGAGAGAGACACATACACAGAGAAAGAGACAGAGAGAGTAGTAAGAGACAGAGGGAATAAGACAGATAGAAACAGAGAAAGAGAGACCTAGAATGTGAGGGAGAGAGAATGATGTGTGTGTGTGTTGTGTGTGTGTGTGTGTGTGTGTGTGTGTGTGTAAGTGTATGCTCCTCTGTGCCTGCATATGTGCACAAGCATGCAGACTCAGAAATCCAAGTTAATTCCAGTAATACCAGATGAACTGCTTAACTCTGAATGACAATGGTCTGTAAATGCTATGCATAACACCTGTATTACCATTGGCTGCTCTCTCTAAGATGCACCTTTACAATTTGTTACTTTTGTAATGCAATATTTTTTCTGTAACATAACGTCCTTTTCTAATCTACACTTAGAGCAAACATACACACACAACAATGCATCTTTTTCTCTCTCAGGTTTGACCCATCTACCTACACTGAGGTCAGTTTTAACATGTGACCTTCAAAATTTGAGAAGTATTTTATCATGCATAGTTGCAGCTATTTCTATGCATACCACCCTCTGTTCTTCATGTTTTTCAACAGTTTTAGCCATTACATTGTCCCAATTCACCATACCATTAGCTTTTCCTTGTTAAAAACTTTCACACATGATATGATGATAACAACAACATACACTAGATTTTAGTGACGCAAGAATGAAACTGATGTACAAAGCAGCCGAAACCACGAGAAGAAGAGATGTAAGAAAAAAAAAGTGTAAACTACTAGACTGAGGTAAACTAGCAATAGAATACAAACTGAAGACAAACAGAAAGCAATGTTCCATGGACAACACGCATAGAAGGTCAAATTTTGGACATATCATGAAATAAATCATAAATATACACACTAAAGCAGTGGCAGATTTTGTACCAATTTTACAAAGATCTTTTGCATTTAGCGCTCATACTA
>CM065720.1:38170655-38228155 GCA_033310375.1 Conus canariensis
GATGGACACTTGAATGTCTAGAAAAGATACAGTTGTTTCAGAGATGGTGTAAGTGAATTTCGGGCTGGGTGGGATGAACACACAAAGTGTATGAAATCTAGAAGTTCAGCCTTGGTGCTTGTGGCGATACCTATGATGTCGTCAATGAAGCGTCTGAAGAATGGAGGGATGCGTCCAGGATATGAAGAGAGTATCTGCTCCTCGATGAAACCCATAAAGAGGCATGCGTAACTCGGCCCCATCTTGGTGCCCATAGCCACCCCTCGAGTTTGGACGAAGTGGCAATCACCAAAACAGAAACTGTTCAGTGTCAGGACCAACTCTGCCAGCCTTAGGATGGTTGTGATGTCAATGTCAAAGGTGCTGTTCTTTAGGAAGTGTTTCATGGCTTGCAGACCCTCATTGTGGGGGATGCTCGTGTACAAAGAAGTGACATCCATGGTGAATAATAAACGGTCAGATCCATCTGGTGGGAAATGGAATTGGTCAAGCAGTTTCTGTTTTGGTGATTGCCACTTCGTGCGGGGGGGGGGGGGGGAATGATGCCGGGAGGGCGGGGAGCACGCATGTGTGTGTGTGTGTGTGTGTGTGTGTTTTCTTCCCTTTATGTGTGTGTTGTGTGTGTGTGTGTGTGTGTGTGTGTGTGTGTGTTTTGAGTTCTTGTCACTTCAAATTTGTTGATGAAACAATTCCTGTGTCCTCAGTTTCATGTCACTTGAAAAAAACTCTAAGTGTCGAAACGTTGTGTATTGTTTTTGTTTTCTCTTTAACCCCCCTTTTTGTTTCGGTCTTTACCACCAATCTTCAAATTACATAGTTGTTCTGAAAAAGACCCAGTCAAGTGTTATCAATACTTATGTGCCAGATTCTCAGTTTAACTGTCAACAGGGCGTCCTTTACTCAACGTTTGCCGATAACTTACCACCAGCAGCGCCGCAAACTTCTCAGTGTCGGTTTTCGCATCTTGCAAAGCGAAAAGACAAGCTTTCAAATAGCGTTTTTGGACGGTGCTTTCTGTTTCACCATCGCCCGCCATGCTCCTACTGCCTCACACAGTGACTTCCCCTGGTCGAGTCTGCGCGTTGGGCTCATGCGTAGGTCAGACGTCTGCTAAGTCGTAGCCCTCTTCTTACATTCTCTCACCTTTGTCATGAATTCATTTATCCATCAGCTTTACAGCATGCACATTGTGATCTCCATACTTAGCGGATGTGGTGTAGCATTTATCATCTAGTACGCACGCAGTGACAAGTCTTTGATGAAACTGAAACTGAGCCGGTTTCTCAAGGCACCCCATTCTAATATACCTACCTCCTTTTTGTACACCCATGGTCAAAACAACGTTACTAGTTGATTCAAACCAATGAATAATTAACCAATAGATACTTGAACAGATAAACGACAAGGTAATGACTAACTCAGTAAAACTGAGGTTCAGGTTAAAGAAAGAAAGGAAACTCATGAAAAAAAAAAATCCTTCAAATTCCAGATTGCACGGTTAGCTATAACCTGGATTGAAGTCCACACCCTGTTTTGACACGGCAGACAACGGTTCATGCCCAAACGACGACTTCCACTGAGGAGAGTACGGAAAGGGGGTTATGTTATCCTACACCTCGCCATCAGAATAACAACACACTTAGAGAACATTGACATTTTCATGTTCGGGCGCTAGTCTAATATCACCATTGTTGTGAACAGACGTTAAATTAAATCAATCAATCAAATCATGTTCGGGCGCCAGAGTGGTTTGATTTTGGACCCCTTGATAAACATATTAACAAATTTTGTGTAAATTTATGAGGCTTTTTTCCTCATGTGCATTTTTAATGTGCACTCGAGCTACAAGAGGAAAAACATGAAAACACTAATTTGATATTTCGGGCGGGGGTGATTTCAGAGGGTAACGCGATTGGGGAGACACGGGAAGTGGGTGTGTTTATTGCCCCACCTGACATCCGGTCATAGGTTTGTGTCTGCTTTTTGAAGAAAAGCAGTCAAAGTCGAAATGGTAAGTCATTGCCTCCAAATTACTCTACGCTGGGGTATTTTTGTTCAAATGTAATTTCAAACCTGGCACGAAAGGTTCTTTTTCATTAGAAGTATTTGACATCAATTACCATTATAACTTCGACAGTGAAATACGATCATTAGCAATGCCAGCCCCTTCCCTCCTCGTACTTTTCGCTGTTCCTCAGCCTCTTCCCTTTCTCCTCCCAATTCTCGGGAGTGCCCTACTTTATGGGCCCCTCTTTGCATCGATCTCATTAATCCTGGTTTTCAATAAACGAATGCATTCTGTCCATGAGAGGGACACGTCTACGTCTAGGATTTTTTTGCAAGGTGCTTGAGTGTCTGGTGCCAGCGATCACCCCGAGTGACTTCATCACGCCTCAGAAACCAGGACGACGCATCCGCTCCACCAGAGACAACAGTACATACCTCAATGATAGGTGCTACTGCGTTCCAGAAACACGCACCGATCAGTACCGTAACTCATACTTCCCAAAGACAACTGAGTGGAACCACGTCGACGATAACAGTCCACCAAAAGTCAGTCGACAGCTTCAAGTCGGCCCTGGCAAAAGCCAGAAGCCGATAATATCATGACACTGCACACTCCCCCACCGTTGCGCCTATGCCAGTAAATGGATGTTTTAGTGACGTATATATCCAGATCCAGACACTCAATAACGTCGACACAAACATGTTCAAGAAGAATGGCGGAAATAAAGCGGAGAACTGCACGCCCATCTCATTGACATCTGTGGCCTATAAGCTGCATGAACACGTAATCTGCCACAACGTTCATGAGTACATGGAGGAGAACGATATCCTTACTGACAGCAACCATTGCTTCAAGTCTAGGTACTCCTGCAAGACGTAGACTTTAATGCTTTTAATATCCATGATCTTTTGAAGTCTTAGAGAAGTCGCAGCGTTTCAGATTGACTTGAATCTTGACTTCATCATGGCTTTTGATACAGACCCTTGTATAAAACTCCCCTGCAAGCTGCAGCACCATGGCATTAGCTAATCGGTCCACAGATGGATAGGGAGCTTTCTCACAAAAAAAGAACCATGAAGCTATTTCTGATTGGTAAATTGTTGAATTAGGTACCCCCAAGGCTCAGTATTAGGTCCTTGCTTTTTTGTGCCACATCAATGCCCCCCCCCCCCCCCCCCCCCCCAAAAAAAAAAAAAAAAAAAAATTTTCTAACATTAAAAATGAGCCAGTTTGAAGATGAGTGCATGCTGTACAGAGAAATACACACCTTCTAGGACCACATTGTACTTTAGGAACACCTTGACCCTGACAGACTGGAAGTTTGGGTCAAGGACTGGGACATGCAGTTTGATGTACAAAAATACTATGCCATGCCAACTAAAAACAAGTTCACCTACTTTTACTGTCTATGTGGAGAAATCTTGAAGCAGTAAATCAGAGTCCCTACCTAAGTATGTTACTGTCACTGGACGTAAGAAGTCAACATAAGTCACCAATATGAGTAAGAAGGCTTGTGGTACTGTTGGTTTCCGGAGGAGGATCCGTGGTAATGGCACTCAGGAGTGTCTTCGCCTAGTGTACATTGCTCTAATCTGATCTAGCCTGGAGTATGGATCCACAGTATGGGACACATACCTGAAGAAGGATCGAGATTGGTTAGGGCATATTCAGTTGTAAGCAGCTGGCTTCATCAAATGGGTTTAAATCCAGAGAGGCAGGCTGCAATGACGTCTTGCTTCATGAACTGAGGCATCCTCCATTGAAAGACTGCAGAAAGCAGCTGCGCTACCTTCCACTACATTGTCAACACCTTCTATGAGATTGCCCAATCCCAGCACTATGACCAGACAAGGTCATAATGCCTGCATGCAAGACCTGCAGAAGAATCTGGCCTATCACCTTTGCTAATTATGAAACCCACATCATTGCTTGGCAAGCCATCAGTTATACCTGTGGTTACCAGATGTCAGATAGCAGAACAGCAGTTTAGATGCTCTTTCTTCCCCATACGGTTTTGACTGGAACCAGCCTGATGGGGGATCATTCACACCCCATCTGCCTTTGCATTTTCTTCAGCAGTTGGTAGATCCTTTCTTCCATCCTTCCACTCCCTCTCCCCATCCCATCCCTTTGGCCTCCACTTGCCTATTGCCTTTTAATTTTCTTGCTGTGCTTCCCCAGCTTTCCATTGCAAAAGTGACCAAATTGGTTCCTGCAGTGAGTGAGGCAGATCCGGATCAAGAATTAAAGAGGGCTTTTCATCAAGGACTTTGCAGTTTTCTTGTTCTTCACTTAGTATTTCTGATATTCCATATATGATGCGTAAAAAAAAAAAAAAAAACAAAAAAAAAAACACTGAAAGGGTAAAGTTCAGTGACCAGTAAGAATTAGTAGGAGAGGGGGGAGGGTGCATTGGAATGGGGTGTAGGTGGTTAGTAAGAGGAAGATGGCTGTAACTGAAATTTGTTGTTATATGTGCAACATACCATAATCGGAAAGAAGTACCAAAAAATATCCTCCTTCTCTCATATGTGTCTACCATCATACTAATTTGACATTGTGTAAGTAAACTGAGGGGGGGGGGGGGGGGGGGGGGGGGGGGGCTGAAGTGAGTTGGGTATAGGGCAAAGCAGCAGCCATGTTGGTCAAACACAATGTGGATTGGCAGAGAGAAGAGGGGAGGGTAAAAGGAGATGGAGAACAGAAGAAGCATTATAAGTGTGTTATGATTTATCCTTGACAAGTAGCAAACACTCTATGGATTTTATATTCCCATCCTCTGTTCTTTTTCCTTCAAAATCTCCCAATATTCTTTTCACAAACATGCATGTGCACTCATGTGTGTGTATATGTGTGTGTGTATGTGTGTGTGTGTGTGTGTGTGTGTGTGTGTGTGTGTGTGTGTGTGTGTGTTTTCAGAGGTTTCGATTCTGTGGTGATCTTGACTGCCCTGATTGGGTGTTGGCTGAGATAAGCATTTTATCCAAGTTGGTAAGCTATTTCTTGTTATATTGATTCCACCAGGGATCAGTTTGCATTTGAATCTTGTTTTCTAGGATCAATAATTTTTTTTGCTTGTTTGCTTGCTTTCCTTATTGTATCTTTTTGATTTAAAATTACTTTCACAACACCAAAATGTGCATCTAAAATGTGTTTGGTATCATATTCTGAGATGAGTTTGGCATCTATGCTGTACAACACTTGCAAGCGAGGACCAGTTTGTCTCTTCTGTAAGGCCAGTTTCATGGCTGATGTTGAGCAGGGAGTGTAAGGGGAATACTCAGAATGAATGGAGGAGGATGATCACATCCTTTAGGGTACCAGGTGCCCCATTTAAAGCACCAAGACGATTTGTTCATTTAGGCCCAGTTGTCATCAACAGGGAGCATAGTGAGAGAGACTTTCAGCCTGATGGCTGAACAGATAGAAGAATTGATGGAGAAGGGAGTCATAGACAATGATAACATTATGGGCCAAACTGCCCAGAAAGAGAGGTCTGATTCTGCTTTCCTGGGGAGGAGGAGGAGGTTGTGATTCCTGCGAACAAATGTCGAGGTCTGGACCCCTTTTTATGCCTTGGGAAAGAGCGTACATCTGGTGCTCTACCGGCTGGCCTCCTGCACAGGTGGAAGAGCCCAAGCTGTGAAATGGCTTCCTCTCTTGGCTGAACTCTGCAATGTGGACTATGAAGTGACCATTATAGTCCCTGAAGAGAGAGCGGGCAGGCTGAGGGTGAGGTGCAGGGTGGAATGTTGATTCAGAGGAAGGTGGAGCAGTACACCACCACATCATGCCCGGCTTGCAGTGTATTGAAATGCAGCATAGCCCAGCACAGCTGAACTGTCTACTGCCACTGAGAAGAGTGAGGAGATCTTGTTTCCAAAGAAGCACGGGTAAGGATTCTTGTAGGTGTCATGCTGGTCTCAATGCAATCAAAAATTCTGTGACCAATCACTTCTCTTATAATTTGATAAAATGGCTTCTTGCTTATTCTGACCAGTCACTGGTCAGTTCTTAGTGTGTAAAGATTTTTGTTGGTGTTAGATTTTTTGGAATAGGATGCCATCACCTGCCTTTCAACAAACAAATTATTCCCCCACTTCCACCTCCGCCTCCCGCATGACTTTGAATCCACAGTCATTTTTTGTCTTTTTGCTGAAGGTAATTTCCAGAAACAAGTGAAAACTTTTTCTTTCATTGTATACAACATGAAACAGTATATTTCACCCATGTGAGGAGAAGTCTTGATGGGAACTTGATCCTCCTTTAATGTATTGACACAGCTGTCACATCATGGTATGTTTTGAACATTTTCACATTTTACCAATCATTAGTCAGTCATTCTCTCTGTAAAGACTCCCTGTCCACAAAGATTGAATGTCCTTGACATTTTCATTTTCGTCTGATAGAGGTTTTACCGTACTGGCCATAGATGCTTTCAGAAGGGAGACTCAAACCAACCTGTCCAGTTTCAGCTTGTGTATTGAATGAACTGGAGGCAGATGGTGTGGCTGCCTGGCTGGGGACCCACAGACAATCAGAAGGCGACGACTATGGCTATTCTGTCAGTCAGATGATCCTCTGTAAAGTAGGTTCCTATGGCCCCTTTGCTGAGTGTTCAGGGAGGTGTCTGGTAGGGCAGCTCTTAGGCCAGGGCCACTGCCTTTTGTCTCACATTAGCAGCAAATATACTAATTGCTGTGTCAGGTTAAACAACATGGAAACAGCAAGAAGTTACATATTAATCATTATACTCAAAAGAATAGTACACCATGAAATTAATTCATTTGTTGTGTGTAGTTGAAACTACAGTTGCTAAGTAATTAGTTACCACAGAAGAGAGGTGAAAATGTAATGAGTTTGTCTGGAACAAGCATAAGTTCCTGAGATCAGTGTTTATGAGATCTGTGTATATTCACATCAGCAGCCCAACAAATCTCTACAGGTTCTGCATTGATGCACAGAAGATGTGGTAAAGATCAGTAAAATTGCACTGAAACCTCAAAGAGGAAGCAGACCAATTTCTCCATAGATCATTTGATGGCACAGTGAAATATCCTGCTCAGCAAATGCTTTAAACTTTAGTGCAGGTCTGTCCCCTTCTTCCTTTGCCAGTTGTAGTTAGATCTTGCTGTGCCCACTCCTTCCCCTTCCTAATCAGATTTTTAAGTGTGTGAACTGTCATGGGTTCTGCCCTCAAAACGTTGAATTGGAAGTCAGCTTACTTTTTGATTGAAATTAATGATTCTCTTAAAACAAAAACAAAGACAGAAAACACACACACACACACACACACACACACACACACACACACACACACACACACACACACACACACACAAAAGAGAAACCACCACCACACAAACAGTACACACACACACACACACACACACACACACACACACACACACACACACACACACACAAAAGAGAAACCACCACCACACAAACAGTCTATTTTTTATGGTAATTCAGAGGAATTCATGGAGGGACCTGTCAGTTTTTCAATGGTAATTAAGAGGTCAAGTGTTCCACTGCCTTGTATTCAGGGTGAACAGTTTGATCGTTAAAGTTTTGTATTCTCATCCATATTCCCACTTTTGCTAAATGTTGGGAAGAGTTATGTCATGCATCCAGTCATCAGGCAGTCAAAAAGAAAGTGAAACATTGCTTTCACAGTGTCTGAAGTTGTCATATGGGCTCTGTGTTCTGAATAATCATTAACAGAGAGTCAGATGGTGATCAGTGTTGGAATATCAAGTCCTGGTATCAAATAAGAGGTTTGTAGGAGACACAGGTTTTTGAAATAAATCAGTATTCCCTTTGCATAGTTACTAATGCTTTGATCAAAACTCTGGAAAGTTTGTTTTGTATGTGATTCGGAATAAAACTAGTTTGATTTTAAATGTAATCATGTGTTTGTTTATTTGTGTTTTTGTTATGATTGTATGATTGTTAAGTACTGTACTTGGACTAGTTGTCAATAAATGAAAGTAATCTTGTGTACAGTATGAAATATCCCACTAAAGGAAAGAACTATTGTTTTCAGACTTCAGTCAAAATGAAGATGCTGTGTGTTCAAGTTCTCAAAAGCATGCTTGGTGATCAAATTGATGTAAGTTATTCTGTAATCAGTGTACTTGTGTGTGTGTGTGTGTGTGTGTGTGTGTGTGTGTGTGTGTGTGTGTGTGTGTGTGTGTGCTTCTTGTTTTTTTTATTTTTTTTATTATAGATTTGTTTGCTTAAATAAATTCTTCAAAGCTGTTTGTGGAATCATTGAAATACTTAGTTTATATTATTTCATGGGTTCATTAAAAGGTGTTATTCATCTCTAATAATAATAGCTTATGAAGGAAAACACATTTCACTTTTTGACATGCACAAAATTATTGCCAACATAATTCATTGGCTGGAAAGCCCAAAGTTCAAGTTAATAATGCTAGGGGAGAGAGAGAGAGAGAGAGAGAGAGAGAGAGAGAGAGAGGAGAGAGAGAGCATTGAAGGAGAGAGCACTGAAGGGAAGAAAGAAGGTGAGGGAGTAGGGGTGGGGGAGAAGAGGGAAGAGAGGGAGAGGATATAGGACTAGAAAGGGAGTGGTTTATTCCAACATTGCTACTCATGCTTGAAATGTGAAGATCTTTTTTGTTTAGTTTTCTTATCAGGGACATTAACTTCCTATAAAAAAAAAAAGTGATTAACTGTGTGACAGTGTTTTGTACCTTAAAATATCACACTTGTGTGAAAAGATGTTAAATGAAAGTGTATCTTCTAATATCTCATTTATGAAAAGAAATCATATGAGAGTATTACTTCCCTTTGTGAGACATTAAAAAAAATCTTTTGTTTAGACGATTTAGTCCTTTTGTGAATTGTTTCTTGTTTTCCTCATTTGCGTTTATTCTTTCTTTCTCTTCTCTATACGTTCTGTAGACATTTATGTTCTTGATGTTGAGAAAAAAAAAAAAGAATGTTTAATGGAACATCAAGTGGAAAAAAGCGGTCACTCATTTTCAAATAAAATATTACAAAATGTTTTGTTCAATGTTTAGGGTGAAAAGAAAGCAGATTTTTGTACAGGCATTTTCTTTTCCTTTTGTCTTTTGCAGTATGACAAAGTCTACAAACTGACATCAGATGCCAAATTTGGTGAGTAGTTTTCTAGTGAAGAATAATATATTCAGTTACATCAGTAAATGATAATGACAAACATACACTCTTCAGTAACCCTGCATAAATGTGAGAATCAAGCTGAAGAAGTCTGTGAAATTTGGGTTAAGAAGTGACTTAAACAGGGAGGTAAGAACATTGAAGTACTGAAGGTTTTCTTTCCTCTTTGTTCTTGGTGTCTCTGCCCTTTCTTCCATTCTTTCTTTCTGTCCTGATTAACATAACATGTCTGTGTGCTCGACCATGTAATCATATATCTGTCTACTTGTTGTGATTAGTAGACGGAGAGCACAAATTAAGCAGCAAATTAATGTAGTCTCATTATCAGAATTATTGAATGAAATGTTGAATAGATAAAAAGAGGAGTTATGTTTTCAGGCCATAATTTACAACGACAACAACAAAATCACACTTTGTTTTCACCTTTTCTAGGGGGAAAAAATCTATATTTTTTTGTCACAATATTTGTATTTTTTGTCCCAATTTTGTGCAGAAATGGGGGACGTGAAGGCCAGCATAGCAGCTCTCACCTTCATTCTGTCCAGTGCAGCAAAGTATGATTGTGAGGACGAGACCTTGTCCAGCGAGCTTCAGCAGCTGGGGTTGCCTAAAGGTCTGGTCCTTTTGTGTTTAGAGTAATGAATGAGGAAATGATTTAAGTGCTTTTTCAGTATTTGTCCTTTATTATGAAAGGTGCAACAAATACAGAGTTGTTCAATATGTTTTCCAAAAACAAAGGATCTTTGAGGGTGGCAATGTCAGAAAGTGTTTTTATGGCTTTGCAGTCTGATAAGGATCTTCCCCTGTCTTTTGAAGTTTATTTAGTACTTGGGACAAAGTTGGAGAGAGAGAGAGAGAGAGAGAGAGAGAGAGAGAGAGTAAACTATGAACTCTTATTAGAGACAATAGTCTTTAGGTCTGTGTTTTGAGAATTGTTATTACTTAGTATCCTTGCGCAATATTCCATCATATGTCATCACCAGAGCAAGCAATCTGCACATACATAGCAGAGATAAGCAATCAACAAAAGGGAAATGGAAGCGTCCATCGACAAGAACACACAAACACAAACGACCATAAATTGTGCATCACTAGCCACAGAAGACATAAGAAGGAAGAACACACACACACACATGCACACACACACACACACACACACACACACACACACGCACACATGCACACACATGTGCGCAAACACACACACACACACACACACACTCACAACGCACACACATGTGTGTGTGCACGCGCGCACGCACATACAAACAGACACGCACACTCTTATAAACCAAAGCTTTCATTCACTTGTAGGTTGTATTTAGGGATGGAGAAGAGGACTGTCTAGTCACCAGCAGAGTGTATTCCATCTTTTTAATGCTCTTCATGGCTGTCTTGATTAGCGCTCTGTCTCCCACTCTCAGTGTCGGTCTCTGTCTCTGCCTCTTTCTGTCTCTCCCCCCTCTCCCTCTCTCTTTTTCTCATTCTCTCTCTCAGTGAGTCATGGGCACAGACATCTTTCAAGATGTCTGTGGTCATGGCTTACCTCAGATCCTGCCATCCCTTCCAGTTGTTTCCCTCTGATCATAAGTATAGTCTCTGGCATTGTTGTGACTAGAGGCAAACAGACAGACAGAGACAGAAGGATGGGGATGGAGAGAGAAGGTGGTTCTGGTGCATCAATGAGAGCAGTTATGGATTGGATGCAGTTGGAATAAGATACTAGTTATCTTATGATAAGGTGTGTTTGCCTACTTGTTTCAGAACATGCCACTTCATTATGCAGATCATACTCGGATGCATTCCACAAGCTTCAGGCTGAATTCCGCAGTCAGAGTTTAAGAGGTGAGATACAGCACTAGCTACTTGGTTTTGAAGACTGCATATTGCACATGTACTGTGCATAAAATGAAATGTCACACACTGATTATTGAAGCAGAAGAAAAAGAGGAATTGAAAAAAAGTAATATTCAGACATGGTCTCCTCCAAAAGAGCTGTGTAAGCATACAACAGTTGATTGTGATGAAAACACACACTCCCATGCGCACATGCGTGCCTGCGCATATGCACACCCACCCACCCACACCCATGCATGCATGTGTGTGCACACACACAAACACACACATGCACGCACGCACGCACGCACACTTATATATATATATATATTGTGTATATGTCACACTAGTGTGGTGGAATCCAAACCATTTCCCGAAGATGTATTATTTGGCTAACTTTACAATTTAAAAAAAAAAATGATGGCTTTTTTTTTTGTCTTCATTTGTTTACTCTTTTTTTTGCTTGTATTTTTTTTTAGTATCCAAGTTGGAGTCAGTGCAATGGAGAGTGGATTATATTCTGAGTTCCAGTGAGTTACGGGTGAGTTTATTGATTTATTGTTTAAAAAAATCATGGTTTAAGGAAAGAGGGGGTGGGGGGGGGGGGGGTGTTAGATATGATGGAAGCTGGTTATGCAGTATTAGTGAGTCATTTCAACTGCTGAGGTAAAAGTCACATTTTGTGTCATGTACTGTACCTGTTAAACCGTTTTAAAGCATTGACTGATATGCTGGCCCTGCTTGTTCATTTTTGTAGTTAATGCGGTACTAAGATGCCCCACAAATTGCCATACAGGTTTGGATTACAGCGCATATTACATCCGTTTCCTTTCATTCTGTGGCCACGAACTGAACAAGATTCTCTTGTCTTTTGTTGTTGGTTGTTTTTGTTTTTTCTCTGTCTTGCTTTTGGGTGTGCATTACCCAATTATTTCCTGTTTTCATTTTTTGGCTCACCTAACCCATTGTAGTAGTGCTCAAAGGTCTAGATCGGACGGTGCTCCTAACCTTATTTGACTTCCTCGCTGTGTTCTTGACTCATGTCTTCTTTGTTTTACCCATTCTGATATAGGTTATTTAAGAAACAGGACAAAGTGAGTTCTGCTAGTCTATAAATGGTGACGGCTGAATGGGCGTGAAGCCATTTTGAAATTTCCAGTTGTTTTAATGGCTCTGTAGAGTGTGGAAAGATCGGCAGATCTATTATCTTTAAAGAAAAAAAAAAGAAAAGAAAAGAAAAAGTGTATATATATTGAGATTGCATCTCAGGCTGCTTACATTTTAATGTGCTGGCTTGTGATGATGTTGTGGTGTTGGTGATTGAAATTCTTTTCTGCGAGTAAAACCCAGGGACCGGAAGAAGCAATCAATTAGGTATCAGCTTTTCATTCTTGATGCTTACATTTAGGGTGCTTGAAGTGTTTTGAGGTGTCTCAGCCACTGGGAAAACATGATGCCTGTTATGATGGGAGTGCCTTTGTAACTTTTTTCTTCGCTTTTCTCATGATTTCTCTGTGACGACAAGTTGGGTGTTGTTCACAGCAAGTGTGAGTTACCTTTCAGCTGGGATGGATACAAAGAAATAAACATGAATGGAAATCATTTGATGTTCTGAGAAACATTAATACTTTCAGCAAAGCCATCATCTTATGTAGAGACATCTGAGAATAAGGAGAAGGTTCAGTATGCTTTCGTCTCTGCATAAGATGATGGCATTCCTTTTGCTGAGTGTGAACTTCACTGCAGGAATGTTATAGCAGTGATAAGCCAGGAAACAGTCCATTTTTAGCCTGTGTTCAAACTAGTAGTGAGTTGTACATGATGTTAAGACACTTGGGACCTCTGTGACTAGGGTTCCCACCAGTCTGATCCTCCATTTTGGCTGCATTAAACACAACTTTTTTTTTGTTTTAATAGAGTACTAGTAGAGGTCCTGAAGATCCTTGATGTTAAATCTGATAGGGAATACAAAATTCAAGAGGATGGTTTGAACTCGAGTCACATTTCAGTGTTGACATATTCTTGCTCCATTTTGTCTTCTTTTCATCAGCATGCTGTGATTGTCTTTCAGGACGTGAGTGAACCCAGTGTGCAGCTCAGACTACGGATGAAAAACCCGGACAGTAAAGACACCACACCTTTGGTTTTCACTGTCTCTGCCAGCAAGTTCAGAGTCCTGTTGAATGGTATTCTCTCTGCTTTTGTTCATTGTACAAAATATGGAATGATAAGTAAAGAGAGTACACACTCACACGCACACGTGCACACACACACACACGTACACACACACACACACACACATACACACACACACACACACACACACACACACACACACACACACACACACACACACACACACATACACACACACACACTGATTACTGGTAATTAATCCTTTTTCCACAATTAATAGTCACCGTTACTTTGAAGTGATTTTAGAAGAGCTGCTTCCCACAAAGGACTTCTTGGTATGGGTAGACATTGTCAGAAGTGTAACAAAGACCACTGATTTTTAAGGTAGTTTGAAGGTGATAGCTGGTTTTATTTTTCTTGTCAGTGCCTTTTTTCTTTCAAGTGAGACTATTGTATCAATGTTATGGGAAACCTTACTGGTATTAAGGTTAGTGGATCAGAAAGGAATCATGATCAGCTTCATTCAATAGATGATGGGTAACACACATTTACAAAATTTAGAATTTAAGATAAAAGGAAAATCCACAGAAGCGGTCAGAAGCTCTGTTTCCAATGTGGTGCTACAGGTAATGAGCCAAGCTAAACTCACAATTTTACAATTTTGTTTTTTGTTTGTTGTAACACCGTTTATATTTGGGCATGAAATGGGCTAAAGAAAAACTAGGAGCCTTGAAAAGATTTTTATTACCCGTCACCTCCCATAGAAAATAATTGGTAAGACCAGCTGCCATGGCGAAGTGGTTAGCATTGCGGATTCTCAGCTGGCAGGTTGTGGATTCGATTCCTATCATCACCTGGGATTTTTCTGCCCTGCCTGGCACCTGTCCAGAGTTGAGTTTGCAATGGGCACAGTTGGAAAGACTGGGACCACACAGTCGAGTTTCATCCACTTAATGGATGCGACTCTGAGAGTGTTGCTTAAATTTCCTGACCAACACTGCAGGTGCCTGTATCCCTCAGCCCTGGTTAATGCCACGAAGTATTATGAATGGAAGCGTAGAGTACAGCCCTGTCATGCAGTCTCAGACCGTGGAAATCTGTAGCATCATCATCATCATTCTCATCAATCAGCATAAAAAAAAATCTCAAATTCTGTGGCCCTTCATGCCCTGCTCTCATGGTGACCTCAGTTTCGATGTCCTCTCCATGTCTGTGGCCTTGGTTTGATACTGTCGGGGTCACTGGTATCGGCGAGTCCATGGGGGCTGTCATTGGACAGACGTGGTAGTACCCTCCGGAGGGAGAGCTCACTCACGCCGGCTCCGCGACTAAGCAATAGGTCATCAGTAGGGGGCTTAGTAGGTGATGTCCTGCATATGTTGGATCAGAGCGGGTGCCACTGAACACCACTCAGCAGCAGTGCAGAGTCTCCTCTGGTGGGTTGCTTCTTGACAACTTGGCATTGACTGCTCCCTGTGGATTGCCAGTGCCGGGGCTGTGGCAGGACTGGCCGGGCTGTGGTTGTGGAGGGGGGGGGGGGGGTGGGGGGGTGGGGAGGGCAGGCTCGGAGTGAGCGGCATGGGTGCACTGCCACTGAGGTGGCACAGAAGATGGGACAGCAAGAAAAAAAATTAATTGGCAAGAAGCAGAATAGGAATTGTGACCCAGTAGTCTTAAAAATAAGGAGGCTGATCTAAATTTGCCATAGATTATTTGACTGATATGAACTGTTGATGCCAAATGTTTGGTTGTTGTATATGGAATGTGGGTTTTCCTTTTATCTCTGTGAATATAAGTGATCAGTAAAGCAATTTTTGTGATTTGTAGATGAAATGTGACCAACTCCCACAAAATGATAGATAAGTCGGATTTTAAACTTATTAAGATATGTATATCAACAGAAAGAGGAGAAAAAGATCTTTCCAATGATATATAGAGAATTTCTGCTGAAAAATGAAAAGGTTATGACCCTTCAAAGAGTCCCGTTAACACGGTAGCCATTTTAAGAAAAATGGCTTTAAAGTTTCCCTACTTTCTCCAACCATTTTTCCTTAGCAACCAAGGTTTAATTTTGCTGTAAACTTATGAAAATGTGGGAAACCATCAAAATAATAATTCCAGACACTTTAATAATTGAATGTTATCCCCAGTCAAATATGTATTGGTGTATTTAATGGCTGTTCAGGGCGCTGGAAAATGAAAAAAATCTGATTTTCTTATGTAATAGATACTTTTGTTTTTAATGTTATCTTAGCACAGATACACTAATCACAATTGATTGAATTAATATGTATTTTCTAGTTTCATTTTGCTCAGCATTTAAAAAAAAAGTGGGTTCTTGGAGGGAAAAAAGGTAGCTCTCTTGCACTGTGCGTTAACACATACTGGACTCACGATTCATGACATCCTATGATAAAAACAGCATATACTCATAATTAACAAACATACCTTATCAGAAAACAAATGCTTGTACATTATTCTTTCTTCTTCCTTTTCAGTTGCCATGGGTGGAATCTCTCTTGTCCTCTCGCACACGCACGCACCCACGCACGCACGCATGCACGCACGCACGCACGCACGCACGCACGCACATCCCGACGATCAAAACCTATGCTCCCTCTTCTCTCCACAAACATGCACACACACACAAAATATGTTGGTCATCAGCAGCTGGAATGCATTAAATGATTATTTTGATCTGCATGCAGTTACAGGAAAACTGTTCTGCCATTTGCAGATCTGGCAGAGGCTGCCCATTGCAGTTCATACCTGTATTTGTTGCATACGTCGCTGTCACCAAATTTTTGGCATTATCACGACGGCATTATACCTGACAGATCTGCACTTTCTTCAATTTATACAACTGGCTCCTCATTTTCTTTTTCATCTTCGATTTCGAGTCGAACAGGCTGAGACTGACACACGCCGGTCGAAGTCGATGGGGAAATCCCATCGTCAGCTTCGCTGTCAGTTTCTTCGTTGGAATCGAAATAAAAATATTCCTTTTCATTGCTATTGCTGGTGGCGAAATATTCGTTTATAAGGCCACTGATTCCCTGGCCTTCATAATCGAAAATATTTCCTGATTTTGATTAATTTAACAGCGTTACAATACGTCGATCCATGATGGTGATTTTTCGAGTGAAGCAACGACAAAGGCAAAACGCAATAGATTCCATTGAGCTGTGACCAATGAAAGGCAGCATCTCTGCTGCTAACAGCTGAGTTACTAAGGCCATTTCGGTATTTGATTGCTGATTGGTTGAAGGCTTTCTTTCGTGTACAACTTTGAATGCCTCGTAGAGGCCTTCTGATTGGTTTATTTAAAAAAATTGTGTTCAGATTCTTAAAATAGACACACTGAGCTTTCGAATGATGTGCAGCATGCCAGGGGCTCTGCGAGGGATGTGCACACGATTATCCGTTGATAATGATAACTTTTCGCAATCAGTGCTGCTTAAAATTGATGACATGGAGTGAAAAAAAATTAATTTAATCACATTTCTAGCTTAATTTAGGTAAAATCCGTGAAACATGATATGCTTTAATGGTTTTCCTATGTGTTGGTGCAAAAATCTCAATTTACCCCAAAATGACCCTCACCACTCTTTGTTGCCCGCAGCGGCGATCAGCCCTGCGCGACTTATCTATCATTTTGTGGGAGGCCGTCACAAATGTCTATGAACAGGTTTTGACCCATTGTGGGTTTGTGATCCCATTGGACAGAATATTTGTTCTTCAGCTTTTAAAAAAAAAAAAGAAATCTGGAAACAACTTCTTTTGTAGATGTGCCAAAAAATTCAAGGAGAACAGAAACACTATTGAGAAAAAGCCAATGTTATCTGTAAAAGTAGAAGTTAAAGCATTGTCAGTACATGCTTGGTGTGGTGTGTATGCGTGCAAGTATTCAGTCCACAGGGTGATCTGTGTTATTTCTGAGTACATTCAGTATGAGTAGTGGGTACTAAAATTTCTGCCAAAGGTTAAAGGAGAACTGAGAGCCCATATATGGCAAAAACCATAATTCTGATGGAAGAAGAACTGACAAGTTATTCATCACAGACAACTAATTTTTAGCTGTTATGTTTCATTTTCATCACATAAGTACAGCTAAGCATGCTTGTGGATGTGGATGAGCATGGTTTCAGTTTGTCCATTTGAACATGTAATAGTTCATTCTAAACATGTTGAGTTTTGCTAACCTTATGTGTGGAGTGTTCATTATTAAAGTATTATTTTCAGATTGCCTGTTTCATCATTTTGGAGATTCAGTATTTTCTGAGTGGTTGATTTCAAATTTCTTTACAGAACTCAGGCAAGCAAATTCCATGATGGAAAACCTGGCATCATGAAGATCGGACCAAGAGAGACTGGGCTTTGTTATGATACAAGTTTGTGTGTGTGTGTGTGTGTGTGTGTGTGTGTGTGTGTGTGTGTGTGTGTGTGTTTATGTCTGTGTGTATCTGAGTATGATCTTTTGTGTGTGTTGTGATTTGTGTTTGTATCATGTATACATACAATAGAGTGCATGAAGTGTATGTGTGTACTCCATTTATGTAAGTGTGTATGTGGAATAAACTGAATTTCATGATATTTTCAGCTTGTATATTTTACGAATGTGAGTCTGACAGTGGAAGTGTGTGATGTATGATTGTAGATTCAATAAAGTTTTTATGAATTGATGTATGCACATTCATTCAAATGCACACAGACAGACACAATTCATTCAAATGCACACAGACACACATATTAAGGCATGGATACACACATCATGCATACAAAGACACACAGGCAGAGATGTGCATTTGCATGCACACACGCATATGCACACACACACACACACACACACACACACACACACACACACACACACACACACACACATGCATTCACATGCACACGCACACAGAGGGAGACCATGGGGGTAGCAATTTGGGGTTACAAGAATCTGCCAACTGATGAAAAAGGTGAATGTAAGAAAAATGTTCAATCATTTTCCTGTTTTTCGACAGGACCTGTTCTATTCAATGGCTTCTTTTTCATCTCTTTGATTCTAGTGATAAACTGGTTACTGTGCTTCAGTTTTACAGTTGGTATCTGTTAATGACATGAACACATCTAATTCACTGAGCAACACACACACCTAAATCACTGAGTAACTAACAATTTGACAGTAACAGAATGAGTTTTGTTCCTATAGATTAAGGAAACGATATTATTTCCAAATTCCACTTACGCACATGTGCACTGTCATTCACACACACATGAAAACACACACACACGTTTTGAGTCATGCATGCAAATGTCTTCTGCTTCTTGAAGAGTGACCACAATTTTCATGTTAATTAATTGCTACCATATTGATTAAGGAGGATCCAAAGCACTTTTGGGGAAAAAAAATCTATTTATTGTTATCTGGAAGTCCTTGACACAGAACTGTTGATGATGTTGGCCTCAGTGACTTCCGTGGGCAGCTTGTTCCAGTCTGATGGCTCTTGACAGGAATGAAAACTGGTACTGGGTTCTGCAGTGCAGCTCATCGTTGGCATGGTAGTGGCGGTTTGAGCTTGGTCTTGATGTTGGTGGCAAAGATGTTGTGCACCTTGTAAAACACAGTCAAGTAAGTTGCCTTTCTTCACTCCTGGAGAGATCCACTTTAGGTCTTGGATCATGGCAAAGGCCCTTGATAGTCTTCTGTTTCATGACATAACAAGTGGCACTGTTTGACACTGGATGGCCTTGATGCAGGTGATGTGTTGTTGGATGCAGGTCCCATGCAGTACATGATATTCTTCAGAGTGGGATGAATATAGGATGTGTAGGCCATCTTCTTGGTATTTCTGGAGCGAATCTTTGGGTTACTTAAAAGGAAGTCTATGGTTTTTTTAGCATTTATGCACATATTGTCAATGTACTCATACCAGTTCTTGCCAATGGTAACGTGGAAGTACTTTGCACTGCTGACAGTATCTGGAATATGGCTGTGTAGTACACATTGGTGTTCAGGGGTTTCCTGCAACAGATCACTGACAATGAGGTGCACCTTTGTGGGTAAAACTACAAGACCAAATCCCATTTCTTCTCCCACACAGCACTGATTAATATCAGTACGTAGATGGGCCTGGTCATTAGGGCAGGTCAGCATGTATGATGTCATGTCATCAGCTAAGTTTGTGCTGTCAGGATATCAGGAAAGTCGCCGAGGTAAACGAGGAACAAGCATGGTCCTAGGACACTCCTTTGTGGCACACCAAGTTGGACAGTGGTAAACATGGAACAGGCACTGCTGATGACCAGTGCTTGCCATGTGTTATGCAGGAAGCTGGAGGTTCCTCTGCTGATTTCCCGGGGATGCCATAACACACACACACACACCCCACACACACATGCACACATGCATGTGAGGATTTGTTTAGTTTTATGCATCTGTGTATGTATGTATAGACTGAAGATTATTTTTGTGTTGGTCACATCTGCAGTTTGATCAGATGTCATTACAAACTTGAAGAATCATGTCAAAAGCAAGACTGAGGTCGCCGTAATATAGACCACCTTGTGACAGACAATCGCAGGTATCAAGAGAGGAAGTGGCCACACATTTGCACTAAGAGAATGAGCAAGGGCCATTACTGAACAAACTTGTTCGTCGCTGCGACCAAGTGCATAGACTCTGGAAACTGGGACAGATCCACATTGGGCCCTTTGATAGGTAGATGCAATTACTGAAAACATATGTTGGCTGAGATCATGCATACTGAAACAATCCTATCACTGTGGTGAGGCAGGACGAATCTATTGACCGCAAAAAAACAAAAACAAAAAAAAAAACGTTCTATTGGTCTATAGATTATCCTTTCCTTTCAGGAGAAATGTGGGTAATACTGGAAGTCTGCTGTTGACAATTGGGGTTCAACAACTTTCAGAGCAGCTTTTTCCATTTCTTTGCACATTCACTTAACATTGTCTTTTTGTGCTTAGTTGTAATCCCTCCGCATTGTGGCCCCATTATTGAACAGGTGTGGTGCTGCTCGTATCTAGACTAATTATTACGCCGTGAAGCTTTTGTATTACACCTCCACACAAAAATTGTGCATATAGTAAGATGGCATTAGAGTTGTCTTCTCTTTTCTCCATCTTTAAAGGACATCCACTATGACAGAATCAAAGGGACACTATTCACGCAGCAATATTTGTTTGGCCTACTTCCGTTTAGAAGAGATACCTTTTCCGGATTGAGTCTTCACGTGGTTTTGTTGATATGTTCCAGTCTTCATATTTGAAGCAAGAAGTTTGAGGTAATCATGGAATTTTCACAGTATGGGCGGATGTGAAACTCTTTCGATTGGCATGTGGCATGTGTAAGACTAGTATAGTCCAAGACTGGAGACAGTTACATTCACGTTGATTCAATGCTGCGACTGACTGACTGACTCGGAGCGCCAACTGCGAGACTGAGAATGAAATAACTGAATCTGACAAACAGAAGTCTGCATTGAACTTTAGTTTGGCATAGATTGTGAGGAGGATGGGGTGGTATAAGCAGGTATTGTACACTGGACTCTTTTCTAAGGCAGGCATTCAATAACAGCCAAGGTTTCATTATTTGATTGAAGAACAATAACTGACAAAGTCGTCTTGGGTCTTTCGACAAATGTTGACACCATTGAAGTGAAATGACCAGACTGAGACATCACCCTGCAGCAGACACTGAGACAGTCAGCACCTTCTCATTATTGCTAGGCAGACTGACTTTGTGCTGTCCCCTCCCACCACCATCATCCTCCCCCTCCTCACCCCATCCCTCACATTTGTTATTATCCTGCACTGGTAAATCAACATTTACATTAGGAAGAAAGGTGGCAGAGTGGTTAAGACGTTCACCTGCCAATCCAACGTGTGAGAAGTGCGTGGGTTCGAGCCCTGCCTTTCTCGCCCATTCTTTCCCAGTTTGAATGACAAATCGAACTGAACGTCAAGTCCATCGGATGGGGACTATAAGCGAGTCGGACCCATGTGCCTTCCTGGCCCCATGCACACATTAAAGAACCCATGGCAGTTGAAAATCGAAAAGAGCAGGGGGTTCCCCACTGCCCTGGCAAAATTGATGTAAATTGAAGATAGCCGCCTAGTATTTCTTACCAAGCCACAAAAATTGTCACTTACTGTTATCGTGTGCCATCGTGTACCGGTGGAAATGGAGTACACGTATAAAACATCGTATGCATCCTATGTGAGAAACTGGAGGAATAAATCAAAATGAGATAAATAATAATGAGTGACTGATATTTGAATGGTACGGGAAACGACTGAATGAGTGCCAGTAGGCTGCTCTTCGGCCGGCTCTACCTGGGTAGGCAGCCCGTTGAGTGAGTGAGGTAGTGTGTTTATTGTAAAGCGCTTAGAGCTTGGTCTGTGACCGAGGATAGGCACTATATAAATACCCAATATAATAATAATAATAACATTTTAACCACATTAATTCAGTGATATGTGCACTGCACCCAAGCTGTGTTTCTAGTCATTGTTGCACCTGCAACTGGCCACCAACTGACATCAAAGGTGGCAATCCAAATCATGTTACTCAGACGTCCTTGATTGAAGAAAAGAAAATGACCCACATTGAAAAGGTTCAAAGAAGAGGGTAGTTTAGTGTGACAAAATTCCATAAGAACTTGGAAAGACAACGCCGTTGTGTAGATCTCGCAGACTGGCACTCCAAACATAACCATTCTGTTTTTGCCTCTGGAAATACCTGTAATAACTTCAGAACTGCAAGAACCTATGGTAAACCATGATAACTTATATTAAAGTGAAGCAAAAAAGAAACAAACAAAGAAAAACAAAAAAAAAAACAAAAGCAAAAAACCTCAAAACATTCAGAAGTGAAGCTCAAAAGTAAGAGTACCGGGTACTTAACTTGTAGTACTTCTACTTAAGTGACCAACGTCATGTGCAATGAACTAAGAAGACCATCCTGTGTCGGCTGTTCTACAACACTACTAAGACAGCTCATATACTCACATACCTGAACTTTTCTTGTGAATTGTAGAATTCACTTTCCTGCAATTTAATATTCGCAATATGAATATGATGTCTTATTGACATAAAAAGTGTTACAGAATTCTGTTAAAATGATGAGTCTTTCCAGCATTGATGAACATTAATTTTCTTGATTTGTGCATTTTCGATATTGGACAATATACACAGTACATAATTATGATAACTGTGAATTATCATAACATCCTTGTCTCTGTCTCTTACCCTCTCCTTGAAGACGTGAGTTGAAGTTAAAAATTCATGCTCACTCTCATTGCTGTTTCTCCCCCCCCACCCCCCGCCCCACCTCCCAAAGAGCTGTATATTTAAAATTCCTGCTTACCCTTGCCACTGCTTCTTTCTCTCCTCTCCCTGTTTATAATTCTTACTCTTCCTTGTCTCTGTTTGAATCACTCCAGTCATTTGATGGCTTAAAACTCATGTGTCTGTCATCCTCGTATGCGTTTATTTGACTCCCCTCTCTGTTTTAATTCCTACTTCGCGCTTATCTAAGTGTCTTTCCTTCTCCTCTTTGTGATAACATCCTTTCTCTCTCATCCTTACCTCTGTCTAGCTCCCTGCCCTTTGTGTAATTTGAAGTGGGAGATTGTTGCATAGAATTAGAAATGTGTTCTAAGGGCATTGCTTTAGTGTATGAAAGTGTGGTGTAAGTGATCTTACTCTCTCATCTGCCTGTGTATCCTTAAAGAGGCTTTGAATTTTTCCAACACAGGTCTGAATGACCCTTGAACTAAGAAACAGAACGGCAAAATGGAGCAAGCTGAAAGTTCACTTGCAGGTAATAACCATGCAAAGAACAAATTAAAGAAACGAAAAAGGAGCAGAGAAAGCCAACGAGGAGATGCACTGACTTTGAAAGAAAAACTTTTGAAGGACAATGTCAGAAAAGACTGCACCTCCCCTGCAGCAAAGAAATGGAAGGGACATGCTGGTGCGGAATTGACAAGAAAACAAAGGCGCAATCGCAAGAAGAATTCGAGTAAGAAAAACAAATATAAGCACCTAGCCCTCAATAAATCTCATGAAGCAAACACAACAAACACTGGTTCTGGTGGTGTTGTAGGCCTCAAAGATCTGGAGAGAATGCAGCTGGCTAGTGTAAAGTCAGTGTCACCACCATTAGAAACCATTACATATTCAACAGAGGCCAAAAAATCATTTCATTTGAATTCTTTGATGGTGTCAACAGAAAAGCCAGTCTCTGCAGTACAACAAACGGCTCAGAGTAGGCAATCAGCCCATTTGTCATCAGAACCAGTGACTTGTCCAAAACGCAAGAAGAAAGGGAAAGTGAAACATCGAATAGAAAAGCAGTTTCAGAAAAGTAATTATCATCTCAAGAGCAAAAATAAAAAACAGGAATTTTCTGACCATGATGATGACAGTGATACTTGTAAATCACTTGGTTATATAAGCGGTGGCATTCATGATCATACTGTCAGCTCTGTCGATAAGTCTGAACCTACAGGAACAATTTCACACACTGATGTTTCTTCCAAGAAACCGAAAACATTTGAAAAAGCTGAAAAAAAGGTCTCCAAGAAAACGGAAGGATCTGTGGTGGATAAGGCTCGTGAGAAGCTGAATGCTGCTAGATTCCGCTACTTGAACGAACAGCTGTACACCAGCCGTGGAGCAGACGCCTTGAGGATGTTCCAGGAAGACCCAGAAGCATTCCAGGTCTACCACCAAGGCTTTCAGCACCAAGTGTCCCAATGGCCAGTCAACCCCCTGGATGTCATCATCAAACAACTAGGAAAAATGTGAGTAGACTGGTGAAAACATGGAGTAGGTGAGGAAACTAGTTTCAGATCTTATCAATCATCCGGTATTTGTTCAGGAAAAATTTCTGCCAAGTGGCTCTTTTTCAACATAGAAAAGGAAGGTTGGACTTGAACATATTACTTACTTTATTGTAATCTTAGTTTTTACTGCCTTTTTTACTTTTAAGTTAACTGTGTTGGTGATTGCTAAGCAATACATACACTATATTAGATCATTGATCAAAAGACCAATGTTTGAGTAGGTGTATATTAGTGCACTGAACGTGTGTGAATGTACATCTCTGACTCGGTGTGTGTGTATGTGTGCATGTGTGTGTGTGTGTGTGTGTGTGTGTGTATGTGTGTGTGTGTGCATGTTTGAGTGCATGGATGAGTCAGTGTGTGTGTGTGTGTGTGTGTGTGTGTGCATATGCATGCATGTATGTGCATGTGAATGCTCGGGCATGTCGTACATGACACATGTGTGTGCCCAAGCATATGTGGGTATGTTCATGTTTGTTGGTGGCAAAAGGACAGTAGATCTGGATATATATTATATGAAAATACTAAGAAAGTGTGTAAATTTACATACATGAATTCCTTGGTGTTAATCCCAGTATACAGAACTGTCATGTATCTCTTGTGCTATATTTATCAGATTCTGTTTCTAATTTTGCATCAAGTTTATTCCCTTTTTTCTTCCTGCTTTCTCACAGTTTCAAATTTAGCAGAAATGAACACAGTGTATAATTTCTGCAGCATCAAGTGTAAATAATACTATTATAGCTGCCCCATTTCCTACACAATGTAATGTTTCCAGAAATACTTCCTCACCACTTATCCCAGCTGCCCCATACACTTCCACACCCAAGCTTGTCCTGCAGTATCACCGTACCAGCAGCAATGAACACAGCTGTCCATCATTTCTCTGCCTCAAGGAATATATCTGATTGATAGAGCTCACCATAGACTGTCTCTGCACCTGTGACCTGATAAACTAGGATGTGGATCCATGCACCAGTTGGTCCATCTCCATGCACAAGTATGGTCATTCAGAGACACAGTGGATAGCAACTTTTGATCATATGGGTCTTTTTTTTTTGTATTCATGACTAAGATAGCTGTGTTTTTTAAAACCAGTTTTACATTTGTTTTTTTCATTGAATTTTTATTTAGCGAAGTATTAAATTTTTTTTTTCTTGTTTTCTTTTAAAGGTCAAAGAGTACAGTTGTGGCAGATTTTGGTTGTGGGGATGCCCGGCTTGCTGAAAGTTTGCCTCATAATGTTGTGCACTCTTTTGATCTGGTATCATCCAAACCCTGCATCACTGCTTGTGACATTGCCAAAGTGAGTCTGATGCGCTTTCTCTTGGTTTTGATTTAAATCTTGATGGTTGTTCTTTTATTTTAACCCATTTGAACACTTAAGGTGTTGTAATATCTAGAGACACTAAAAGTCTTAAGATTATATGTGTGGACATATTTTGTGTCGTTTACTTTAGATTGTACATTGAACACTAGTTGTTGAAGTAATTTTATTTGTGCTCAGGATTTGTGTTCTTTAGTCATATATAATAATTTTTTTTATTGCAGAAAAGAGAGAATATGCATAAAAAAGCGGATCAGATTTTAACTATCATATGACTATTATCAGCAATGGAAATAAAAATAATTCAGGAAAAAAGAGAATATCATATGCATTAAAGAGTTGATTAGTATAAAATGTCGTATAATTGCTGTTAGTTATGGAATGAAAATCAACAAAAATAATAGCAGTCTCTTTGTTTTTTTTTGTTACCCTCCTTGTAACAAAAGAAAAAAGTTCTAATTTGATACTCTCAGTGTATATTTGGATTTTAGGGGGGAGAATATTTTTGTGTCTGTATTATGCGCTTTTTTTTACAGTCACTGTTTCTTCATTATTAGTGTCTGTAAGTTTGACACTTTATACTTTTGGTGTAATTATGGTTAAAAAAAAAAATTACATGACAGCCATGATGGTGCTGTGGTCAATGTTGCCGCCTGCAAAGTGCAAGATAGTTTGTCCCATCATGATCACCTGCAGATCCTGCACTCTCAGAGGATTATGAGTGACTTTGTATAAATTTTTATATTTACCTGGGACTTTGGACAAAAATATGATTAGAAAAGCAAGTGTTGGACAAAAATGTGACTAGAAAAGCAGAGATCTTTCTACATTATGATGACAGCTTTTTCTTTTTTAATGTCTTGGTTTGTTGTGGCAGGTGCCCTTGGAGAAAAGCAGTGTGGATATGGCTGTGTTTTGTCTGTCACTGATGGGCACCAATCTGTCTGACTATCTCTGTGAGGCCAACAGAGTTCTGAAGAAGGGGTTAGTGCCTTTTTTTGTTGTTTATTAGTCTATCTTTTTTTTTGTTGGAAGATTTTAAATGAATATTATTCAAAGTAAATTGATGGAAGAGTGAATAGGCAATATCTTGAATAGTTGCAGGAAATGTGAACACTTGCATCCTCATTAATATTCATGCCTGTGTTGTGAGTTTGTACATTTCTTCAAAACTTGCTGGCTGTTGTGGTCCAGTGGCGCCATTTATTTGTGGGATTTTTCAGCTCCAGTCAGCCCCTATCCAGTGTTGAGTTTGCTGTGGGCTCTATTGGGAAGATTGTAACCACTCAGACCAGTTTCATCCACTAAAAAGCGGTGGTCAAAAACAAAATGGAATGCAGTGAGAGACATGGTGATACAAGGTCTGATGAAAGAAGAGGATGCCAAACGAATCCAGAAAGCAGTCCAGGAGGACAACAGGGGCAGCGAACTGTGTGGGAAGATGCACCTCAAAGAGGTCTCATGTGGAATGAAATACGGCATGTGGCACCTCTCAGGATCAGTTTAATCCTCAGATCGGTGTGACCTCCTGCCCTCAGGTTCAAATCCTGGTGCAATGGTGGAAAGTCAGATGATCTCATCCGTCCGCTCTGCCAGGGCAAGCAAAAAGTGGAACATGTCTTGATTTCATGTGAAGCGGTATTATTATTAACCCAAGGAGACACACCCAAATGATTAAATGATTAAGGAGATCACAAATGTAATCAGTACTGCCAGGGGAAACAGCACACCTCTAGAAGCTCAAACAACATTCAACACAGCGGGGAGACACGAATCATGGTCTGGCACAACTGTTAGACCTAAAGGGATGCTGGGCTTTCAGGATGGAATGGGTGATAGGAAATGCAGAGCAGACCTCCCCGAATTAGAAAACCATCTTGAGATCATCAGGAAGAATTGCAGGGGATGAGATATGTAGTATTCCATTCAGGTGCAGCAAAACAAAGGATTTGGATTGAACTGACTAAGCCAGTTGAAAGAAGAATAGAGGAAACTCACATCTTCAGTATAGCCAGCTGCTTGAGAGAATCTAGGTTCCAAGCCAGAGCCCTCACCATAGAAGTCGGAGAAAGGTTTGTTGGCTCATTTGCCCGTGATATTATGGAACTACTCTTGATTTTTGATAAGAAGAGGAGCAGAGCCCTTAAAGGCAATGACAGAGGTAGCTGAAGAATTTCAATAGCATATTGTTAGGGAGGCCAACAAATGAACTTCATTAGGCTAATATCTGAACTTAGAACAGGTGTCTGATAGCTATGTGAGTATTGGATATTTCAGTTTTGAAATTTACATATTCACTTCTGTAGATTAATAGTGGTATACTGGTCAGTAGTTTTACACATTTTTCAATGATAGATTTTTTTTCCCCCTTGCTATCCCATACCAAATATCCTTGCCAGTGCATTAGCATGTGTGTGAGTTAGTGTATATTTTTCACTTTGCCTTTTCACGTTTTGCACAGATCTGTTCAAGCTGATAATAAAGTTGCAAATTTGAATGCTATCTGCTCCTCCAGTTCCTTTCAGACATTGCTTTTTGACAGCTTCTGCATCTGTTGTATTCAGCTGAACGTGATTTGGAACATATTTCATACAGGATTAATGCATCACACATTAACAGTTTACAATATGCACTTTTTTTTTTTAACATATCTTCTAAAAGATGAAAAAAAAAATTATTTGCTGATTTCAGGGGGCTGTTGAAAGTTGCTGAGGTAGTGAGTCGTTTCCACAGCATCGCCAGATTCGTGAAATCTGTGGAGGCCATCGGCTTTCACCTCCAGAAGAAGGTTAGCTACTAGTGTTTTCACAACATGCACTGAAAAATTGGAATTGAGCACTTACTTTCTGTTGACAATCAGATGCTTTTTTCTCATTTCAGATTTGTGTGTATGTGTAGGGATTTATGTATATGAGATTATCAGGTAGTAGTGGAGAGAAACTATGACATTGATCATAGTGTGCCACTACGACTGTAAACAGTAATAACACATTTTGGGAGGCCCCTCACTTTATACTGATCACTTCCCACTCATGTTCCAGAGGCTGCTTCAAGACACCTGATTGGCCATTTGTTGCTTTGTATTGTCATGAGACGCCAGCTAGATTTATAAATGTTGAATAATCTGTCACTTTTAAATAGAGGACAAAGCAAGTCTAAATCAGCCACTGAATCTGTACACCATGAGCTTCTTTTGCCTGCTTACTGTTGGTTCTTGGTGAAATTCAACAAAATGGTTTCCATCATTTTGAGGAGCACAGCCATATTTTGTCATCCTCAAATCTTTCATTATCTTTCGAATAAAGTTCAGTCTCTCTTCATCTCAGTCTTGCACCTGCACAAATTGTCTACAAGTACTCATCGAGACAGGTTAGCTGTTCTCTTTTCAATCAAATCATGCAAACATCATTTGTGTCAGTTTACTGTTCATGTCATCCGACCAAAAAAAAAAAGAAGAAATTTGTGCATAGAAGTCTCAGTGTAGGAATCCGGTATAAGTTCTCACGGGGGTGTCTTTAGAAGTATGTGCAGTCATGTATGTGGTGTGTATTGATTGATTTGTACCGATGTGAGCATACACAAAGCTTGTAGGTAAGCATGATTTGCTCTGATGTGAACTTATACACAGCTTGTAGGTAAGTATCATTTGCTCTGATCGAACATACATACATCAGATATGTAAGAATGGTATAGCCTGTTGTGAACATACCAGCACTAGTCATAGTATGTCACGAAAAGAGTGAAACAAACTATGAACAGAAAACAAAGAAGCAAGCAAAGAAGGGTAGGGTGAGGATTGTTTTAGGGTTTTCTTTGGGCTTGCCATCTGGAGAAGTGTGATGTACTTAAGCAAAGTATTTCCTTTCAGGTTTCCTTTTTTGTGTCATGTTAGGTGGTTGAAAGATTCCAGTGTGAGTGATGAGTTGGTGAAAATGCTTGTTGTTATTTTGTTTTTTTGCTCTGTGGTTGTGTTTGACTAGCATTTATGTATGGAGGTCTTGTTTTATAATGAATTTTGCATTATCCTATTTACAAAATTTTTACTAATTTTTACCATGCACAATAAAAAGTAGTATGCCAGTATTACAGTACTCACTGTCATGTTTTATATTGAATTTTGCGCTACCTCATGTACTGATTTTTGCATATTATAGAACAGTAAGCTAGTTTTGAATTTAAAACAATCACCAATTTAAAAAAAAAAGTGGAAGAAAAATTGAATGAAGTGACCTAGTCTTCAGAATGAAGGCAGGCATGATTCATACCAGGCATACCAATCTGCATATGATTCATACCAGGCATACCAATCTGCATACGATTCATTAGCATCTATAAGTTTTGTGTTTTGTTCAGATCCGCCAGTAGGCACTGTGTTTTAGTATGTTTGATTGTTTCACAGATTCCTATACCCCAGTTTTCCAGTTAATAACATAACTACTGGTATATCTATATAAATGGCACAGAGCATGAAAACGCTATTTAATTTTTTCCTTTTTTTCCTAACAAGCTCTGTTCATGTATAATCAGAGCAGTTGTGTGCTATGAAAGTTCAGATGTTGTCTTCAGAATTCAAGATTTCAATTAATTTTGTTTGATTTTAACGTGGTGACAGCCCTGATATGGCCCTTTGCGGTTGGCTGGGCTATAAGCAACATTACCTTACCTTACCTTGGTCAAGTTCTTGACTATGAATATACTTAAGGAAAAAAAGGTTTTAACCTATATTACCTATTTAAAAGGGAAGATGAAGTGAAGCATTCTTAAAGTGATTCTGCTGATGCATTGTGTACATTCTCATTGCCAGTCGTAAGTTTTATGCTTCACTGCACTTTCAAATAGGTCATTAAGTTCTCTTTTCTAGTCTGTTTTGTTGTTTCTTGGATCCCCATATCCCAACATTGCAGTAAATAAGTTTAAGTACCAGTATGTCTGATTAGCATAATGTATACAAACATAACAATGTCCAGAGAAGAAATTTATTGAAAATGTACTTGGATATCATTACTGTATAAATGATTTGCGAAAGGATAGAAAGGAAATGAATATGTCAAACTTGCGAGCTGATCTTTTCTTTTGTCTTTTTAACAGACTTTTCTGGACAAGATGTTCATGCTGTTCACCTTCAAGAAAATTAAGGACTCGTCTCGTAAGCAGGCCCCTCGTATCCAGCTGAAAGCCTGCTACTATAAACGGCGATGATCTGTGAGGACAGTAGGTGACAGGTTGCAGGACATGGCCATCCAGTGTATGTTATCATTTACATTTTGGGACTGAAATTCTGCTTCACACTATGGTCATTACTCCTGGAAGACTTGACCATAATTTTCTGGTATGTAGACATCATCTGATGGATCAACGGGAAAGGGGATAAGTACCATGCCTTGCTTTTCCACTGTTTGCCTTTGTGGAAGTCTCCTTCAGGTCCAGGTCACTCACCGCTATGGAGCGCCACAGTCACCGTGTACCATTACAGAATGGTTCAGTCGACTTGGCTTCTCACTCAGATAACCATGCTTGATGGCTCATTGAGGTCAGCCCAGTGCCCGAATGTTGCCTGTGCCAGCGGGGGCCGGAGTAGTCCAGTGGTAGAGCACCGGACTTGTAATCTTGGGGTTGCGGGTTTGAATCTCCGCCGGCCCGTTTCGGTACAGGGGGATTTTTCCCTCGGAGTTAACATTGGTTCTGACTCCATTTCCCATACAGTCCTTTGAATGAGACTATAAACCGAGGTTCCATGTGTGAACGCACGCATAACATCTTGCACACACGTAAAATCCCAGCACCAACTTTCAGAAGAGAAGGCCAGTTTGGCCATTGGTATGGATGACACGTTACACATAGTATGCACCTTCCCCAAAGTTGGAGTATGGCTGCCTTAATGGCAGGATAGAAAATAGTCATACACACAAAACTCCACTCCCTTTGTTGGGTAGATGGGATTAATCCTTGCCTTTCTACACAGGGGGTGTCCGCAGGAGTATCAGCCTGTGTATGCAGAAGAAGAAGAAGAAGAAGCCTGTGCCAGCCAGAACCACCGTGTGTGTGCTTCAGACTTGACCGTTTGACATAATTAGTGGCAAAGTGAGGTCAAAAGGCCCACAAACAGCAAACAGAATGCAGAGAGAGAGAGAGAAAGAGAGATCAGATCATATCAACAGGAAGTGGTGAATGCCTTCAATTTGTGCAGTGAAGGGTGAAGATACATATCCTGTCCCCTCGTGATCCGCAACAGTCTCTCTTGTAGTGCCTTCAGTCCCTACCAGATGATGTCTGCAATATGAAAGCACAGAGATCTTTAAGGAATAAATGTTTAAGAGTTTTACTGCTTCTGCTCCACCAGTTCTGCAATGTTATTTTGCTGACATGGTTTGTGTTCTTCACGTGTGTGTGTGTTTATTCACATTATGTGGGTATGTGTTTTCCTTTTAATTTTGATGAGGTGTAAATGTGTGTGTGTGCTTATCTCTGTGTGTGTGTGTGTGTATGTGTGTGTGTGTGTGTGTGTGTGAGGGTGAGATTGAGGAATGTGGCAAGTAGTGAAGCTTGTATATTTGCTTGTGTGATTTAATACATTATTTCATTGAGCAGGTTGAGCTGCACTTAATTTTGGAGCTGCGTGGCTTGCAAGCACTTGTTTTCTGGTATCATTATTTTCCTGATCTACACAGACATTTATTTATCAAGCTATAAAGCCACCTGGGAGCAAAATAGAAACCCAACAGTTAAGCTTCTTTTTTTTTCTTCTCTTTTTATCTGAATCTGGAGCTGAAATTCTTATTCCTCAGGTCTGGCCTCTACCAAGGACAATTACCTCTTAAAGTACAGTTTCATTTTTGAAGAGACTGCAAGCATGGCAATATATATTTGATTTCAAAATAATTTTTTCCTTATTATTGGCATAGCATTGTCATACATTTGTTCTTCCGGTTTGTCAGTCATGTTATGTATGGTCAGGCCAGTTTTTGTTATGGCCAGTCCAGAGTTTGTAATGAAGCCTACTGTTCTTCACAGTAACACCAGTCTTGCCTACAGTTTTTCGTCAAGGTGCATGTCTCTGGCCATGTCTGGTGCCTTAATTTATAGACTTCAATTAGTTGTGAAGGAAAATAATCTCCAGCGGGCACCAAGGGTGAAGTCTAGTGCCAAAGCTTAAAGACTTTAACGGCTATTGAAAGAAAATAAGTTTCAGAGGGTACCATGAACAGTGTCAGTTATTTTAAGCACAGGACAGTGAGTTTCAGAAAGCAGCTTACATGCACCAGCATGGATCAAGTTTCAGATTGCACCACGCACGTCGTCAGTTATTCCAAGCATGGTACGATAAGCTTCTTAGGGAACCATGCATAATGCCCATTATTTCAAGGACAGGTAAATAAGTTTCAGAGAGCACCAGGTATAATGTCAGTTATTCCAATCACAGGACAAGTAGTTTCAAAGGGAACTATACATAATGTACATTCTTTCAAGAACAGAAAAATACATTTCAGAGGGCACTATATATTATGATGCGATTTATTCCAAGCACAGGTCAATGTTTCAGAAGGCAGCACACAGTTCCAGTCAGTCAGGTATTAGGTGCTGTCATAAATGATGTCAGACACTGATTTAAAGCAAACGAAAATAGGTTTCAGCGGGTGCAGTACACAGTGGCACTTATTCCAAATGAAAGAAAATAAATGCCAGAGGGCAGCATTTTCGGTATGAATTATTTCACCACAATATGTTAATTCATGAAGTTGCAGATTCTGTTGATAACAAAACTTATGGGGACAGAGTGTGGGGGGAATGTTTCTTCAGTTGCTATAACCTTTTTTCTTGTATGATTAGTAAAAGAGGAGCTGTAAGGCCATATTTTTGGTGGAATAAAAGGCTTGAATACAAAGTGTGATTTTTTTTCTTTTCAGCCATCTGTCATCCATCTGTCAATGCATCTCCGTATCTACCTGTCTCTTTGTCTTTCCAACTCTCTTTCTACGAAATGGATAGTGAGGACAGTATGTATAAGTGAAGCCATTCAGAAAGAATCACACTCTCGCTCACACAGGCAAGTGGAAAAAACATTAAACATAGCAATGCAAGAAAGAATCACGCAGTCTTGCTCACATATGCAAGCAGACAACAACATCAAACACAGCAATGCAGATTATTTACAACTACTGTGATTTTGCTTTTCAACATCAAAAATGACTTGTGTTTGCATACAATCAATCAATTACAACAAACAGAATGTTTGTGGAACAAAATATAATCCTGAGACCCTTGAGAAAGTTAATGATATACTCTTTTGGAGATTTTAAATCGCTCTCGCTCTCTCACCTTAGCCATGAGGCTGATTCTCGAACAAAGGGTTGACAGTAATCCTGGAAATATTAATAACTCAACCTTGAGTTTAATATTCCAAACAAAACGGCTGAGTTCATTCCTAAAGATGTTTGTTGCCTTAGTCTTGATGCTGAGATTGCAATGAAATCGGATGGAAATGCTCCTGAAATTAGTAAATTGAAGAAGGAGAGTACGGTGGGGTGGGGGGACGCACTCGGCACAGCAAAGTGATTGAGACCACAGTTTGATCACATCAGCAAAACAACACATGGAAAATTGTCGGGTACCTCCACCCTCTTCAGATTGCTTTGTGAAAGACAACCAGTGACAATGACAGAGGGAAAATGTGGATAGTACTTTTCTGTCAGTTTGTTCTCAACGTTCCCGAACTCACACACACACACACACACACACACAACATTCACACACACTCTCTCTCTCACACACACACACATATATGAAAATATTAATACACACATAGATACACACACACATACAAGAAGACATTAAGAAGTTCCGAGTCCCCCCCCCCGAAAGAAACCCTCAGTCAGTGAATAACCATTCTGTGAATTAATATGCCATGGGTAATCGAATTGAAAACTGGAGTTGGCCAGAAAGGACTACAGATCTTAGGTTTGAAAGAATTAGCGTTCAGAAGTTATGTTGATTAAATTGCTGTTTGGTAAGGTTTGGCTAGCAAAGGAATCTGGATATAAATATATGTATCTATGCTGTCACACACACACACACACACACACACACACAACATTTGGGTGCAGGAGACAGAACAAAGAGATGGCTGAAGGTGAAAGTTGGGAGATGGAAGGTGGTGGTAAAGGGAGAGGGAAAGAGGGAAACAATCTGCGGTAGTAATAGGGGAAGCAAAGATGCTGTTGATGCAGTGCTGCATATGAGAGAAAGATGGAAAGAGAGGGAGGGGTAGGGGTGGAAGGGGATGCACAAATGGAACGAGGGGGGTTATGAACCAGGCGAAACCGAGTTAAATGCTAGTAATGGCGTAATGCTGCCAATATCACTGATCAGAAGTATTAGCTTATTTGGACGAGGCAACCGTTGCACAGCACTCCTCACATTTGATTTCATTCGATTGCTTTTAGAGTTGCTTTTACACAGACCAGTCTATAAATGCAAAGGTGAAGGAAAACTACCTCAGTTCTAACAATGCTTTCTGTCTGAAAAGAGGACACGAGATTGAAATATTTTTTTCTACTCAAATTGAATATTCTAGGAGAACTGGTTTACATGATGGCATATGTATATCCCCTTCTGAATGAAAACGAAAGAATTTGAATATTGTATGTATATAGATGCAATGTAAGCTCTCAGCTGTGCTGGTGTATGTATCTGTTCACAATCATATTTCCAAAACAGAGTAATAAAAAGGGGAAACCCCCCCCCCCCCTACTTTCAGTTGCAGTGTGCAGCTCATGACTGCATTTGATCACGAAAGAATAAAGAGACGTCTAAATATTAATGATAAATCTGGACACATCAAACACTGAAGCAACCATGGCACCATAGAAGGTACCTCAAAGAGAGCAATTCTCTGCTTCACCAGTAGGGGCAGCCAAGTCAGCAGTTACTATCAATGATGAAGGATTGTAGAATCAGCAGCTTCCTCCAGCTTTAGAACTCAGCCGTGTCAACTGCTTTCACCAGCAACATTGGGCAGTTCCGTCAAAGCCTTATGGAAGGAGGCTGGACGGGACAGGCCTGTCAAACCCAGCTCATCCCGTACGACGCTGTGGAACTGTTCAGGGGCCTGCACAATAGTGTACGCAATCACCAACATTAGGAACATGCGAGGTGACTAAACTTTTCTCTGGGATTTCTTGGTTGATTTCAGATACCACTATCTGGATACAAAGTTATGATAAATAATGTGAACTGGACTTGAATGAGAGTATTACCCCTTCGCTCATCCTATCGATCCAGGTTTCCCACAACCCTGCCAAAATTTTACATATTTAAAAAGAACAAAAGAGGATATTTCTTGTTTAGAATCTCCCCAGGACTTTGATTTGATATGAAAGAAAGAACAAATTAAACCGAACAAAATCTTTGAAATGAAAAAGTACAAGATTTTGACTTCATATGAAAATTCGCAAGAACACTATTTGGTGTAAAGACTTATAAGGGTTTCATTTGGAATGAAAGCACACAAACGTTTTAGCAGTCTGAAGACCCACAAGAACTGTACATACAGTAAAAACTTCCAAGACTTTTATTTGGTATGATTCACTCTACCGCACCCCACCTCCCCCGCACTCACCCCATCCTCCACTCCTCCACCACCCTCTTCTCTTCAGGACTTTCTAATAGAATGAAAACCCACAAGATTTTAACTGGCTATGAAAACCACGATGACCATCTTTTAAAAAGACACACCTCTTCTCGTTTGATTTTTTTCACATTGTAAACTATTGGAATGAAAACCCACTTTAATTTTTTCCCGTTTTTTTTAAACAAATATTTTTTAGTTTACAGGTATACAACAAAAAAAACTGCAAACATACACGTATGATTTATACAATATACACACATTCAGTTGTTTGTTTTAAAACAGAGAGAGACAGACAGAGAGAGAAAAAGAGAGAGAGACTGGAGTTGTCAATGGTAATATCAGCAATCACGACAATAATAATATTTGATACATGGCAATGCACAGTGCCAGTAGATAAACAGTGAGCACAAAAATTCTATGAAAGTTTAGCATGACAGTAAATTAAGTCACCAAACAAAAAGGAAAAAAAAAGAAAAGAAAAGAAAAAGAAATCGACGCTAGGGCAATTTTACATTTACCTAAGATCTTAAACAGTGATATATAGCTATACCAGGTGTAGATCACTTTTTTCATTTAGTGACGTGTTTTTCCACAGAATGCTTGTGTTTCAGTGTGCAAGTGAACAGACCGAATATGGGCAGTTCTTACAAAATTGACTTCATTTGGTATGAAAACTTGCAAGAATGTTTACTTAGAGTATGAGAACTACAGGAACTTTACCATGTAGATGGGCCTAAAAACCCACAGGAATTTATGTGATTACACACGCACACACACACACAAACGCGTGCGCACGCGCATGCAGCCACACACGCACATGCACACACACTCACAAGCATGTGCACACACACACACACACACACACACACATGCACACCTTTAGGCATACAGTGAGGCATACACGCAAAATCACACCCCAAAGTTACATAAATGAACAACTAAACTAAATACATCCAACGTGTACCCAGCTCACCTCCGACTTCAGCCTGTACAAATATAGGATCTCATCGGGTGTGAGGGCCTCCAATTTCTCCCTGGAAAGAGAACAGCAATCATAACAGCAGCGCTCATTGTATTTCTTTCCCCCTTCTGCTTGTGTCTTTTCTACACCCCCCTCCCCACCTTTCCCCCTTAACACACACACACAGACAACACACACGAGTGAGAGAGAGACAGAGAGAGAGAGAGAGCTTTCCTGATTAATAAAAAAAAGCCTTTATAAAATTCGTGTTATCAGTCAGCAGTCGACAAGCCAACAATCTGTAAGACTTAGCCCAGTGCTCAAACTTCGAAATGTATTCTAATTGTTGTCTCCAAAGGCCCCGAAGAGTGGGTAGGCCTAATTGTCCATTTGGTCTGTACATTTATCTTAAAGCATAAGATTAAAAGAATATATATATATATATATATATATATACTTGCACACATTGTTTACTTTTCTTCTTTTTTTCTTCTTCTTCTTTTTTTATTTATTTATTTATTTTTACAATTTTTTGGTTACTTATCCCTTATTTAAACTAGAAAGTGAGAGAAACAAGAAGACTAGGAGAACTGAACCCGCAAAGAAAAAAAGGAGGCGGGAGTGGAGTGGGGGGAAAGAACCAGAGAGAGAGAGAGAGAGAGAGAGAGAGGGAGAGAGAGAGAGAGGAGTGTATACCCAGTTAATTGACACGATCCCAACCACTCCTTGATTTCCTTTTGAGTCCAAGTTTTGACTTTGTCTTCCATCGATGACGTCACTCTTGGGGTTGGGGGTGACACGGTGGTTTGCTGTGGAGCCATTTTCTTCACAACCAGCCAACAGACAATGAATAACTGTGAATGCCAACAAACTAGCAAAAGGAAGCATTCCTTTTATTCATTCATTTATTTCATTCTTTTTTTGGAACAACCGCTTAGGCCTGATGAAGAACACACTCTGTGGAAAACAACAAACTTTGACCATTTAAGTCTGGTGCTTGATTCTACTGCATTTAAATATTTTGCAATATTTTAGTAGTTTTTGTTTTCTTTCTAGAAAAAGTGCCATTGATTGTTCTAGCGAAATGTCTTCTTGATGTTGGTGCACAAACGATAATACGCATTTAAAGTTACGATTTTTCGCTTAACTGTAGGTATTTGGTGCGCGTGCACAAGCACGCGCGCGCGCGCGCTCACACACACACACACACACACACACGCACGAGCACGCCTGCATGCAGCAGACGTGCGCACGCGCACACACACACACACACACACACACACACATATCTATACATCCCTAAATGAGACTATCAGGCGTATAGTTTGCTCGGAATAAAAGACTAGCGGTAGACAGTAGGCCTCTAGATCCACAGGCAGAGTGGTATTTGCATGTTAACAGAAATGTATCTAGCATTGTCCCCGCGAAAACAAAATCAACGAGGCATTTTTTTTCTTCTTCGTAATGAAACACAAAACATACGCCTGTTGTTTTGTACAGACTATAGAATTTCAGTTCAAACAAACAACATGCTGTTCAGACTGACATTCCATAAACTGCCGTCTGCACAGCCCACAAAACATCATATTGAAAGGGAGACCAAGTTGGTGATGGTGTGCGATATAATTCTAACCCTTGATAGGCACACTAGATGTTGGACTGATACAGTCCAACTGAAATGCGAGACGACAAGATGAGATCCTGTTCATCATACCTCGGCTGAGATCGGAGTCTCTCTGTCTTCTTCCTTGGCTTTTGTTTACACTGTTAGGTCTTCAATTTAACGTCTATACACATTATGTGATATTAGACGAACTTAATCTATAAGAATAACATTAACAGCAACAGCAAAAAATGGATAACTAACTATAAAACATCGAAGAATAACCGGTCATAACAAGGACGTTACTAAAACACCAGTTCCCATTTTACAAAACAGAAAACATAGGACTTTGATGCAATGAAACAGCAATTTTACCATTAGTGGTAAATCGGTTACAACTGTATCCAGAGAACAATTAGGTAGAGGTGGTAGATGAGGTTTTAACTGTTTGCAGTGGAAAAGTATGTGGGAATTTGTTATCATTTCACCACAAAGGCATGTTATATTTTTGCAAAACTTTGTCGTAAAAGCGTTTACACTGTTGATAGTTTTGAGAACCCAGATGTAGGCTACGATATGCCTGGTGATAGCTAGCATCAGGTGAAATCTCGTCGTACTTACATGTTGAAGAACGCATTTCTGCATAGACTGTTTACAGAAAGGAAGACGAACATTCGAACGAACACAATAAATTTGTTTTTCGTGCAGGTTAAGTTAACTTTCTTCCTGTTCAGCATCATAGTAAAACAAACATATCGCGTCATTTCCCTTGCTGAAACAGATCGTGAATTCCGGATGCCTTTCACTCACAACTCAAGAAGGTTTGAGTCACTTAGATAAGACTGAAATAAAATGTGTTAAAATCGAAATGGAACAAATCTACTAATCAACAAGTTCATTAAGCCTACATGGTGCAAAATAATGGTCTTTTCAAGTCGCCCTTATTTCCGCCTCTATTACCCAAAGAAATAATTTCTGTTTAGATACTTTGTATTGTTATAGAAGCTTACAATCACGACGATTCATTTTTACACGAAATAATGATCCGGCCAAATCGCCCAAAGAAATAGTCACCTTTATTTCATGTCCTTATGCAAGCAAACTTATAGAAAAAATAGTATACCGGCCGAACGAAAGAGACAAACAAATTACAAGACAAACACGACGTGTTTCAGCCTCTTTGGTCTTCTTCAGGCAAGACAAATAACACCGAAGACAATGAAAACGAAGAACGATCAATCATTTATTGCGCGTCTCTTTCGTTCGGTGGTACAGTGATTTTTTTCTTTTAAGTTTGTTTCAGTTTCGCCAGCAGTCACCCCACTTTGAAACTAACTTATGCAATTGCATGCAATGCGCAAGCATGCACTCGTGGTGAGTTTTGCCAGCACAAGATGTATCAGTGCCACTACCTGCTGGCCGTCAGGTGAGGGTCCAGTCTGAGCCAGTATAGCTTTCTGCACGGCGTCCAGCAGTTGCTGCCGTTTGCTTTCTATAGCCGACTCCTTGGTGAAGTCGTAGAAATACTTGGACCCCTGGATGATGCCCAGCCAGCCATCGGGTGTGTAACCCACTTGCAGCTTCAGAGGGATGATGTGTTTGTTCTTCATGAAGGCGTACTCTGCTTCTGAACACAGACAGACAGACAGACAAAAAGACAGAAGACGCACACATGCATACAGACACACACGCACGCACGCACACACGCACGCACGCACGCACGCGCGTGCACACACACACACACACACACACACACACACACACCATGCGCAATTACAGACACAAACACGGAAAGTAATGTCAATACAAAAGAAAAATATTAGGTCGACTCTTAGCAAACAATATCAGGCGTTGGGGGGGGGGGGAAGAGAGAGAGAGGGGGGAAGAGAGAGAGAGAGGGGGGAGAGAGAGAGAGAGACATCCACCACATCTGCATGTACCCATGTGTGCAGGGAGAGACAGATGAAATGAAACTAAATGAAATACAATTTTTATTCAGGATAGGCCACAGCCCCTTCTGAAGGGAGATTACATTCAAAACTCAGCATTATTACAACAGCAAAAAAAAAAAAAAAAAAAAAAAATCCATCTCGATTGCATGAAAGACAACAACACAATGATGCTCAAATGCATGAGATACCATATACTACATATATGCATGAAGTACAACCTACTGACCCAGAAATTAACCACATACTAGGAAATCCGTATTCATATAAACATCGGCGTATCAATACATTTATTAACTGACCACAACAGCTCGCCTGTTAAAGGCTATATACAAATACATGCACACATTCCTCACATTAATTTCATTTTCATTCGTTGTTAGTAGACTCACACGAAACTGACATGGGTTTGGACAGTATTCAAATGGAATACGTATCTGCCGTAAGTCTCTGAGAGCAGGGCAGAGGAACAGAAAATGTATTTCATTTGCCTTTTCACATAGCGGGCATGTAAAACTGCTGTCAGAAACTACATTATACCATTGACTATGCACTGTTATATCTGAAACACCAAATCTGAACTTAGTCAGGTAATTTGCTCGTATATGTCTCTCAATACCAAGCGAAAGCTACATTTCGCAGTTATGAGAGAGAGAGAGATAGAGAGAGAGAGAGAGAGACAGAGAGAGAGAGAGAGACAGACAGAGAGAGAGAGAGAGAGAGACAGAGAGAGAGAGACAGAGAGAGAGAGACAGAGAGAGAGAGAGAGAGAGAGAGAGAGAGAGAGAGAGAGAGAGAGCGCCAACAAGGCAGTGCACCAAGCAGACCTATACCTATGTGTATCTGTCTCTTCACCTGCCCTGCAGTAAGGGCTGTTCTTGTAGCTTTCACTGACGCACATGAGCACGATGGCTGACCCCTCCACGGCCTCCGCCATGGTCTGCAGGGTGGACTCCTCTCCATCCGCCATGTTGTAGATGTCCATCCACATCGTGAACCCCTGTCAGACCCAGCACGTCTTCACAAGTGTGTGTGTGTGTGTGTGTGTGTGTGTGTGTGTGTGTGTGTGTGTGTGAGTGTTTGCCTTTGTGTGAGTGTGAGTGTTTGCGTGTTGTCTACATGTTTTTAGGTGGGAAAGTCAACACGATGGGCAGGCAATAAGCAGCATTGTTAAGGTACAATGCAAATGAAACGAAAAAAAAAAAAATGTGACATAGTCCAATTGTTCTTTGCAATTTTTCTTCACTCCACCGTTTGAAACTAGACATGGCTATTTTCCTCTGATATTATAGTTTATACAGATAAAATACAGCTTTTTTTTCTCTTCTCTTTCAAATGCCGGGATATTCTGCAGTGGATAATCTTTAAATGATTTAAATGATTGTATTTTTTTGTGAGAGGCCCTGTCTTGATACTAAAATTTTACAACAGATGAGCCTTTTTGTCTGTCCAAGGAAGATTCCACTGTAACGCGACACTGGTTTTTCCCATGTTTATCAGATGAAAATGCATATGACGAGACAAAACTGTTCTCTTTCGAACAAACAATCTGAGAGACAAAGTCTGCAAGCAGCGGGCATTCAAAGACCGACCTGTTTTCCCAGAAAGTCACAGATGCTCTTGACAATGGGGCGATGCTGAGTCTGGTACGACATCATCACGTGACCAGTTCCTGTAGCGTCAGTCGACGGGCTGGCACCGGATGTGTTACCCAGGAGTTTGTTGGCTATACACAGGAGACGCCGCTAAACGTTAGCGTTCATAACGTTCTTTCTATTTTGGCAGTTTAAAGCCTGAAACTGTCACTGCATTAGAGAAAGCACCACTCATAGAACTGAAACAAAGAAATGAATATCTAAATGCGTGAAGGGATCAAAATAGCCTATCTATCTTTGTCTCGGTTGTTCCTAAAGGCTCATGTTCTCCACACAGTGTCTCCCTATAAATGCTAGGTTCTCACAGATCTATACCTCTGCAGCTCTACTGTTCAATTATCTTATATTTAACAGGATAAACAGGATAACAATTTTTATTTGTCCCAAAGATGGAAAATTCATTTTCGACAGCACAGCAACCATATACCATATTTCACATCTCCTTTCCGATAGTTCTATTTCCACAGTTTTACTTTCCGGCAGTTTTTTTTTTCACTGCTCTATTTTCTCTTTTTTTTTCAACAGCTATACTTTCTAACAGTTTTATTTTTTTCCACATCTGTATATTCCCAAAGTTCTATTTCCCACAACTCGATTTTCCCATTGTTCTGTTTTATTGTCGTCTATACACAAGCGACACCGCTAAACGTTAACGTTTACACTATTACTTCTATTTTGACAGTTAAATCTTTGAGAGAGATCAAGACCGACAGGAATTACAGAAATTAAATGAACATTCAAACATAAGTAAGCACCAAAATGTTGTATTTATTTTAGTTCTGGCTGTTCCCAAAGACCAATATTCTCACAGCTGCTCTCATAGCTGTATATATCCACATCTCGACTTTCTTATTGTTCTTCCCATAGTTCTATGTCTTCACATCTCTGCTTTCCCACAGTACTATCTTCTACAGCTCTGCTTTCCCATAGTTCTATTTTTTCACGGTTGTACTTTCTCTTGGCTCTAATTCCCACGGCCCTACTGAAGTACAGGTCCTTTTTGTTCACAGCTGTGCTTATCCACGATTCTGGTTTCACTGCTGAACGTTCTTATAATTCTACTTTGCACAGCTCTGCTTTTCCCTAATTCTATTTTTCTACAGCTGTGTATTCTCATTAATCCATTATTTCATAGGTCTACTTGATCACAGTTCCGATTTTCCGTAGCTCTCTTTTTCCATAGTTCTATTTTTCCACCTCTCGATTTCCCATAATTCTATTCTCCCACAGTTGCACTCTATCATACTTAATTTTCCTCCATAGTCATTATTTTAGTTTTCACATAACTTTTCTTTCGCACTGCACATATCCGCAGATCGACGTTCTGACAGTTCTCTCTCTTTTTTTTTTTCATAATAATTATTCTAGATTTGAAAAGCTTTATTTCCCAGAATTTTCTTTTTCTTCTTACGACTTTTTTTTTTCGTAGATATCTTTGTCAATTGCAATATTTTTCCATAGTTCTACATTTCCATACTCTACTATCCCATTGTCCAATTTTCAGCAGCTTTATGGTCCCATAGTCCTATTTTTCACTGCACTGCTTTGCCATTGTTGCGTTTTCCAACAGCTCTGTTCTTCCATATCTCTGCTCCCCCATGGCTCAGCTCTATAACAGGAACGGCACCTTGTTTCCCCGCTATTCCCAGCTTTTGTATCTTGCGAAAGTTCTGTGTGTCTAGGTGCACTATTTTTCTATGTTCACAGAGCTCTATGTTCTGATACTGAGCTCTATACGTTTTCTTTTTCTGGTTCTTTATCCCCATAGCTTTACCTAGAAATTTCTATAAATATGCTTTTCCAATACGCCAGAAATCATTTCCTGGAGTAATACGTGTAACACAGCATTCCCCGAACTCTCTGTATCCAAGGCAGCACTCACCAATGGTGGCGTATTTGCTCATTTCTTTGAGGCGGTCTCGCAGCTGGAAGAGGAAGCCCTCCGCGGCATCAAAATACTTGTAGGTGTCTTTGCCGGAGCTTTCCTCATAGATCTTCACCACCATGTCCAGCAGCTCCTCGTTCTTCAGTATCTCTTCCCGGTTCTGAGGGTCAAAGCTCAGCCACCACAGCGACTCCATGCAACCTGCAACAGTAGACCCTGCTTTGAGATGGCTGTCCTTGGATGAGTTGAACATCATCAACCACAACGTTCCATCTACTCTTTGGTGATCTTGAATGTTTGATAGGTCTGATGTCATTGATGTTAAAACCATCCATAAGCGCGCGTGCGCGCGCGACACACACACACACACAACACACACACACATAAATACAGACAGACAGACACACACACACGCACACACACACACACACACACACACACACACACACACACAGCCAACTCGTGCGGTAACTAAGATTTATAAATGATACACATCTTACACGGATGTCCTAAGAGCACACACACATACACACAGACACAGACACAGACACGCACACACACATACATACACACACACCACACACACAACAAACACACACCACGCACGCACGCACGCACGCACGCACGCACGCACAGCACGCACGCACGCACGCACGCACGCACACACACACCACACACACACACACACACACACACACACACACACACACACACACACACACCGCACATACACACACGCAACATGACACAACATGATACAAACACGTCGAGCTGGAGAAATGCGCAAGCGCTAGAGCACAAGGAAAGTTTGAAAAAAAAAGAAGTAAAAAATATCACTCCTGTCAATCGGGCAATGTAATTTTTTTTTGGCGCATGGGGGAAAAAAAGACTTTTCATAATTCGAAAAGGTTTCAATCTTGACGCTTATTCCCTTTAGACAACATTGAACCAGTTCATGTAGGCTATAAGATTAAGAGGATTTAAATCGGAAAGAAGCGCGTTTGTTTTCCATCTCCACAGGATTCTTGGATAAGCTCGCACCCCCTAGACAAAGACATTTTCCATCTGTATCATTTTTCTTTATAAACACCATTACGCCTGTACATGTTGGGGCCATGTAATTTCGCCGATTTCTGTAAGCTGCCCTGCAGTTGGTCAGGAACAGCTAGCGGCATTAACTTGTTATATACACATAAATATACACTCACATTTTCTCTCCGCAAAGTTGTGGGACTTCTGGTTCTTGTCTTTCAAACCGTTGAACAACGCGGGCAACGCCCCTTCCTGCACCAAGAGGCGTTTGTTGGCGTCGTTCCTTGCCAGGTTCTTCACCGCTGATATAAACACACACACACACACACACACACACACACACACACACACACACACACACACACACACATTAAATCAGTGTTTTGGGGAGAGAGAGAGAGAGAGAGAGAGAGAGAGAGAGAGAGAGAGAGAGAGAGAAGAGAGAGAGAGAGAACAATGAACAATCTTTATTTCTTCAGGCCCCCAGCCCCTAGAAATGATGTCAAGTTAACACGTAACTAAAAGACACAAATATTACAACTAATCAGCTTTCTAGGGTGAGACTGTCAACAAAGGTTTGCCTTAACGTCATGACATTATACAGAAATACACCAAGCTTCCTGATATTGAAAATAGACCCATTTCTCATCAAGACTGCATATGGATTGACACCAAGGTTGAGAAATTCTTCCTGATGTCATTGTACACAACACATTTATACAACACATGGTTCTCATCTTCTAAGACCTTACACACTTTGCACATAAGAGAGAGAGAGAGAGAGAGAGAGAGAGAGAGAGAGAGAGAGAGAGACAGACAGACAGGCAGACAGAGACAGAGACAGAGAGACAGACAGACAGAGACAGAGAGACAGAGAGAGACAGACAGAGACAGACACTGACAGACGGAGAAAAAGTTGTCAGTTAATTATCGATGATCACCAAACTAACCGTGAAAGTTTGAATTTAAAACTAATTAAAAAAAAAAAAAAGACCCTGAAGAAATCAGATAAATTGACAAAGTAGAACGTCTGTATGAAGGACATTCTGGAAAAGATTACACGATGGTTACATGATGCTATTTACGCAGAGCCTTGGTCATTTGGTGTTCAGAAGAGCATATCATCACAACAACGGTGAGAATAGGACAAAAAAGAAAAAAACACTGAAGAAATAAGTAAAAATGGACAAAGAAATAGCCGTCTAACATCAGCACCTGTGAATGTTCAACCTTACTACAAAAAGTGTAAAGACATCTTCCAGATAGGTTCCTAGATGCTTGTCCATGCCAAAGTGTCCAGGGAGGACTCTCAACCCTAGGCTAACACGACGAAATCGTATGGAACAAAGTATGGCGAGGGCAACGTGTCTGCAGCTCTCATGACGAAACAAAACAACTTGACGAGCAGATCATAACATCCACAGAAGTCTGTACGTGGATTGTGTCACACCAATCTTTAAGTATAGAATGTCTGTCTGCGGAACTTCAGATACGAACATCTTCGTTAAAGCAAGCCTTCAGAATCACAATGGGAGCCCTAAACTTATCCGCTATTCAAACCAGAGAAATTCTAATTGGACTTCACAGCCTTGTAAGCAAATGTGTCATCAAGTCCCTGTGGTAATTGCCATATCAAAACGCTTAAAGGATCATCCAATAAGCAAAAGAAAGTTGGAACTGGAATTCAGCCTCAAATCACACGGTGTAACGCCGAGAACATGCTGTCACTGGAGACAACATTAGCCAGATGTACCTTGAAGGAGGAGACCAACAGCCTAACAAAGGATGGGAGTCAGCTGCTAAAAGGGAGCATTAGATCATGTTTGAAGAGGCCAAGATCGTTGTGTATGAGAAGCACAACAAAAAGATGGTCTTAGAAAGATTCCAAAGGTAACAGGAACACTCAGCAGGACACAGGATCAGGTGACCATCTCTTGAACTCACGGAGAACCTCCGTCCGGGCTACTTAGGTACCTGTCCAAGCGAACAACTAGAACATGGTTATAGGTCATCGAGTCATAATGCTCCCGGCTCCTCAACGTCAGATTTATCCAATTATAAATCTATTGTAAACTAGAAGTGTGTACGTTTTATAAATCAAACTGAAAGTAAAGTGAAGCTATTATATCTTTCCAAGACATGTAAGTTCAGTGAGTTAAAATATGAGTTTGGTCCGGTTGTTTGTGGTGGGTAAAATATGATTCCTTTCGACTGGTCAATTCGAATAGGATATTGAGTCTTCCAAAGCTGTTGTGCGAACGTCTGCCTCACCTTTGGCCAGTCCAGTGATTGTCCAGCCCGAGGGCGAGTCGAGGGTCTTGCTCTTGTAGGCCTGCTGGAGCTGGTTCATGACAAAGCGGATGATGTCTTTGTCTGTGGCGATGTCCTCGGCCTCCGCCTCGTGGCTACATAGGCCAGGACAGCGATGGCGTGCAGCCTGGAAAACCAAGGACAGGCTAGCTGAACTGCACTGGGCTCTGTTGTACTATGCTGCACTGTCTTGTGGTGTGCATGGCATTCTGCTGAACTCTGTGCTGCGTTGTACCGCGTTACATTGCACTCTACTGTATTTGTTTCGTTTTGCGTTGAGGCACTGGCATCAGTTATTTATCACCCGAAATCTGTACATTTTTTCCCAGAACCGTTTCTGTATCACATGTAGTACATTATTGCCATTTCTTGCCTTTTTCTGCCAGTGTAAAGACTTTTTTTCCATCTCTATGTGGAGCAAAGCCCTTTGTACATTTCGGCTGCTGTTATTGCTTTGTTTGTGGGTCAGAATGGAATACACTACCGATTTAAAAGCAGGACCACAAAAACAGTGTTCTAGTTGTTGTCGCTTTAGAGGCATGCCAGCTTTGATTTTTGACGCTTACGTGCACCATTTTGCTGAGAAAAGATGAACAGTGTTTACACTGGATATTCTTTGCACGTGCACCGTTTACTGCCATTATAGCTATAAAGGGGCTTGATAACTAAACTGGTTTAGAAAAAGTGAAAAAATTCCGCAATTTTTCTGAATTTTGTGTTCAAATCACAACGGTAATCTGAAACAGACTAAGCTTGGGAGACTATCGCGTAGAGCCCTTAGGCGCCGAGTTCTAGGCTTGGGGACTGTACAGAGACATTCTTGAGTGGGATCAGTTCCTTCCTATTGAGGTGAGCATACTTCCCACGATTCTTTTCGATAGACTGGAATTTGTTTGGACGAGTAAGTATGACAAAAAGTAATTGCATTACTTAAAATAGTTTTACGATATTTGAACTTTTCCAAAGACAACGATGTCCTTACATCTCCCCATTTGGTAAGGAAAAGGTGCAAAAACTGAACTGATTTGAATATGGCACAATAAAGTGAACTCATTAAGGGTGATCACTCGCAACTCTTAACCGGATATGGAGGCAACATTAGCTTCCTACTCTGCCAATTTTGTTTTCTGGAGGGTCCTGATAATATGGCGATGTTTCATGACTACCAGGTATGAGGCGTTTGACTGTACATCTGATTATATTGTAAAACTACTTTTAGTTGTAGAATTCTGGCACTAAACATCCCCAAATTCCTGACACCCGCGTGTCTCTTAAAACCAATTAAAATTTGTTATGAAAACACACGCCTGAATGTCAATTTTATTTGGATAAACGTTTGGTGAACATCTTCGAGGTCTGGACAACAAAATACGAAATGCGTGATCATTTTCATGATTTTGCAAACACATTGGGCAAATTATGAGAGAGAGAGAAGAGAGAGAGAGAGAGAGAGAGAGAGAGAGAGCATGCACTCCCCTGTTGTCGGTATTTTTTGAAGACAAGTATTTTCTAACCACCGGGAAAAATCCTTCGATCTCACGGAGCAGGTCCATGTGCTTTCTGTCTTCCTGCGCTGCTATCATGAACAGCACAGTTAGACTCCGGTTCACCAGTTTGTTCTCAACTCCCTGGAAACATACAGGCCACACGCCACAATTAGGATTTTGCACTAAAACACTATAATTATTATCCATGCAAGCGTTTTGAGGCCTACCATAAATTTGAACCAGCATTTAATGATAAACCGAGACTTGATCAAAAGAACAACTTCCCACCAATTATTTCCCTTGTTTTGGGGGATCTTCACCAATGAAATCGCAAACAATTTTCAAATACATGACCTTCCCCTTGGTTGACACACAATGTAGGCCTTCACACTCACCCGTGACCGTCTCTTTGCGCTAGGTTCAAGAACACAAAATCATCCCATTCCTTTGGTTTTAATCTGTCTGCTTGGAACCACCTGGCTTGTACCTTGAAGGCCATATGAAAGAAAACGAGAAGAAAAAAAAAAATCAATTTTCAGACACAATAAAAATTCTCAAAACAATTTTGGTATGCAGCCACAGTGGCAGAACAGATTAACAGATCAACGGCGACGGCTCTTCCGGCCAATCGCAAGGGAGTGTACAGAATTTGGGGAATTCTATGAACCTGGAAATAGAAAAGAAAAGCAAGCAAAGATGACGTCTAAACATATTTATTTGTTTCTTTCCCTTTAAATTTCACTTCATCTTCGACGCAAAGAAGGAAAAATATTTGCGTAAGGGTTGGAGGTCAGAGGAATTTCTTTCTACTTTTAAACAGTAAACAAGTGGGGTATTTTTTGCTCCATAAGAAAACCTAACACAGAGTAACTTTTATTCCAGACTGCCACAGCCTTTTAAACTTGAATAAAGTCAGACAAATACATAGACGAACAATCTAATAGTGGGGGAAAAAACAAGCGCAGGCCAATAACTGAGCTGTCTTCATAGTAATGACTTGGCAAAGATTTGGACTTAAGGAGGGAGGGGGGGGGGGGGGGGGGGGGGGTGGGTTTGAAGATGGAGAAACTGGGAACATGAAATTAAGAAAATATGTTACAGATATGAAAACTCTTCACTAGCTGCATAAGGGAACCATCACAATCCCTTCTGAAGGCAGATATATTTGTATTGCCTGCTCCGAGGCCTTTCGTCCGCGGGGTCGGAACTCATCAGGGAGACACGGCTGGTTGTGTCTACGCTCCTGGCGTCAAATAGAGACACACCACAGTCCATAATACTGTGGTGTTCTCACCACCAAGGGTGCAAAAAAGAATCCAATAGCATCCCCAAAGCAGCCAGCGAAGAGTAGTAAATGAAACCAAACGAAAGTGTGGGGAGGAAAAAAGTTGCTGAAAAACTAAAGACATTATGCAAATAGTGTAAAATGTAGGGGACAATCTTTGAGCCTGCGCTTGAGGATCCACCCAAAGATGCAAGGGAGATCAAAAGACAAAAACACAGACGGACAGAAACAAATACAAATAACCTCAATTTAATCAAAACAAAATGGGAAATGAAATGAGGCAGGGAACAGTAAACGATAAACAGTAAACAAGTGGGGTATTTTATGCTCCCATAGGAAAACCTAACACAGAGTAACTTTTATTCAATACTGGCACAGCCTTTTAAACTTGAATAAAGTCAGACAAATACATAGACGAAGAATCTAATAGTGGGGGAAAAAACAAGCGCAGGCCAACAACTGAACTGTCTTCATAGTAATGACTTGGCAAAGATTTGGACTTAAGGAGGAGGGGGGGGGGGGGGGGGGGGGGGGGGGAGTTTGAAGATGGAGAAACTGGGAACATGAAATTAAGAAAATATGTTACAGATATGAAAACTCTTCACTAGCTGCATAAGGGAACCATCGCAATCCCCTTTGAAGGCAGATATATTTGTATTGCCTGCTCCGAGGCCTTTCGTCCGCTGGGTCAGAACTCATCATGTTCCCAGTTTCTCCATCTTCAAACTCCCCCCCCCCCCCCCTCCTTAAGTCCAAATCTTTGCCAAGTCATTACTATGAAGACAGTTCAGTTGTTGGCCTGCGCTTGTTTTTTCCCCCACTATTAGATTGTTCGTCTATGTATTTGTCTGACTTTATTCAAGTTTAAAAGGCTGTGCCAGTCTTGAATAAAAGTTACTCTGTGTTAGGTTTTCCTATGGGAAGCATAAAATACCCCACTTGTTTACTGTTTATCGTTTACTGTTCCCTGCCTCATTTCATTTCCCATTTTGTTTTGATTAAATTGAGGTTATTTGTATTTGTTTCTGTCCGTCTGTGTTTTTGTCTTTTGATCTCCCTTGCATCTTTGGGTGGATCCTCAAGCGCAGGCTCAAAGATTGTCCCCTACATTTTACACTATTTGCATAATGTCTTTAGTTTTTCAGCAACTTTTTTCCTCCCCACACTTTCGTTTGGTTTCATTTACTACTCTTCGCTGGCTGCTTTGGGGATGCTATTGGATTCTTTTTTGCACCCTTGGTGGTGAGAACACCACAGTATTATGGACTGTGGTGTGTCTCTATTTGACGCCAGGAGCGCGGACACAATCAGCCGTGCCTCCCTGATGAGTTCCGACCCCGCGGACGAAAGGCCTCGGAGCAGGCAATACAAATATATCTGCCTTCAAAGGAGATTGCGATGGTTCCCTTATGCAGCTAGTGAAGAGTTTTCATATCTGTAACATATTTTCTAAATTTCATGTTCCCAGTTTCTCCATCTTCAAACTCCCCCCCCCCCCCCCCCCCTCCCTCCTTAAGTCCAAATCTTTGCCAAGTCATTACTATGAAGACAGTTCAGTTGTTGGCCTGCGCTTGTTTTTTCCCCCACTATTAGATTGTTCGTCTATGTATTTGTCTGACTTTATTCAAGTTTAAAAGGCTGTGGCAGTCTGGAATAAAAGTTACTCTGTGTTAGGTTTTCTTATGGGAGCAAAAAATACCCCACTTGTTTACTGTTTATCGTTTACTGTTCCCTGCCTCATTTCATTCCCCTTTCTACTTTTGTTCAGCCGCTGATTATTCCCTGTGCACAAAAAATAGTAACGTTAACTGATTGGTTGGGAAAGTGGGGGAGTTTTTCCTCTCTCGGTAAGTATCGCTGAGGCATGTCACCAATAACAAGGATGAAACACACACACACACCATTTCCGGGTGAAAGTGATTTCATTAAAATATCGTTTTCCCTCAGTCTACCTTCCCTTCCATCCTTCTTCTTCTCTCAATGACGATGTTGGTAATTTTATAGCTCAACCACGTCGCGATGATGAAAGTGCTGTAAACTATAGTAATAACTGTCCTATAAATCGTTCAATCTCAAGCGAAGAAATTCTATTGGCGTTAAGAAAATTTTAAAATGGCAAAGCTGCTGGCCCTGACGGGATGATTGGAGAGATCGTTAAATATGCTTGCAAATCTGAACTGGTGATTTGTTTAAGAAAAAAACCCTCAATTAAATGCGTTGTTTGACAGGGATCTTTTTCTAGGAATTATGTCAGAGTCAATTATCTTTCCATTATACGAAACACGTGATGCTAATAATCCAAACAGCTATAGAGGAATATTTTTGAGCAAGATGTACAGGAAACTATATAGTACTGTTACTGATAGAAGACTTCAGGAATGGGTCGAGGAAAATAACTAAACTGGTGATTTTCAAGCAGGATTTAAACATGATTATTCAACAATTGACCATATGTTCACTTCAGTGTCATCTGTTTAAAAGCAGTTGGGAATGAATCGTAAATTATATGAAGCCTTCATAGATTTTGAGAAAGCGTTTGATTCTGTAAATAGAAGTATCCTTTGGCCTATTTTGCTTAAGTATGGTGTTCGTAGTAAACAGTATAAGTGTATTATCAGCATGTATGAGTGCGAGGTGGAGGATCGCTTACAGATTATGTATACTGTACATCCGGAATAAACAAAAAGGAGATGGTTGTAGCCCTCTTTTGTTCTGTTTAATATTAATGAATTAATGTTGGAAGTTACTTATTCTGGAAGACATGGCGTACAGTTTGTAAATGTCTTAGATATATTCATCCTCCTGTTAGCTGATGATGTGGTATTGTTATCCAAAACTATTGTTGGTCTGCAAACGCAGTTGAACAGCATAGCAAGAGCTGCTGCGTCACTTGAATTTAAAATAAACATGTTAAAAAACAACATAATAGTCTTTAGAAAGGTAGGTTATCTTGCTGCTGGGGAAAGATGGAGAAATAATGGAAATATCATTCCAGTAGTAAATATTTACAAATGTTTGGGGATATTCTTTTCAACACTCTTGAGGTTTACATCTGCTTGTAAAGATCTTGTGAGCAGAGCAAATTACACCTTATTATGTATCATGAAATCTGACAATATTGAATAATAATTCTTTAACACTATCTTCAAAATTGTTTGATTCTCAGATCCCACCAATTGTACAATATGGTGCTGAACTGTGGGGATTTAGGCAGAGGTGCTTTTGATACGGAGAAGATACATTTACATGCACTGAAGAAGTTTTTGCGAGTATCTATAAATACGCCTAATGATTTAGTCAATGGGGAGACAAATAGATCCTATATATTTAGTATTTGTTGTCAGTTCTATTCGTTTCTGGTTAAAACTGACAAGAATTCAGTCACATAGATTATCCCATACAGCTTACAATATGTTAGTTGAGTTTGATGCCAGAGGCAAGACAAACTGGGCTTCGCGGGTAAGATTAAAATTGTATGAATATGGATTTGGCTTTGAATGGGAAAGTCAGGGTGTTCGGGACATAGGTGCTTTTATCCGTGAATTTGGTCAGAGATTACTAGATTGTAGATGACAAAACTTACATTCTCATGTTCAGGAAAGTGACAGATATGATATTCATCGTATGTTAAACTCAGCGTAAGTACCAGTTTATTTTTCTACAAACTTCGACAAACATTTGAGATACATCTTAACAAACTTTAGATTTCGTATTATGGAATTATGTAGTCATTTCATTCGTTATAGAGAACTCGGTGATGATAATCTCTTTTGCCCATTATGTCACGAGGCTTTCCATAATGAAGTTTATTTTGTATTCTTTTGCCTGGAACTTTGTAATACGAGGCAAGAGTTCATTCCAGATAAGTACTATAGACAACCATGCTTGTTCAAGCTGATTACACTAAGAAATGAAAAACTAGCAAAGCAGTTTGCACTGTATTTTGTGCTAAGCATTTAAGATTCGGAAGTTTGTTACAGCCTAGTTTTTGTTTAAATTTAATATCAGTGAATGCGTGAATTTTGTTACTATGTACTAGTACTTGCAATTAACAAAGTACATGTAACACGTTATGCATTAAAATCATTAATGCATCGCAGGTTTGAAAGCTGTAACAGTGTGTACTTTGTGTGTTGTGTGTGTGTGTGTGTGTGTGTGTGTGTGTGTGTGTGTGTTGTGCGCGCGCGCGCGCGCGTGCGTGCGTGCGTGCGTGCGTGTTTTGTCACATCAATATTAGAAAATCATCTCTATTATTGTGTTCCCCTTCTGAGGGGTATGGCCCAACAGAATAAAGATCTCAACCTGACTCTGAATTTCTCTCCCTCCCTCCCTCCCTCCCTCTCTCTCTCTCTCTCTCTCTCTCTCTCTCTCTCTCTCTCTCTCTCTCTCTCTCTCTCTCTCTCTCTCTGTCTCTCTCTGTGGATGTTTCTTTATATCTGTTAGTTATTATATGTATTGAGAAATCGTTGAAAAGTCTCTCATCTATTTGTACAGAACATTAAATTTGCGTTGATTATCACTACTGTCAAAGCGGGGGTATACTGACCTGAAAAGTATCGTCCATGTGAGGCTGGAACCACTCGTCCAGCTTCTGGACCAACAAAGGAAGCAGGTCCTTGCGGTCCACCACGTGCTGGCGAACTTTGGGCGACGTGTCGGTGAAGCTGCAGACGGTCTGCAAACAGTTGAACAGCATGTTGGCCAGGTCCGTCTTCACCTGCCGCTTTCCCTGCTCATCTTGGGTGACGTAGGTGTTCTCCTTCAGCATCTTGACGGCCAGGTCACACACAATATCCGCTGTGCCTGTGGAGATGACGGGCGAAAAGAGCTTGCCTCTGTTTTCAAACTTGATGCGATAGGGAAACTTTTTGAAGGCGGAGTACGACTCTTTTACGGCTTTGATATGATCTTGAAGCTCCTTCGACGTTAGGTCAGAACTGGCCCAGATGCTCTTTGTTTTCTCGTATAGCTTCAGTTCAGTTTTCAGTATGTCGCTGGCCTCTTTCTGCATTGCCTTTTCACTGCCTTTAGTGTCCTCTTTTTTCGTGGTTTTTGAAGCTGGTGCTGGCTCCTTGCTCTCTGGTTCGTCAACCGTTTGTTTAGACTTAGTTCTTTTCCTCGCAAGAGATTGCTCCTCATCTGTAACCACAGAATGCCACTCGTGTCAGTCGCTTCGATTGTTTCTGCTAATATGATACTGTTACTGCTACTTCTGCTGCACTGCTGCTGCTACTGCGACTGCTACAGCCACTGCTGCTGCTTGTACTACCGCTGTTGCTACTGCTACTACTACACTACTACTACTACTACTACTACTACTACTACTACTGTTACTTCTACAGCTACTGCTACGACTGCTGATGCTTCTGCTACTGCTGCCATTATCATTATTGCTGCTGCTACTGCTACTACTACTACTATTACTGCTGCTGCAACAACAACAACAACACAACAACAAAAACAGCAACAACAATGTCCAGGACGCGGGGGATCGTTATTTAATGCTTAAGTGAACTAAGTTGATGTATTAGTCAGGCTTAACACACCAAAGTTATCTCTGCACTCGTACACGCATAATTATACGCACACACGCACCCACCAAACATTCACCTCACTCTGGGAATGGGATGTTACACATTCGCTTCTCTCCTAACACGACTGAGAACAAGAAATACAGTTTCTACGCTACTTATAATTACACATGAAAAGCACAAACACATAAAAAAGTATAATCAAAGCATATGCAATCAATACTCCCTAATCTCGGGTTTTAAACAAAAAAAAGGCCTCTTACCTGGCCAGGTTTCCATTCACACACACACACTTGCACACCACACCACAGTTCTTAAACAAGCCACTTCAAATTTTCTTCAGCACTGGGTGATGGTGACGCCTTTGGTTGTCTAGCACCAGATTCCAGGACCGAGTCTCCGTGGTCGTCTCTGGGGATTCGACGTACAAATCTTCTTTGTATTCTCGCCCACCTCTGGTTTTCGAACTCAGTTTTCTTTCACGGCTTGTCTTTTTCACCGAAGACATTTCTGCCACTTCTGTCACCCAGACCACGTTTCTTTCGACTCTGTCTGTCCTGCTCACTCTTTTCTCTCTCGTATCGTGTGTCTCTATCGCAGTGTTGTTCTTTCTTCTCTCTATCGTGGTGTTCTTCTGTTCTCCTCCACTCTCTCGTTCTCCATTCAGATTATAAAGGGATGGAAACAAAGGATATCCCTTTGGGCCTTGCCTTTTGTCCCTGTTGCTTCTATACCACCTTGTTCACATGCACAATGAATTCCCCTCTAGCTACATTCTTCCACATATCAGCATTTACACACATCCCTACAAAACAGCTTAGCAAACAACAGCTTCGCACCAAATGGACATAAAAAATTCCCGATGACTTCAGGGGCCACTTTCACACAGCAGTTATTCTATAGAAAGCTACGACAACGACGTCTATGCGCATTCCACTAGCCTGACAACAACATCAACACAGTGCCCCACAGCAATACTGACTGAACGAGACCAAGACTCCTGTTCTTCAAGATCTGGTCACTAAGCAACTTCAGCTGACTGAGCCTTAAGCGCTCACTTGATACTCCGAGGTTCTAGCGGATACATTTGTCTCCCTTTCGCTATCGGAAAGGTTCGAACTCCGGACAGTCCTCCACGCCTTGGATGCCAACTATCACGTGACGGTTAGTTACCTGATCACTTTCACCTTCTTGACCCAGTTCGAACATATGTGCTAGGTGAACGCGCTAGTGCTAATCGACAGTTACACATTTATCTACCACACTCGAAATTCTTTTCCTCTAAGGCAAAGCCCTTTGTGAGAAATTTCGCTCCCTTGACAAACAACAATCACCACCACCACCACCCCCACCACTACTACTACTACTACTACTACTACTGCTGCTGCTGCTGCTGCTGTTACTACAACAACTACTACTGCTACTGCTGCTGTTCCTACTACTACTACTATTACAACTGTTGCTACTTCTACTACTACTACTACTGCTACTGCTGCTGCTGCTACGACAACTCATACAACTGCTCATGCCGTTCATTGCTAGTACTACCTCTGCTGCAGATATGTCCTTGTTGCGCCACTACTGATACTACCAGTTCAATAGAATATCCATAATTCCGTACATAAATATACAGAGCACTCTTTATAGACGAAGAGACGGACAGATCGACAGAAGGATGAAGCAGAGAATGGACAGATCGGTGGAACAACAGAGACGGATTGAAAGATGCAGAAATAAATAAAAGAAAAGATAGGTCAACGAAGAAGCGAATAACAATACTGAGATTGGTAAATGAAGAAGCAAATAAAAATAACGTGATAGACTGTTAAATGAAGAAGC
>CM065720.1:38233155-38238155 GCA_033310375.1 Conus canariensis
TTTCTAGATATGTTCATTATGGGTCAAGAATAATGACGATGTTTTAGTTTACCGTTATAGCAATTACTAACGGCTGTAACGGCCTGTAACGGTTTTTCTTCTTTATGGCATATCTCAGAAAATACTTGGCCGATCTTTGTGAAAATTAGCAGGTATGTTCATTATGGGTCACGGATGATGCCCGATGTTTTCGTTTACCCCGTTATAGCCGTTACTAACGGCTGTAACGGCCTGTAACGGTTTTGCTTCTTTATAGCATATCTCAGAAAGTACTTGTCCGATCTTTCTGAAAATTTGTAGGTATGTTCATTGTGGGTCCGGATGATGCCTGATGTTTTAGTTTACCCCATTATAGCCGCTACTAACGGCTGTAACGGCCTGTAACGGTTTTTCTTCTTTATGGAATACCTCAGAAAGTACTTGGCCGATCTTTCTGAAAATTTGTAGGTATGTTCATTATGGGTCAGGAATAATGCCCGATGTTTTAGTTTACCGTTGGAGCCGTTACTAACGGCTGTAACGGCCTGTGACGGCTTTTCTTCTTTATGGAATATCTCAGAAAGTACTTGGCCGATTTTTGTGAAAATTAGCAGGTATATTCATTATGGGTCACAGATGATGCCCGATGTTTTAGTTTACCCTGTTATAGCCGTTACTAACGGCTGTAACCGCCTGTAACGGTTTTTCTTCTTTATGGAATATCTCAGAAAGTACTTCGCCGATCTTTGTGAAAATTAGCAGGTATCTTCAGTATGGGTACCGGATGATGCCCGATGTTTTAGTTTAACGTTATAGCCGTTACTAACGGCTGTAACGGCCTGTAACGGTGTTTCTTTTTTATGGAATATCTCAGAAAGTACTTGGCCGATCTTTGTGAAAATTAGCAGGTATGTTCACAATGGCCTACGGATGATGCCCGATGTTTTAGTTTACTGTTATAACCGTTACTAACGGCTATAACGGCTCATAATGGTTTTTCTTCTTTATGGAATATCTCAGAAAGTACTTCGCCGAACTTTCTGAAAATTTGTAGGTATGTTCATTATGGGCGACGGATGATGCCCGACGTTTTAGTTTACTGTTGTAGCCGTTACTGACGGCTGTAACGGCCCATAATGGTTTTTCTTTTTTATGGAATGTCTCAGAAAGTACTTGGCCGATCTTTCTGAAAATTTGTAGGTATGTTCATTATGGGTCACGGTTCATGCCCGACGTTTAATTTACCGTTATGGCCGTTACTAACGGCTATAACGACCTATAACGGTTTTGTTTTTTATGGAATATCTCAGAAAGTGCGTGGCCGATCTTTCTGAAAATTTGTAGGTATGTTCATTATGGGTCACAGAGATGCCCGATGTTTAAGTTTACTGTTATAGCCGTTACTAATAGCCCATAATGGTTTTTTCTTGATGGAAAATCTCAGAAAGTTCTTGGCCGATCTTTCTGAAAATTTGTAAGTATGTTCATTATAGGTCACAGATGATGGCCGATGTTTACCGGAATAGCCATTACTAACGGTTACACCAGCCCAAGAGTGTTTTTCCTCTTTATGGAATATATCACGCGTATTCAGGATATACTGGGAGTACGTTTATATGCTTTGCATCTTGTTTTGTTTGGATTGGTCATTTAACACTTTTGACACACTGATGAAACGACAGTAATAAAATTAATGTTGTCTATATATGAATCTTTTAAATCTGGAATCGTATGTTCAAGGAAGAACAAATTGCAGGCATGCTTTAATTAAGACACGGTCGTACAAATAAGCCAACGTTTAAGAGGATGCTCAAGTCCTTGCTGTTTAGAATTCAAACAGAACAAAAATGTTGTATCGCACACTTCATGTCCAGCGAGAGAAACGCAGAATTTCAAACTTGGGATAAAACAGATAATAGTGAATGTTTTTCAACTGGTTTTAAGCCATTACAGTCGCTATCCTGCTGAAATGCCTTGAAAAAAAAATCAGTGAAGCATGTGAATGAAGAAAATAACAAGTCTCTATCTTATCCTGAATCACACGAGAACAGTTTGTAATTAATTCACGTGCCACGAAAAAAAACCCAACCCCAACAACATGAGCATCAACAAGCAACTGACATTCCATTAGCTCGCACTGTGTCTAGATCTCCAAGGCACTTACCTGTCACTTCGAACCAAACACACTAACTGCAGACCCAGCCTGAACAATTGATTTATAGAGTAGATCAGGCAGCTCGCAAACACACACACACACACACATACACCGAGACCACAACGAGTTTTCTACGTAAAGGCTTGACACGGGCCAAAGAACGAGTCAATAGAGCGTCCCACTTCTTTCAGGAGGCAAGCGAAGCGGGGTGGGGGCGGGGGTGGGAGGCGGAGGGATTGGGGGCGTTCGTGACTCGGTTTACATGAAAGGCATTTTTTTTTTTAAACTACACGGCTGACTGACAAAGCTCTCTCTCTCTCTCTCTCTCTCTCTCTCTCTCCTCTCTCTCTCTCTCTGTGTGTGTGTGTGTGTGTGTGTGTGTGTGTGTGTGTGTGTGTGTGTGTGTGTGTGTGTGTGTAGCCGTCACCATGGCAGGCTGTAAACAAGCGATCAGCCGATTGTCCCCGTTTCTTGACGAGTATGGATAGCAAGTGTGAGGTTGGAGGATGCGAAGAGATTGTAAGTTGATGTGGGTGGTAGTCTACACAGTCTTGTATGCTGAGAACAGTTAAGTGTCGGTGGAATCCAGTTTGAAGGTTGAAGGGGAGCGGGGGGGGGGGGGGGGGGGGGGGGGGGGGGGGGGGGGGGGGGGGGGGAGTTAAGCCTATTAGTAAGAAACGATGAAAAAGAGGATTAAATGTATTTCAGGTTAGTTTGTCAGGCCTCTCTCTCTCTCTCTCTCTCTCTCTCTCTCTGAGAGAGAGAGAGAGAGAGAGAGAGAGAGTGTGTGCGTGTGCATGTGTGTGTGTGTGTGTATGTGTGTGTGTGTGTGTGAGCACGCGCATGTGTGTATGTGTATGTGTACGTGTATGTGTATGTGTATGTGTGTGCTTGTGCATTATGTATGTGGGTATACGTTAGTGTATGTTTCGTTCATTCCCTGATATGGCGTTTATGTTTGAATGACAAGTCGAATGTCTATGAGTTTTGAATAAAACAGCTATGAAAAACCAAAATCTAAAAACAAAACGAAACAGGAAAAAAGACTCCTACGGATACCAGTTGCCTTTGGCAAAGGAAACAACAGCATATTGCCCTGTGTAGGTATCCTAGACTGGGAACAGATTCTTGTGTACTATGAGAAAGAGGTGCAACACATTACACATCACGGCATATTTCACGGTACACCATACAATATAGTAGACCGGAAAATAAACCACACAGTACACTATACAATACACCACGCAGTGCAACGTACAACACACCAAGCCGCACACCACATGTAGACCATATAATGCACCACACGGTACACCATACAATACATCATATGGTAACCGTACTATACACCACACAATACATCAGACAATACACTACAAGGTACACCATACAATGCACCACATGGTACACCATACTATACACCACACAGTACAGTGGACAGTACATTACAAGCTACACGATACAATACACCATATGGAGCACCATGCAATACACCCCACAGTGCACCAGACAATACACCATATGGTACACCAAACAATACACCACACACTGCACCAGACAATACACCATACGGTACACCATATAATGCACCACACAGTACACAGTACAATGCACCACACAGTACACCATACAATACACCACACGGTACACCATACAATACATCACACGGTTCACCATACAATACACCGCAAGGTACACCTACAATACATCACATGGTACACCAAACAATGCACCACAGGATACACCATAGAATACATAACAAGGTATATCATACGGTACACCGTACGATACACATACAACTGTCCGTCTACGGTAACCACACAATATACGGTAACATACACATCACAATACAACATGAAATATCATAACAAGGCAAAACATAAGTACAAAACAAGGTGTACTGTACCATACATCTTACAAGCCTAAGTGCACTACATAGATATCCATAAAATACATAACAATGCACAATATAGTGCACCTTATAAGACATTCAGTGTACCATGTAACATATCATACAATACACCACACAGAATATACCAAACAAGAGACATTACACCATACATCTTACGAACACTATATGAACTACATAGAACTTCATAGAGTACACCACAAAGCGTATGGTACGTCATATACAATATATTGGTTCACCATATGACACAAATATACCACACAACACAGTTTACCATACTGTAGAGTGTACATCAGACCATACATAACACCTTATACTATACAATGCTCACAAAATTATCCATACAGTGCGCCATACAATACCCAACATGGTACACCATACAACGTAACCATACAATACTCACAAAATACTCCATACGATACGCCATACAATGCTCAATATTGTATTTCATACAATACACCATAAGATATACTATTTCATGCACAACATGGTATACCATACAATATACCAAATGGTACACCATACCATACCCAACAAAATACATAATACAAGCATTAAAAAAACGTACCACTAATCACAAGCACACCACGCGATTCATAAAACGACGCAAATTACAGTAAACACTGTAAACTACACAAAAGAGCATACAATTTATTAAACGATGCTCCATATAATACACCACACATTACATCGTACGGGACACCATACAATACACTATATGATACACTGTACAATGCACAATGTGACGCACTTTGCTATACATCAGATGATATACTTGACAATAGACTAAGCGATACCCCATACAATGTATATAACACGGTAATTCACGCGATACACCATGCTATATACCACACAGTGTAGCATCAAATCTATCTTACTATACACAGTAAGGTACACCATACGACAAACCGTACAATACGCAACACAGTACACTATACAATACATACAACGTTACACCGG
>CM065720.1:38243155-38278155 GCA_033310375.1 Conus canariensis
GGCAGTCTTGAATAAAAGTTACTCTGTGTTAGGTTTTCTTATGGGAGCAAAAAATACCCCACTTGTTTACTGTTTTACATGTTATTAGGTCAATAGTTTTTCTCTCAGGACAAGCAGGTTAAAATTTTGGAGCTTCTAAGGAGTTCGAGGGCCATTGATGCGAGGACGCCTTCTTGCGTGCTGACATCAAAAAAGAAAGAAAGAAAGAAAATATATACAATCGACTTCAGTCTCCAACAAATCGAGTTTTCATATTGTATTTTATGAAATAGACGGAATTGAAATGCAGTGCGACTTTTTCTTATGATGACACGTATCAGTCATTCATATTTCATACGCTATAGGTCAGGAAATACAACACAGGCCACTGTCCTGAAACTGGACTCTTCAAAAGGCAAAACACAGAAACGCACAGAAATTGCGTACACATCTGAAATGAACACATCTTCTGTAGCGTAGACAAATCATGCAATTTCAGACTTTAGGGCTGGTTCACATAATTCATTGTGAACAATGGCCATATTGCATTTCAACTCTATTCATTTAATACAATATGCCATTTAATTCCTATTCATTTCATACAATATTGCATTTGAACTCTATCCATTTCTTACAATATTGCATTTCAACTCTATTCGTTTGAAACAAAATTGCATGTCACCTCTATTCGTTTCATATATAATTGCGTTTCATCACTATTCCTTTCATACAATATTGCATTTCAACTATATTAATGTCATACAGTGCAGGATGACTGCATGTGTAAAATGAAGAAACTGTCTTTCACTGCTTTTTCATTCAGCGCAGGTTTGTAAGAAGGGACTGTCATTTTAAAGGGTTAATTCTGCAGCATCCTGAGATTCTTTTTAAACATAATCCAGTCTATTAGGTACAAGTCAATGGTACCAAAAGCCACCTCCCATTTTGCTTTCCTTGCATGTGTCTTTTTATCAACTCAGTTTTGTATTATCTGGTCATTTAAAGACAAAGAAAAAATCTCTCACTTTAAGCAAGAATGGTTACATACTGGTATGAGTATAAATTGCTGCATTACACGGTGAAAAGACAAACAGCTTTGTTGGGCTGCAACAAGGTAGTGCCTTTTTAGCTAGAAAAGAAATTTCCATGAACGTTTATGTCTGGATACATTGCAGCCTAGACAAATAGGGATTTTCCAACATGAAATATAGTTAGGAATAATACAAACGTGCTGTAATATTCTGGCACCAAGAGTAACAAATTGGCAAGTCATGATTGCACAATAAGTGAATGACAATTTGTGTGTGTGTGTGATTTTTAACGACCTGTAGCATACATCGCAAGGTAAGTATGTTTCAGTCGTTGAGCGAGATTTACATTAATTTGATGCATTTCTTTCACACAGTGCAAGTCCATCGAAACTTTGTTAAGTGATTTGGATAAAATAAAGGATCTGTAGCAACTCACTTCAGCTGTTCCTCAACGCACGATCTCGTCTGGAGTTTGATTTTGAAACTTAACGGTTGATTCTCCATCCCATCGCCGTGCCACCTGACCCCACCTCCCCACCCCCGCCCCACCCCCGCCCCACCCCCACCCCCCCAAAAAATAAATAAAAGAAAAGAAACCAGACACAAAATAAAAAAAAAGACAGTAAGACAATGCAAGATACCAAATGTGCTTCTTTCCTTCGCCCAAAGATCAGATCTTGGACTGTGATTATTAATCGCTAGTTCAGAAGACTGTATGTCGTTCGATACTTTTAGTTAAATAATCTTATTTGTGATTTTAGTCATAAAGTCAAACGTGAGTTTTCTGAAATTTGGATCGTGCTTTCAACATTTTCAGAAGTCTTTGCTCGTCAGAAAGCTGTCTGCGCTGTGTTACAACAGTCCAACTGTAAAGAAGTGGGCTCAGCGCTGAACTGAGTGGCAGTACGAACACAATCATGGACCCACGAATCCTGTGTGACAGATCATTACCGTCCAAGTTGATTACTGTTATTAAGCCATATGGTATCCAACACATCGCATTTGTTGTTGATACTTTGATCAGAAACTGGGCAGAATTGCTATTTGATCTTTTGGCAGGCTCAGTTCCAATCATTGTGCTTGGTATGTGTCTACGTATGATGATCTGACCAAATGTAAATACTAAGCACACTGCAAAGTTGAACATTGCCAAAACGGTCAACCAACTGAATTCTCTTTTAAAGTTATACGTATCCAATAAAGCAAGGCGACACAAGCCAGACTGGTCATGCAGACCCCAGTGTGACAGTCCAGGAAAGAAAGGTACCACAGTCGCCAGCAGACCAAGAAGCCACGACAATGTACAGTAAAAACCTATCCAAGGTCTCTGCCATTTTAGTGTACTTCCAGAAAGACCGAAAACGCTGATGATATTCACAGTCATGAAGAAAATTATCAGAAGTGACACTTCAATTGACAATAAGAATAGAAAACTGGCTACTTTGCAGATCAAGCTGCTAGTCCATAGTATCTCAAAGTTAATGTATCTACCACCAAACATTTCATCAGCTGTCATAATGATACCAGTATGGATTCCCATGCATATGCTTGAACACTGCAAATGAAAAGTGAACGTAACAAAAGCATCTCCAAACATTTGCTTACTGTGAAATAGAATGATAAAAGAAAGAAAATTTCCACACACTGTAAACGTGAGAACCATCCAAAAGAAAATTTTCTGAAAACCATCTGGCATCAAATTCGTACACATAGAAATGACTGGTTGAGGTGCCGAACATTTTATATTATCAAGTTGTTCTGGAAGCACATTCCTACAACAAAATCTATAATTTGACGAAACGACAATCTGTAAATGATCCAATCCCCAAAACACACTCACAGGAAATGTGGTAAATAGATTGCCTCCTAAATCCAGTACCTCCACATGAGGAGCCACTTTGAATATTTGGACTGTAATGTTGTTGATGTCGCAAAGAGACAGATTTAGTTGTTTTACACTAGGCAAATAAAAAGGCAATTTTCTTTGAAATATTTGATTCCTGTTTCTTGACATATCAATTTTCATCAGAGAATAATGAACGCTTTTACAAAATATACATCGCAGTTCTTTTATCATATTGCTTGCCAGTTTCAAAATCTTTAAATTTGGAAGGGCTAGCAAAACAGTCACATGGATAGCTTCAATGTGATTGTTTTCTAAATTAATGGACTGCAAGTTTGAAAGTTTCACATCCGAAATATTAACAAGCGAACATTTCGACAGATCCAAGTGAATAAGAAGTTTGTTTATCCTGAAATCAGAGAGGGACATTTGTGAACCTGTGGCGTCCAAGTAGCGAAGTTGCTGGAACCGTTCAGCAGGGAAACGTTTGTGACAGAGAAACGAGTACCCCGTGCACTGACAATGGTCAGGGCAGTCTGCGTCACACATCAGCTCGTCATCTCCCTGTGGACACTGACTCCAGCCGTCACAGAGATGATCGTTATGTACACACACTTTGGACGACTGACATGTGTAAAATCCAGGGCAAATCCTTGTATTGCATTCGCTTTCATCTTCACCGTAAGTACAGTCAGAAAATCCGTTGCATCGAGTGTAAAGAGGGAGGCAGTTCAGATAATCAGCATTACATTGATAATGAGTGCAAGGGCAAGGCTCCATACTGGCCATTACTTTACCTGTAAAGTAGCCTGTACCATCTAGATTAATGAGCAGTTGTTTGTTGGATTCATTTTGATCTATGTAATGTAGATTGTGAGTATGACAGTTCACTTCATCAGAATCATCCACGCAGTCAGAATGTTCATTGCAACGCTGGCTGTACAAGACACATTGACCATTCAAGCATACGAAACCATTACATGATGGATATTTACAGAATAACTCATCGCTGTTATCTGGACAATTCTGTCTCAAGTCGCATACAACAGTGTAATTTACTGTCGGGCCATCTTTGTTACATCTAAACCAGACACTGAGGCATGGAGAATGTTTTGAAGCGGGGCTTAATCCATCGCTAACTTTACTTTCCTTCCCCAATCTATAAGCCAAGCAACAATTTCTGTTTCCAAAACAGCCTTTAAAATGGCGTAGAGCAAAAGTGTGTGTCACGTGACCTTTTTGATGCAGAGATAAGAATTGTCGTGTTTTTATAAAGATAAATTGAGATTCATTTAAAAAACAAAACCTCGTTAATGGTTGAGTAGTAATTTCTAATCCTGATTTCATTTCGCACAATACCGAGTCCGGTGGCAGTTCAGGATCTAAATCAAAAGCCATCGAGTTCACCAACGGAACACGGATGCTTCTCGATGGTTTATACGTCGAACGCTTTTCAAAGTGGTTTAAGGAAAAGATCATAGTGTTGTCCGACCACTTCAGAAACTTGCTGTACATAAACAGACTGGAATCCCAGCCCGATGTCAATCCTAGCAGCACTGTAAATTTGTGGATGTTTTCAAAAATAATCAAAGAATGCTCCTGTTCCTGTCTTGTTTTTAGTGATGCCTGTCTTCCTTCATGTTTTTGACATTGGTATTTTATGTATCGTAATGAAAATGCCATGTGCTTTTTTAATACTATCTTATAACACTTGTTTCTGGAAGCTACTAATCCCTGACAGCCAGGATTGCTAAAAGGACAATGTTCAGATTCATCTTGGCCATCTTCGCACTCCGGTTTTAGGTTACAGTCCACATGCTGTTGAAATGTGGAATAGTGGCCCACCGAACAGTTGAAAGAACCGGTGCCAAGCATTTGGGGATAATGAGAAAGAGGCAGAATTGAAATATAAACTTTGAGACCCCATTCAAACAGGCTAAAACGAAAGTAGGGATGTTGTTGTTTGATGACAAGGCACGAAGTAAGGAACACCTTTGGTGGGTCTAAATGTGGGTAACAAGTGCGCACAGTCGTGGGATCAGTTGAATTTGGTTCTCTGTATATGAAGTTAACAGTGAAAGCAACACAATTGTCAAGGTTCATCGGCGTGTAGGTGTATGACTGATGAAAACTGATCATGATGACGGAATCAGAGGGCCCTTTCACTTCTTTTTTCTTTAATTTATTTCTATGTAAAAATGCCACTATTATGTATTCAGACACCGCAGAGACACCTGTGGATATAAAACTGGAACGGTTAATTGTCTGAATATCGATTTTGATTTGGGATTGTTATTGCTTTGAAGGAACATATGGTAAGTATCACATTCCACATATATTTCCCCAAGAGAGTGACGATTACAATGCATGTCTGTGTTCAAAGTGCACACTTGGCCAGGCCTACGACACTGACTACACTGCATCCATATTCTCCAGCGACTGCTATGACACCAGTATTGCAACCGTTGAACGTGAGCGAGAAGATACTCACCTCCAGCTATCGCCACATGCATCTTACAGAAAGTAAGGGCATCAGAACAAACACCGTAAACTATTCCCTGCTGCGCCGTGAAAGCGGGTAAGTCTTCGTCACAGTTCAGTACATGGACCTTGAAAACAGATATGTTGCTGCTATCATGCACGAGATTTTCGACCTCCGGACAAATGTTGTTGATCTTCATCAGCTCACTGAAAGTGGTGTTGGAAATAGTATTGTTGATATCTGATAGATGTTGTCACAGGTTAAGGAAACACATTCGTTAGTAAACTTGTGGGGTTCTCAGTCAGAAACATGCATTTTAGAATTAATCAGTGTGAAACTGGCATCAATGCTTTTTTTCCTAGTTGCTGGTTGTGGTTAGATGAATGCAATTTAAAGAATATCACCGATTTTTTTTAACCTGAAATCCAGCATTATTGTAAATATACCACTCTACAAAATATGGTGCATTTGTGACAGAAAGATGCTCGTAGTAGACAATTTGTGCTAATTATTCTTTCGAACACTTCTTTTGGACATTTTTCATACTGAGATGAACTAATATAAGCTGTGTCACACTGTTGATAAATACAAACACTTCAAATACCTGTAACAGCTGTAATTATTGCTCTCTACTTCTTGTTCCAATCCTGACCAAACAATGAATTGGGAACGATTCACCATAAGTGCCACTGTTTCTGTCGTTGTTTGTAAAAGCACAGCTGGCTGATCCAGCATAGTTTCCCCTTCTTGCTGTAACGACAGTTGAACAGACTCTGATGTATAAACTCTGTGAAGAAAATCATTAGACCTAACTAATATCCAGGCTGCTTAACCTTGACGTGGGAAATCTCTGGTACCTAGGCCTTTCGCGCCTTCCTCTTGTGACGAATGGGGATGAAAGATGTAGCAAATTCACATAATCAAGAAAAATATTAAAGTTAGCAATTTGTTTTTGTTGTATTCTTTCTCAAATTTCGATTTTTTCGAGTAGTAGTATCAGTTTTAGTAGGGACAGAAGTATTTGTAATGGTAGCAGCTGCAGCAGTTGCAGTAGCCGAAGCAGCAATAATGGCAGCAGCAGCGACAACAGTTGTGGCAGCTGTAGGAGCAGTTACAGGAGCTGCAGCAGCCATAGCAGTAGCAGTAGCAATAGTAATGGGGATTTTGAATGTGCTTTGCATCCTGTGCAGTGTCAAGCCTCAAGTAAAAAAAGAATTGAATAGATGTAAAGTCACCATCACTAAATAAAGACAAACAGGCGAACTACATCAAAATTAGGATTCTCTGCCTCTCTCTCTGTCCGTCTGCCTTTGTCTGTCTGTCTCTCTGTCTGTCTCTCTGTCTGTCTGTCTGTCTGTCTGTCTCTCTTTCTCTCTCTCTCTTAAACATACACACAATATTGTAGAAGTTAAATCCTTTTTCCACTCTTGGATAGTTGTAGAGTTTACAGTTAAAACAAACAGGGCTGGTTCACAGTGAATTCTTTCTGAAGTGTACCACTGGTAGCCTGCTACAACAATGTCAAGCAGCGAGAACTGAACGTTCTCATTCAGAAGACGAAAGTCAACTCAGACATAAAAAAAAACGCTTCTGTTCAAAATACAGAACTCAATAGGTCACACTGGTGTCAGTAGATTAATATCTATACTTAAATGATGTCTTTTTGATACCATCTCTCCTACTCCTCTTTCCCATCCTCATAATTCCATCCACTTTTAAGTCAGTTCCGTAGCGACTGAGGATTTGCTCATCTGTACCTGTATTTCCCCATTACATATTGATTTTCACTAGGAAGAAACAAAAGTTGACTGCAGGATTCCTTGTAAATTGAAAAAATAATAAAGTTTATAAAAACCTTTTGGTGGTAGTAGAATCCATTTGTGAGAAAAAAACTGACGTTTCAAGCCATAGGCCCGTTGTCAAAGTGAAAAGAAGAGGACAGTGTAGACAGGCAAGCCTATGTGAGAATTGGGTGAGAACATTTCATTTAATGATTAAGTTGGACCAAAATAAAGTCACTGATCACTGTTCAGGTGTATTGAGCTCACACAGACACACACCACAGTTCACACAAAGACACCAGCACACACACATGCGCGCACCCCCCCCCCCCAAACCCCCACAAAACACACAACACCACATATACACACACATACACACAACCCCCACCCCCCACCCCACCCCCACCCCCACCCCCACACCCCCACACCCGCACCACACACACACATAAAAGGAGGGGAATAAATGGAAATATTCACTATTTAGCCTACTGAAAGAAAAAGAAACAGGGGCTAAAGTGGGACAGGACAGAGAGATTAAGGCAGAAGGGCCCTGGCTCAGCTAGACGTCAGTGACTCTGATGTTCATCCCAGCTGGCTGTGTGGTGCCCAAGCGGCTGATGACAAGGCTCTCCAGGTGCTTTCTGTACACACGATCTCTGGGGTTCTGCCACACTGCTGATATCTTCGCATGACTGAAGCTGTGATACGGACCAACAAAATGTTGGCTGACTGGGTTGTTGTGGCCCAGTTTCATCGACCTCAGGTGCTCTGAAAAGCGGTCGGCCAATGAGCGGTAGGTCTCCCCAATATACAGCTTGGAGCAGAGGGTGCAGATCAAGACGTACACTAAGTCCCTAGACTGGCAGTTTAAACTGGACCTCACAGTGAATGTGCCAGTGGGTCCCACGACTGTAGTTGAAGTGTCTATGAATGGGCACGTCTTGCATTTTTTGTCCCCACAAGGTCTGCACCCTGGTGAGGTTGACTGGATGGCCTGTGGTCTAAGCTTGGACCTCACAAGCATGTCACGCAGGTTCTTGTCCCTCTGAAAAGCAATCAGCGGTGGCTTGGAAAAGATTTGTTTGAGGTCTGGATCTTGCTGGAGGAGACTAAAGTTTTCACACAGGATTCTGCAGACTGGTAGGTTGTGAGGATAGTATGGGATGACTACCACAGCGTGATCCTCATCATCTCCCGTTGCTTTTGGTCTCAGGGCTTCTGTGCGGCTGGTAGAGTGTGCACGTTCAAGTGCTGTCTGCACAATATCCTCTGGGTACTGGTGGGCTATGAAGAAGGTGGACATCCTCTGAGCCTCATTCTCAAAGTCCTGCTCTCTACTGCAAATGCGCCTGAGCCTTTGGAACTGAGAATGTGGTATACTGTTCCTGGTGGAGGATGGGTGGCTGGAGTTGTACAGGAGATATGCATGTGAGTCAGTGGGCTTGTAGAAGACGGTGGTGGAGAGTTTGGAACAGTCTGGGTGGACAGAGATGGAAAGGTCCAGGAAGGAGATAGATTTGGATGATATTTCGTGGGTGTATCGGAGGGCAGGGTGGAAGTTAGACATGTGTTGGATGAAGTTTAACAAGTCTTCCCTTGGTCCCACCGACACACCAAGGCAGTCGTCAATATACCATTTGAACAGTGCTGGTTGTGTTCCTGTGTAATGGCTGAGAGCTTGCTCCTCCACGAAGCCTACAAACAAGCATGCAAAGCTGGGCCCCATCTTTGTGCCCATGGCGACCCCTCTTGTCTGTAGGTAGTGGCGGTCTTCAAAGGCAAACGAGTTCAGGGAGAGAACCAGTTCTGCTAGGCAGAGGAACAGTATACCACATTCTCAGTTCCAAAGGCTCAGGCGCATTTGCAGTAGAGAGCAGGACTTTGAGAATGAGGCTCAGAGGATGTCCACCTTCTTCATAGCCCGCCAGTACCCAGAGGATATTGTGCAGACAGCACTTGAGCGTGCACACTCTACCAGCCGCACAGAAGCCCTGAGACCAAAAGCAACGGGAGATGATGAGGATCACGCTGTGGTAGTCATCCCATACTATCCTCACAACCTACCAGTCTGCAGAATCCTGTGTGAAAACTTTAGTCTCCTCCAGCAAGATCCAGACCTCAAACAAATCTTTTCCAAGCCACCGCTGATTGCTTTTCAGAGGGACAAGAACCTGCATGACATGCTTGTGAGGTCCAAGCTTAGACCACAGGCCACCCAGTCAACCTCACCAGGGTGCAGACCTTGTGGGGACAAAAAATGCAAGACGTGCCCATTCATAGACACTTCAACTACAGTCGTGGGACCCACTGGCACATTCACTGTGAGGTCCAGTTTAAACTGCCAGTCTAGGGACTTAGTGTACGTCTTGACCTGCACCCTCTGCTCCAAGCTGTATATTGGGGAGACCTACCGCTCATTGGCCGACCGCTTTTCAGAGCACCTGAGGTCGATGAAGCTGGGCCACAACAACCCAGTCGGCCAACATTTTGTTGGTCCGTATCACAGCTTCAGTCATGCGAAGATATCAGCAGTGTGGCAGAACCCCAGAGATCGTGTGTACAGAAAGCACATGGAGAGCCTTGTCATCAGCCGCTTGGGCACCACACAGCCAGCTGGGATGAACATCAGAGTCACTGACGTCTAGCTGAGCCAGGGCCCTTCTGCCTTAATCTCTCTGACCTGTCCCACTTTAGCCCCTGTTTCTTTTTCTTTCAGTAGGCTAAATAGTGAATATTTCCATTTATTCCCCTCCTTTTATGTGTGTGTGTGGTGCAGGTGTGGGGTGTGGGGGTGGGGGTGGGGTGGGGGTGGGGGTTGTGTGTATGTGTGTGTATATGTGGTGTTGTGTGTTTTGTGGGGTTTGGGGGGGGGGGTGCGCGCGTGTGTGTGTTGGTGTCTTTGTGTGAACTGTGGTGTGTGTCTGTGTGAGCTCAATACACCTGAACAGTGATCAGTGACTTTACTTTGGTCCAACTTAATCATTAAATGAAATGTTCTCACCCAATTCTCACATAGGCTTGCCTGTCTACACTGTCCTCTTCTTTTCACTTTGACAACGGGCCTATGGCTTGAAACGTCAGTTTTTTTCTCACAAATGGATTCTACTACCACCAAAAGGTTTTTATAACCTTTATTATTTTTTCATTTTTGATTTTCACTGTTTGTGTGTGTATGTGTTCTTGACCCGTCTGAAAAAGACTAGTAAGTTGAGGCTCGTTACCGACGTGTTTGGTACATTTATTTGGCTGCTCAGTACTTCAACATTTGTTTCATTTCACTAAGAATAAGTTAGCAGAAAGTAAACGAACTGAATGTAAACAAAAACCTACTTCAAAAGAGAACGAACTTGAAAATAAAATCAGTCTCCAATATTTTCCATGGTGCTTAATTCACAACGTCTGTTGTTTTTTTTTCCTGATCTCCTAGCTTTGCAAGTAGAATCTGTGTTTGACTGTGTTACGTCTGACACCAGGAAAATATTGTCCTCTCCAAGCCTGTGTCACAGGTGTCTAGCTCCGACCACTTCGGCGTCTTCTGTGATCTCTGCATAGAAGCTTCCTAATCCACCTACCAATAGGCCGGCAACACGCATGTCTTGGACGGAGACGCTTACAAGCAGATCATTACTGTGCCTGAGCTTTACCTCTCAGGGGAATAGCTAGACTCCTTCGTGCCCAACTGTGCCGTGTTGAAATCACAGAGAGCAAATCAGTCAGGCAATTGTTTGATGTGAAGAATAGACTGATGGAAAATACCACAGAATCATTACTTTCCACTTTGTTTCCACTCAACTAGCTAGCACAAGTTTTTCAGTGATTAATTGACATCGAAGATCTCTGATTTCTATGCAGAACCTGAAGCACTTTCAGCAGCTCCCATGTAGCAATGTCATGCAACGCAGACACCACGGTCGCTTCTAACTTTATTGTGTTTTGTTGTCTCACGGCAGGATCTTTAGAAAATTGCTATAAAAGTGAAAATCTACCTGTTGCCCTGTTGATTCCAAACCAACGCCATTGTTTATAGACTGCCTCGATGAGCTTCTCCCAATCTGTTATGAAAGTTTGTTATCTGGCCACTCCAAACACCTTTTAAAACAGTTGTGGTCAAATCCTTGTTAAAGAAGCCCTCTTTGGACCAGAACAACCTACAAAAAAGTATCGACCTGTGTCAAACCTGTCTTTTTTGTCTAACGTAATTAAAAAGGTTGTATTGATCAAGCTTTTTGATTACTTAAACGAACACGCTCTGCCTGAATCAGTCCATCTACTGATCCTCGCAAAGCACAGAAACAGCACCACTTAGGGTCCACAATAATATTCTGTTTTTTTCTTGATCAAGGTGATGTACCTTTTTAGACTTTGCTTGACTAGAGTGCAGCATTTGACATGATTCTTCACTCCCTACACATATGCACCCTCTATCATCATTATAGCATTTTTGGAACAGCTTTGTCTTGGTTCCAGAGCTACTCAACATCCTGCACGCAATTGGTCAGCATGGTGTTTTTTTCCATCTGATGCAGAACCTTTATCTTTTGGCGTACCTCATGACTCAGTAATGGGTCCCGTTTTCTATTTTTTTATTTACACACAAAACCTCTGCATGCACTGATTGAAAGTCACTCATTGCTGATGACAACTGAATAGCTATTGGCAGCCGGTGGAAATAGAACGTACCATACAGACATACCTAATTTCATTGATCAGGTAAAATATAGAATGATGAGCATAAACTGAAAGCAAACGATGACAAACCCGAGGCCCTTCATTCAAACAGATTCTTTTCCAGCTGTCCCCCTCTCCATGTTGAGAAGTTCGACACTGCATTTCCACCCTCTGCATATAACCTAGAGTTCATTATCTGTAATGACATGCTACTTGACAAGCATAAAACTCACATCTGCAAATCTGCTTAAGCAGCTCTTCGCCAGAAAAGTTCCATTCGTCGCGACTTCACAACTGCATCAACAATAATAATAGTGAGTCTGTGCTTTTGTTCTGTCTAGACTAGAGTATGGTCTTCTTGCTGAATATCCTAAAAGGTATATAGACAAGCTCCAAAAGGTATCACATCTCTATTATTGGTTACTTATTGAAACACACATTCAGTATAAGCTATCCCTCCTTTACAACAATTTCTCTCTAGATCTTCTGATGTTTACATTTCTACCCACCGTCTCGATCTCTTCAATCGTTCATAGATCACCTACATTTGTGTATTCCAAAGACCCGCCCAAAGACATTTGGAGAAGGTGTGTTTTCATTCACTGCCCATAGACAGTGGAACTTTCTCTCTCTCTCTCTCTCTCTCTCTCTCTCTCTCTCTCTCTCTCTCTCTTTCACACACACACACACACACACACACACACACACACACACACACACACACACACACACACACACACACACTATTCGTTACATTAAATCAAAAGCTGCATTTAAAAAAGCGTTAACATAGTATTTCAGTACAACACAACCTAACCACTCCAGCCTCATTACTTGCAATGCATTCATTAAAACCTGTATATATATATATATATATATATATATATATATATATATATATAATATAATATATATACATGTACATGTTTAAACTGATTATTTATAAAATGATGTATTACTTTGTATGTCAGCCTGTTAAGATGATGTATATGTGATGTTTGATACTTATTTAGTTAGGCTTGTTTGGGTTGTCTACGCTTAATGACATGTGGACTTGTATTTTCTTATTACATGTATGTGATCATTCGTATGTTGTGTTCCCATTATCTTACTGATTTCAGCGTGTTACATGTCTATTGCAAAGTGTGGTCAGCTTACTCACCGAGTGGGGAATCGAGCTGTGTAAGTCCTCACATCATCATCATCATCATGATTATCATCATCATGACCATTAATCTTATTATTATTATTGTTGTTGTTTTGTTGTTGTTGTTGTTGTTGTTGTTGTTATTATTATTATTATTATTATCATCATTATTACCATCATCATAATTGTCATTACAATTATCGCTCAGCTTGTCAGTTATTTATCAAGCTAACCTGGCTTTCCAACCACTGTAAAAGTTTAGCTTCCTTTGATTTCTTCTGCTTTTCTGCCATTATGTTGAAGGTATAGATGAACGGATTGATTGCTGAGTTCAAGGGCAATACAAATATTGCCAATGCCACATTAACTTCACCAGGGATGGGAATTCCAGCTAGAGCCAAAATTCCACACAGTCCAATGGGAAACCAACACATGAAATCTGTCACTGCAACAGTGATCAACCGTCGGGCTATGGTTATGTCATGCGATGCTTTAGCAGAACCAGTTTTCAAGGTGTTCTTTTCTACTGACCAATAGATGAAGGCCTGGCCCAAGGAAATCAACACAAACAGAACAAAATTCAGGAAGATGAACACGCTGAATGAATAAGCCTTTCCTTTGAACTCTTGCCTTGTTACTGGCAGTGGAATGCAGATGCCTGTCTGGCCATAAAATTTCCAGTGAGCTGTCACTGGAAGTAACGGCGTCAGGGCAAGGCACCAGCCCACCATCCAAATGATTAGACATGCTATTGTTGCCGATGTTCTGTCAAACCGCAAACTACTGAATGGAAAGCGAATAACAAGAAAACGATCCAGCGTGATAAGCCAGATGACCAAAGCGGACACTTCATTTGACAAGAGAGACAGAAAACCCGCCATTTTACAGACTGCACTGGTTTTCCACGCGTCATCTTGATGGAGATACCTACCACGGAACAGACTGTCAGCCACACCGATGATAGCAATATAGATACCCATCAGAAAGTCAGACATAGTAAGACTAGTAACAAACACACTGTAGCCATGAGATGAGGTTAAACTTTTGACAAACATACGTGAGAAGAAACTAAAGATGTTACCTGTCACAGAGAAACAGGCGATCAACCAGAGAAACGCACGATAGGTCCATGATTGCAGTAGATCTGTACAAGAAGAAATTTCGTCTTTGGGTGCTTTGCAGTCAGTAGGATAAATGTTGTCTGGAAGAATTTGCTCGCAACACAATTTGTAATTATCTGTTAACAACACACGAAGGTTGGACAGGTGCTGGAATATGTCGGACCTAAATGTTTGAACAGGACTTCCATGCATGTACAGTTCAGCTAAGTGTGGCAAGGACTGAAAGCCGTCTGAACAGATTGTATGGATGTTAGTAAATGACAAATTAAGCTTCTGCAAAAACGAAAACTTTGCTAGAACTTTACTGTCAAACTCAGTAAGTGAAGAATGTGATATATCAAAGAAGACAAGTGCATTTTGCTGCAGATCAGCTTTGCAGTCCGCAGATAGCAGTGTTAAAGGATTATTTGATAAAATTACAGTTTTCAGATTGAATAAATTAACAAGATGACTCATGTTTAAATACTGTAGCATATTGCTGCTGAGGTCCAGAAATTTCAAGTTTAATAATTCCATGCGAGGCAAGTGGGCTACTGAACATTTAGAAAAAATGAGGTGAATAAGATAAACATTTTTATTGAGATCATATAGCGCCATGCCTGAACCAGTGGCATCCAAAGAACGGAGCTGTGGATAGTATGCTGCAGAAAAAGGCTGGGGGCACACAAATGTGTGACCTTGACATAGACAGTTCACTGGACAGACCACATGACATGACAACTCATCGTCATGCATTGGACAGTGAGACCAGCCGTCACATAGGTGAATGAGGTGCGTACATATTCTGGACTCTCTGCATTTAATGAGCCCTGAACATACCAATTCCTCACATTCCTCTTCGTCTTGATGGTCAACACAGTCATATATTTCATTGCATCGTGTGAAGACAGGCAAACAGTCATTTAATGCACCAGGACAGCGGTAGTGAGTTGCAGGGCAAGACTCATTGGACTTCATGGCCATTAGAGAGAAAGCCTCGACACCATCAAACTCTACAAGAACAGGAGATGCCAAGTTTGACACCCGTTTCGTACTGACTTGGAAACCCGTGCAAGTGTTTTCATCGGACTCATCTTGACATTGAGATATTCTGCTGCACATGTCATCGTAAGATACGCAAAATCCATTAGCACACGTAAATGTGCCAAGGCAAAGAGGGTGCCTACAGAAGGACTCGTCAATCTTGTTTTGGCAGTCAATTATGAAGTCACACACTTGTGTGAACGAGAGTTTAGTGGTACCATCATTACACGAAAATGTGGGAACTGGAATGGGGTGTTCAGATTCTGAATCATGTGATTTGTTGTTCTTGTAGTTCTTTGAATATTGAAGAGAAAATGTACAAGGAAGAATTTCTTTTGCATGACACAGATGATCTTGGACTGGATTGCACAAGAGGAAAGATCGTGTCACGTGACCATCACGGCACGTGGTCAGACAGTGTCCTGTGATGTGCTGCAAAACACGTTGTCTGGAAAGTACTAATTGTGGTGAAATAGTTTGTTCCTCCACGATGTTTCTTGAATTAAATTCACACACTGTCCAATAGTCCCATGTCCATTTTGCTACGCCACAATTTCGAATCAAAAGTCCCCGATGCCGATAACTTGTTTCTGCGCATAAATGTATTCCTGAACCGTAATATGCGGTAAGTTCTAGAGTATGATAATAGACCGTCAGGTCTTCAGATATGAACTCGTGTCGGTATATATTGGGTAAGCGCATTACACCGAAATACAAACCAACCAAAAATTTTGTCGCTTTTGTTAAGTTGTAAGCGAAAGGAAGGGGTTCATTTAAGCAAGCCGGTAACTTCAGTGTGCCTCCAAGAGAATTACAGTACGCGTTAGCCCTTTTATTGACATTCGTTTCATTACTATCAAATCTGCTCACATTCCTGACGAATACGTAGCAATGATTACAAACTTCTACTGAAATCTGATCGTCGGCTTCACTAAAAGGGCAATTAGTTGTTTTGTTCCTTTGGCAGTGACATTCTGTTTTCATATTTCAATTAGTTATAACACGCGTAATGGTGTGGAGTGGTAAAGACTGCAGGCAAAGACAGACAGATGGTGCTAGGTTCAAGAACCAAGAGATCCCAGCCAATCAAGGAAGACGCTGAGAGAACAGGGTGGAGTTTCGTCCCTTTTATTTCGCTTCCAGAACCTCAGGAACATAACATTTCAAACTAACATCGCTTATGTACACACACACACACACACACACACACACACACACACACACACACACACATATATATATATATATATATATATATATCAGAAAACCAGACCACAAAGCCAGCAGCACGGTGCCACAGACAAAACGAGACTGCAACTGCCAGAAATTTGGACTTTCTGCGGCAGCTTCCACGTAGGTTAGCTCGCCCTCATTCAATGTATTTAAACAGATATTGATGAAAACCTCAGGACCCAAGGAATAAAATGAAGTATGTCACGTTTGATAATTGTGCTATTGTATTAACATCATTGGCAAATAAAGTCAGGTAGTGAACTCACTCTAACAGTTTTTACCGTGCTTTTCCCCTTTGCGATAATAGATACAAAAACAGCATAAAATATTTTATAATGAAGGAATACCAGGCACTTTACTTTTCATACGTACACATTTGATTGTTCAAAACTGTCTGAGCGGAGAACTTTGTCAATCACAACTTTTTTTCCCCGTCGACCGGTTACCTACATGAGCTTTTGAGTCAGTAGGAAGAATTCTAGGGAGAGCTTAACAGCAGAAGGTCCTAAGAAGAGAACCCTCCTCCCCCACCCCCCTGACAACAACAAAGAAGAAAATCGACTGTTCAAGTGTGGTCGGCGTCGTCATTCATTCCGTAATAGTCGCAAGCTTTGTACAGGAAATGTCCTGAGAGTGCGATGTACAAATGAGAGTTAGGAATGTTGATTTTCAAGAACATTTTTTTTCTACTACAGTGTTTCTCGTATTTTGTGCGAAATCGAGACACATTCAAGGTTTTGAATATCGGAGATTGGAAAATGGCGCGCAAATTTAATGGTGCAAAATATCATTTTGGAGAAAGTATAGACTTTCCAATGCAATATAGTTGCAACAAATAAAACATGTTCTTTTTCTTCTTTTTTTTTTGTACTGAGGAATTCACATTTCAATAAGTTAACAGGAAATAAGCAAGATTCATCAGTCAAGGAAGGTAAGGGGGAAGACAACTCTGGAACATAACATTTCCGTCTGATAACAGATGACCAAGAGGTAAGTGCGCATACTTAGCTCTACACACACACGCGCGACACACACACACACACACACACACACACACACACACACACACACACACACACACACACACACACATACACACTCACACACACACACACACACACACACACACACACACACACACACACACTCACACTCACACACACACACACACAGATGATTCAAAATTTAACTAATCTATGACCATTGGACATGGAGGATTTCACACAAAAGCAGAAAATAACTGGATTCATGTGCAGTGACATTTGTATCATGTATGCAATACAATTTCTTGACGATGTGAAAATACTTTATACAACATTGCAGCATTTGATCAATTTACTTGATCTTAACAGCAATATTTTTTGTTTGCAAAAAGTGAATAACAAAACCACGACACAGATCTTGGATAAAAATATTTATGATCTAAGTGTTTGTCTTATTTTTCGGATATCTGATTGATAAATCGCCTGTTCTGTTTTCACTGTTTTTCAACAAACTTGCGGTACACATTATTTAGAATGATCGTTATGGTATCGCTTTTGATTTGATTGAATTATTCATATATCTATCTGCTGAGTGTATCATTCTACTTTCTATAACTATACCTGGATTACAGAGACAATGAAAAAGCTTGGAACTGGCCATGAATATGGGCAAAAGTAGTAGTATTGATTTTCGTAAAAGTGGCTTTTTAGGACAGACTGAGAAATGGTATTATGGTAATGAGAAAATACAAGCTGTCAACGCATATAAATATCTTGGTATTCATTTTTCAACTAGACTTAATTTTGAACGTGCATGTCCAGATTTAGAGCAAAGACAGCAAGTTGCTTATCCTTCGCATGGTGTACAGACTGGATGGCTGCTCTTTCAATCTGTATGATAAATCTTTTGATTCTCAGGTTCAGCCAGTAATGCAATATGGAGCTAAAATTTGGAGTTCTAAAAAAGTTTTGGTTATTGCATGAGTACATTTATTTGGTATGAAACGATGTTTAAATATTGACTCGAACTCCTGATGAGTTCGTGTATGGTGTGCTCGGAAGATGCCTAGTTTACATAACTTCGTAGGTTAAGTGCTTAACATACTAGTTGAATCTAATCCGAATGGTACGTTGATGGGATTGAAACAGTCACATACGTGTACCAATAGCGAACCTAGGAGTTTTAGCCAGAAGAAGAAGAAGAAGCTGAACCTATCGCAGTGTGACATACTCATTCGCGCAAAATGCTCGTTATCAAGTTGTGTAAATCATGGTAAGATTCGTCAAAATACATTCAGCACAAAGCATTCAAAACAGCACAGCAGAAGAACTGAAGACAAAGGAACAATACCCTCACTGGTCGAGCTGTTGTTGTTGTACCTTCCAAACTTCTGATTTACTAGCAATGGATGCTGAATGACAACTGTATCAATGACAGCGGGATGAGTCTGTCTTGATGTGGGACCGTTTCTTGCTCAGGGGCACATTGTCTGTAATCTATGGCAGTGACAGGTCTATGTTCCGGTACTTTTCCAGCCGTTCCCTTCGTTGGAATGGCTGCAAATTATACTACTTAACCTTGTTAGTTATGTGCCAACAGTTTACACAATCAGACAAACAGACAGACAGACAAACTTAAACACAAATCCACACATTCATTTACACATCCACTCTGTCTCTCTCATATGCTCATTCATGCGTGCACACACACACACACACACACACGCGCGCGCGCGCGCGCGCGCGCACGCACGCACGCACGCACGCGCGCGCGCGCATGCATGCATGCACACATGTACACGTTATCTCGTTCTTTCTCCCCCCCCCCCCTTCGATCTCCTCTCTCTCTCTCTCTCTCTCTCTCTCTCTCTCTCTCTCTCTCTCTCTCTCTCACACACATTTACTCGTGCGTGCACATACAAGCACACGTAATGAATACATGTATGCATGTGCACACACAAACATGTTAAACCCACCTATTAAAACAGCCTCTCTCTCTCACCACACACACACACACACACACACACACACACACACAGAGATATACACACACACACACACACACACACACACACACACACACACACACACACACACACACACACACAGACACCATTTTAGCCACTTTGGCCAAGTCACACATTGCCGATTATTATCCTAATGATTTGAAGATTTTTACTGATGGATCTCTATTGGACAAAAATTCAGGTTCTGGGTTTGCAGTCTCTTTTCTGAAGGTGAAGAAATGTTTTCATTTGGGTAGAGGCTTGTCTATTTTTTCAGCAGGGCTGATAGCAATATTAATGGCTATTAACTTTATTACTGATATTCAACTTAATTTTCATGAAACAGTTTTTTATACTAGCTCCAAATCTGTGCTTCAAGCCATGAATTCTTCTGTGCCAAACAACTGGGCAGATATTATCACCGAATGAATGTTATGGCCTCTTAAAAAGAGTGTCTTTTGAGAAATGCGATACACTTTTTAAAGAATTATTAATCTCTAAACTTCTTGCTCCAAATTCGTCATTGAAGTGTTGTTTAAAATCACAGCTGGTTTCTAGTTCTTCTATCTCTGGTTTTCAGGTCCGTAAACTGATTTCTGACAGAAGTGATTGTATACAAAAAAAAAAAAAGAAAAAAAAAAGGAAAATTAAAAACCTTGTTTTATAGAGTTAAGCTTAATGCTCTCCGAACAAAATTTCATAAAAATCTGAAGTGCCTTTCTGGAGCAGTTGGAAGTTTCTCCACTCCCCACTTGCTTTATGACTGCCTTTACTTTAATTCTTCACCGTCCAATTATCGAGAGAAAGGTCCACTCTGCATTTTTCAAAATGTTTCTGATTTGTCAGAATTTGTTCAAGTTCTTAGGTTATGCCCAGTTTATTCATTTTTATGATTTTGATTTTCCCGCACAGTTTTGCATTTTTTTTTGTCTTCGCCATACAAAGTTTGCATTTTAGAGACTGTATGCATACAAATCTACCCACATACACGTTTGCGTGCATAAACACGCACGCGGGCGCGCGCGCGCGCGCACGCACACACACACACACACACACACACACACACACACACACACACAGAGATTTATAAGTACTACCATACCACTTCGCGCGCGCGCGCGCGCACACACACACACACACACACACACACACACACACACACACACACACACACACACTTGCACGCAAGCACGCACACACGCACGCACGCGCGCACACCTGTGTAAAGTTTAAGGGAAAAAGTTAAATAACAACAATGACAACAGCAATAATAAAGCAACAATAATAACAAAACCAATAATGAATAGAAAAATAGATATCAAATTGAAAATGATGAGATACACTCAGCAGATAACATGGCAAATAAAATGAATAAGATAAAGTTTAAAAAACTGTAGAACAGGGCAATTTATAAATCAAATCACAAGGAAAGTGAAACGATTAAGATAAATTAATGAAAAAATGTAGAACAGAAAAGTTTCAAAATAAATGAATAGCTGATTAAAAGAAATCAAATGCAATACAACATGAACAAAGAAAGAAACTAATGAATAACCAGAAAAGAAGATAAAGTGAAATGATTAAAAACAAATGAACAACAGTTTCTTGTAGTGTGGACAGGGTAAATTTGGAGGTGAGCTTGGCTGAGAGATGTGCTTGCTCTGTTTGTTTTTTCTTCCCGACACTGATTGTTGCGCTTCTTTTGTCCTCCATGGGAACGCTTGCGTTCCAGCAGCTCGCCATAGAATAGTCTGCTTGGGAGAAAGTTATTGTTTTTTATCCATACGGCATACATGTCCTGCTCACCGGAGTTGAGAGCATATTAGCATTGCGTGAAGGCGTTCCATCTGGGCTTTCTGAAGTATCTTTATATCTGACACTTTGTCCTTCTACTTGATGTGCAGCAATATTCTGAAGCATCTCATGTTCAAAGAGTTTAGCTGCCTGCCATGTCGACTGTACACCGTAGAAGTTTCACAGGCATACAGTAGAAATGGCAATACAACTGCACAATACACTTTGAGCTTGGTCTGCAGGCTTTTTCGTCATCTTTCCCACACCTTGTCTCAGAGCCTGCCGAAAGATGTACTACCCTCAGCAGTCCTATATGCAACTTCCTCGTCGATGTTCCTTATAACGTGCTACCAAGGTAGACGAACTAATCTGCCGCTGTAAGCTTGTGGCCATTTTAATGTGATGTCTGGCTCATAATAGGGGTTGTAGGAGGTTGTTGCTTCAGTACTGCAGTCTTCTTTGATGTCACACCGTGTGGCAGCATTCAATGCGCAGTCATCGGATGTGACGGACCGTTTTCTGTCCGGTCACAATTTTTTTTACAACTGCGTTGGCCGGAACATGTTCACCAGAAAACTGGTTGGTTAGTTTACCTGACTGCTGCTCACCTGCGCTCTGTATAAGCCAGGTGAGCTGATACGATCAGGCAGTCTCTACAGCAGTTCCGGCAGTCCAACTTCCCAGAGACTGAAGAGGGACTCCAGACTAGTTGCTGTGGCAGTCAGGTATTTCATTATTAGCAATTTGAAATCGCAAACCGAAATCGTTCTCCCCTCCTATAGGCGACTGTATGTTTCTCAGCGCCTAGTAAATGTTTTTAGAAAAAAAAGTATTTGTTGTCTTGTGACTTGATAGGGTGATAGGAGGGAATTGTCACACTGAGCACAAATGCATGCACGCACTCAGCTCAGCATTCACTCCGTGCACACGCAGTCTCTCCAAACAATCAGAAGGCGCACTACAATAACTCTTCTTCTCCCCCTCCTCTCCGGGGAATAATTTACTAAACGTTAATCAACTTTTCAAATCTTTAAATCTTATGTTCCTCCACTCCAGTGAAGGCGCAAACATTCCACAGATCCACTAGCTGGGACCAAATTTCATCTCATTATACATAGTAATTCACAACAACTTTTTTTTTTAACAGGTTTCTCTCTTCACTGGAGAAACAATTCATACATTTTCCAAAGAAGAATTAAAGATGGCTAGTATCTGAATTCCGACCCAGGGGGACAATCAACATTCATTGTTGGTCAACATGACAGATTCTTTAAATTCTCTCACGACTACGGCAGTCGTCGTCCTCTTCGCAATTAGGTGCTGCCACAGCACTGCAGTCCAAATACTTGTTACGCAACTGCCACAGTTGCTTGTACCATTACTGGTGCTGCCACAGCAACGGGAAGGGCTGAAACACGAATGAAGTCCGTGTAAGTAATCTATTTCAAAATCTGAATAATGATAAATTCTTTTCCCTTTTTTCCCTTTTCTTAACTCTCTCTCTTTTCTCTCCCCATCTGTCTATACCTCACCTGGTAATGGTAGATTACAGGCGAATCTCGTTCCGCAGTTCCAAACAACCTGTCTGGTCAGTGTCCCCAAGCCATCTCCTTCCTATACCTTATTTTTCCTTCCTGCACTCTTCCTGAGTACATATTCAGTGAGTACTCATCTAACTCTACGCATTACCAGCCCTTGGTTACTTGACCAATGGACAACGTCCGTCCATTCAACCAATAATCACCCTACGTCTATAGCCACCAGCGACACCGATCACACTGGTCAGGCCATGCAAATCATCCTTTCTTTTACCTTTCCTCTTCCCTACCTAGGGAAATGCTTTATTTCAAATAAGGGCCTACGCGACGGAACGTCACATGTCGCCATGTGAGGCTACATCACACGACACCCCCCATCCCGGGGTGAAAAAAAACTCGCCAAGAAATCTTTTTAAAAATACACATACATATCTAGTTAATATACAAGATCAGCCATCAATCATCAATTTTTCATCATACAAGAGCTTCCATCAATGCATAGAACTAACCTTTATGAACATCATAAAGATCCAAAATCACATTTCAAAATCTTAGTTTGAAAAAAAAAAAAGCAAAAACAGTTTTTTCCTTTCTTAAAAAACAAATTCATACTCCATCACAAATCACAAGTTACACAGACACGAAGAACATATAATGATACTGATCATTCCAAATGCCATTCATGTTTATATATACCAAAATGTAAACATAGTTTTTCTTGCCTGTTCTCACATGAACATGTGTCCCAAAATCCTCACAAAATGAGAATTTCCTCATGACTCACTTGATGAGAAAAATTTGCCAAGTGAAAAGTCTTTCTTCAAGCAAGAATATACAATATAGCAGTCCACTCGAAAGTTAAACACTTTTTTTTCATTCTTCGCAATGGACCGACGTGAAAAAAACCAACACTTGTAAGACATCAAATGAAGTATTCTGCACACAATCACAAAGTAGCATCCTACTATGAAACACCAATGCCAATACATACGCACTTTTGGAAAAAAAAATCACAACTACTTATTAATTCAGATTGACAGTAATGGACATAACACTGCCAAAATGTCAATAAAGTCTTTCCACAATGAAAACAAACAGCAGAATAATAAAGTCTGTCCACAATGAAAACAAACAGCAGAATAATAAAGTCTGTCCACAATGAAAACAAACAGCAGAAACAGTCTTTCCTTTTTTATGCAGTTACAGCTGCACGAAGGATACTGTGCACTCATGCATGGGACAGAAAATCTGCCATGACATTCTGAGTTCCAGGCAATGGCTCAATGTCAAACTTGAACTCCTGCAATGACAAAGCCCATCTTAACAGCCTGCTATTTTTGGTCTTGGACGACTGCAAAAACGTCAATGGCCTGTGGTCGGTTTGTAACCGAAACTGTCTCCCAGTAAGGAATCTGGCAAATTTCTCACAAGCCCAAACACGGCAAGACACTCCCTCTCAATTGTTGAGTATTTGACTTGTGTTTTAGAGAACTTTTTACTTGTATATTGGACAGAGTGTAACAATCCATTCTTTTCTTGTAAAAGTACAGCTCCCATGCCTTTGGAGCTGGCATCAGTTCTCAAAACAAAATCCTCTGAAAGAGAGGGCAAAAGCAGCACAGGGAATGAATTGAGGGTATTTTGAACACATTCCAGAGCTTTCTGGCACTCATCTGACGAGACGATACTTTTGTTTTTTGTTCCTTTTGTCAAGTCACTCAAAGGGGCTATCAAGGACGCAAAGTGCGGTACATATCTTCTGTAATAGGACAACAATCCAAGGAGTGATCTTATCTGATCTTCCAGTGGGGGCCAGAATAGCTCAGTTGATAGAGCGCCGGACTCGTGATCCTGAGGTTACGGGTTCGAATTTCGGTACTGGGGGATTTTTCCCTCGGAGTTAACATTGGTTCTGACTCCATTCCCCATACAGTCCTTCGAATGAGACTATAAACCGAGGTTCCGTGTGTGAACGCACGCATAACATCTTGCACACACGTAAATCCCATCACCAACTTTCGGAAGAGAAGGCCAGTTTGGCCGTTGGTATGGATGACACGTTACACATAGCATGCACCCTGCGTGAGAAATTGAAAGAATGGAGGAAGCAAGGATATTGAGTGAACGATATTGGACGATATTGACTGTATGACACGGGAAACGACTGAATGAAGCGCCAGCTGGCAGCTCTTCAGTCGGCACTACCCAGGTAGGCAGCCCGTTGTGTGAACGAGTGTGGATTGTAAAGCGCTTAGAGCTTGGTCTCTAGCCGAGAATAGGCGCTATATAAGTATTCATTATTATTATTATCTGTTTCTTTGTAGTGGGTCTCTTCAAGGCCAAGATCTTTCCTACTTTCTTTTCCTCTGGTGTCATTTTCCCAACAGAAATGACATGACCCAAAAACTCAAGAGTCTGGAATCCAGCACGAATTTTGGATGGTCTAGCCGTCAGACCAAAATTCCGGAGTTTACAAAAAACAGCGCTCAAGTTATCCAGAAGATCATTCCATGACTTTACAGCAAGCAAAATGTCATCAAAAAAACTTACTGCTCCACACTCATGAAGTTTTATTGCGCGCATCATTCTGGCAAAAGAAGCTGGGGCGTTTTGTAATCCAAATGGCATTTTCGTCCATTGAAACAGTCCAAAAGGTGTCTGAAAAGCTGTTTTTTCCTTGTCTGCTTCAGCCATCGGGATTTGCCAATACCCTTTAGTTAAATCTATTTTGACAAAATATTTTCCTTCTGAGAGTTGACAAAGAAGTTCCTCAATGTCTGGGATAGGCTCTGCATCAAACACAGCGATTTTGTTTAATTTCCTGTAATCGATGCAAAACCGCACCGAGCCATCAGGTTGGTCCACCAATACAACTGGTGAGCTGTATGGTGACGAGGACGGTTCAATAACTTTCAACCCGAGCATAACTTGAATCTCTCTTTCGACAACCTGTTTTTTTCGCAAATGGGAGGGGTATGGTTTGACTCGGACTGGGTTTTCCGTACTCAAGTGAATAGTATGGGGTTCAATTGCTGTCACTGTCCCTGGAGTATCATTCAGAACATCCTGAAAGTCCTTCAAAATACCTTCCAATTGTTCTTTCTGAATCAAAGACAGATCATCACACAAAACAACATCACGGTAAGTTTCTCCCTTGACAGAAAGAGTGGGCAGAGGTACAGTATCATCTATACTGGTAGATGTTAACAATCCCACATTTGTTGTTTGCACAGTCTTTGCTCTGTCTCTGTATGTGACATCAGGTACAAAATCAGAACCAATGATTTCTGTAATAGCCACATCTGTTCCAGACACTGGACATATCCATTCAATTGACTCGTTAATGGCAACATTTGTACGTTCAACATACTTTTTTTTTTAGCATGTTTACATGGAATACCTTTTCAACATTTGCCATTTTCACTTTGTAATTCACTCCAGAAAGTTTGTTGTCTTGTCCAGGTACATGCCTGTAGAGGATGTCAGAGTCCAGTATGTACGTCGGCTTGTCCGTTGGTATGTCAGAGACAGTCTGCTTTGCAGTAGAAAGTATAGTCGTCAATGTCTCGTCGCTTCTCTGCATGGTCTTCAAAACATCTGGCGTAACTTTTAGTTCATCCAGTTTTGAAACCTTGAGCAGTTTTGTTGGTTTTCCCTGCTCTACAACTTTTGATCTTGTACTGATGAGACAAGGAATGAAAGATCCTCCAGCACCATGTACTGTCGCGACACCTGGTAGATTTCCCAAAATCAAATCGCAAACTGGATTCTCAATAACACAGGCGGTAAGCGACCCGGAGTAGTATGGTGTATCAATGGAAATTTTTGCAAGTGGAAAAGTTTCAATTTTTCCACCAAACGATCTGCATCTCTGAACACTGTCAAGATATTGGTCCGGTAGAACAAAAGATTTCCTTACACCAGCTGTGGTGCAACCTGTATCTCGCAAAACAGAACCTTGTAAACCATTAATGGCACAATCCTCCAAAAGAAGACCATCAATGGACTGATCTGGTGCCAAAACAAGACCTTCTTCACATGTAGTGGAAACAAATCCAGTCTTTGTTCCACTTCCTTTGAAAGGACAGTCCCGTTTCAAATGGAATATGCCCTCACAAAAATGGCAACACATGGTTTGGTTGGCGGACAACTGGTTACTGTTAGTCTGTGAACCTCGACCTTGTCCACGCACTGGACCAAAAGGTCTGCGCAGTTGTTGTTCACCACGCCCTCGGAAAGGAAAAGGTCTTTCCGGTGGTGAGTATTGGTACTGACGGAAATCGCCATAACCGACATGGCCCTGACTGCGGAAAGGTCTTTGTCTGTTGCCAAAAGACGTGTAACCGTGAGGACCTTGGAATGAAGCGCGATTTCCTCTTCTATAGTTTCTTTGTCCAGAATGTATTTGAAATGCCGCGTGAGACTCGAAAAGGGACGAATCCCCCCTGCGGGCAACACCTTTACCAGGATGAGCAATACAGTACTGATCCGCCATCTGACACATTTCGTCAGCGTCATCGAACTGTCTTTCTTTAAGAAAAGTGGCCAAATCTTTGCTGACACTCTGAAAAAGTTGCTCTCGAAGAATCAAATCTCGCAGTGATTCGAAAGTCTTATTCCTCTTTGTTAACTCTATCCATCTGTCTAAACAGTGACTCATTCTTATTAAAAAAAAAGACGGAAATGATTCTCCCTTGTCAGGACGAACTGATCGGAAACGCTCACGAAAACGGTCAGCTGAACACTGAAACTTCTTTAAGAGTTCTTCTTTTTATGCTGCGAGTGTGTGGTATAGTGCCAAAGCGCTTCCCTTGAACAGCGACGTGATAAACAATGTCCATTTTTCCTTCAGCCAGCCACAAGATGTAGCGTGGTTCTCGAACCGAAAAAGAAAACTGTCAATGTTGTCGGTTTTTTCTTCGAACGGCGGCAACTTCGGAATGTATGTTGACTTCAGATGAAATGTACTCGCGGAACGGACCGGTGGAGGAGGTGGTGGATGTTCTCTCGATGCCTGTAATTTGTTTATTTCCGCATCAGTCTCTAATTCAAGTTGTCTCAGTTTAAATTGCCGTTCCTTATCCTTATCCTCTATCTCTAGTTTTCTTTGAACCTCCTCTCTCTCTCTCTCTCTCTCTCTCTCTCTCTCTCTCTCTCTCTCTCTCTCTCTCTTGTAGTTTTTTTTCCTCAAACTCTAATCTTTTTTTTATTTTCTTCCATTTCTTTCTGTAGTTTTTTTCTCTTCAAACTCTAATCTTTTTAGAGTTTCTTGCCGTTCTTTATCTTTTTCTTCTAGTTGTTTCTGTTTTTCCTCTCTCTCTCTCTGTCTGCCCTGTCCATACATTGTTGGACATAGTTTGCTAATTTATTACCTTCAAAGCCTAAACGCTCGGCATGTCGTACATATTCATCAAAATTTTCCATCATGAATAGTTACCACAAACAAATAAGAAACAATGACTAAATATGACTAAAATAAGGCGATATGTGATGGTATATACGTTTCCAAAAAAACAACGACAAAAGTGTGTTACAGTATGTACAAATAAAGAATTTAAATGCTGGTATAAACAGAAAAGTAATAAAGGCTTACAAAAGAGAAGCACTAATAAGAATTGACAATGTGATCTTTCCAAAAGAGATTTTCACCAATATTCTTTCCTAAAGGGAAAAAGACAGCTAAAAAAATCCAATACTAATAACTCTTTTTTCCCAGTGAAAAGAAAACAGACAAAATATAAAGGTTTTTTTTTCCGGAAATAAATTCTTTATAATGTTTATGTTCTTAACTGTTCTTATCGTAGTTGTTACTTTCTTACTTAGTTTCTTGGTAAAACAAAATAGATGAGTTCACAAAACAAATGAATCGCCTTAAACAATAAGTGGATACAAAGTTACAAACCAAATGAATCAACGAACAATTAAAAAGAGGGGGAGAAAACGTACACTAACGGAAATCCTACCTAAAAGATGACAATGATGAAAAGAAGCTAGATAGGCGCCTATTGAAGAGAAGGTTTGGAGATTTTTTTGTAAAGGGGGTGAAAAGGAAATGAAAGAATAGACAGGTCCGGTATAGAAAGGGGAAATCAGAAAAAGCGAAAGAGGCCCTCAGACAGCACCCTAATGGCAACTGTCTCCCGTAAAGCTGGAGACGGGGAAGTATTCAAATAATAATACACACAATATACTAACAATACAATGCAATAAACAAACCCAAAAAAACCCCAAAAGATAATCAAGAAAAAAATGTTTATTTGGGCTGAGCGGTAATCAACTCCACCACCTACACTAGTTGAGTGATGGAGGTGAAGTCGATCCCACACTCAGAGGGGTAAGGGGAAAAATCCAAATAAAACGATAGAAAAAGGGAAAGAAATGGATATTAATGAGAGAGGGAGGGACTATTGACTCCCCAACGGCATGCCCCCCTGCTAAATCAGAGCAGGAAGAGGTCGGGGCTATCAGTCCTGGGGAAGGGGACAAAACAAATTCTAATCTAGGGGAAGGACAGCGACTCCTCAACGCCCTGCCCCCTTGCTGCCAGGTACGAGCAAGAGGAGGTTGAGGCTATCGGTCCTGAGGGGGGAAAGGGTAAAAAAAAAAATCCTACCAAAAAAAACAAAAAAATCCAACCTTAACAGAGTAGAGCAACCGAAAGAAATCTCAAACATCCGAAAACACACAAACAAAAACAAATGAAAAATGAAAACTGCAAACAATAACCACAACAATCAATAATGCTTTCTTTCCTTTGCACAAATCAGAAATCTTAATTTTTTCCCTTGGAGGGGGTACAAAAAAACCCCTAGTCCTAAGTCGGGGTCACCACTGTCACACTGAGCACAAATGCATGCACGCACTCAGCTCAGCATTCACTCCGTGCATACGCAGTCTCTCCAAACAACCAGAAGGCACACTACAATAACTCTTCTTCTCCCCCTCCTCTCCGGGGAATAATTTACTCAACGTTAATCAACTTTTCAAATCTTTAAATCTTATGTTCCTCCACTCCAGTGGAGGTACAAACATTCCACAGATCCACTAGCTGGGACCAAATTTCATCTCATTATTCATAGTAATTCACAACAACTTTTTTTTTTTACAGGTTTCTCTCTTCACTGGAGAAACAATTCATACATTTTCCAAGAAGAATTAGAATGGCAAGTATCTGAATTCTGACCCAGGGGGACAATCAACATTCATTGTGGGTCAACATGACAGATTCTTTAAATTCTCTCACGACTACGGCAGTCGTCGTCCTCTTCGCAATTAGGTGCTGCCACAGCACTGCAGTCCAAATACTTGTTACGCAACTGCCACAGTTGCTTGTACCATTACTGGTGCTGCCACAGCAACGGGAAGGGCTGAAACATGAATGAAGTCCGTGTAAGTAATCTATTTCAAAATCTGAATAATGATAAATTCTTTTCCCTTTTTTCCCTTTTCTTAACTCTCTCTCTTTTCTCTCCCCATCTGTCTATACCTCACCTGGTAATGGTAGATTACAGGCGAATCTCGTTCCGCAGTTCCAAACAACCTGTCTGGTCAGTGTCCCCAAGCCATCTCCTTCCTATACCTTATTTTTCCTTCCTGCACTCTTCCTGAGTACATATTCAGTGAGTACTCATCTAACTCTACGCATTACCAGCCCTTGGTTACTTGACCAATGGACAACGTCCGTCCATTCAACCAATAACCACCCTACGTCTATAGCCACCAGTGACACTGATCACACTGGTCAGGCCATGCAAATTATCCTTTCTTTTACCTTTCCTCTTCCCTACCTAAGGAAATGCTTTATTTCAAATAAGGGCCTACGCGACGGAACGTCACATGTCGCCATGTGAGGCTACATCACACGACAGGAATTGTTTTTAGAAAGTATGAATAGAAAGAAGAAAAAAAAAATGTTGTTGATGAGTGATCGGAAAAGGAGGTGGCTTAGCTAGTTCATGGTGTTATGATGCAAAACAGTTTTGTTTATTTCGCTAATGTATTATAATGATACAATGATAGTAAGCTCCAGCAGTGAGCGATGGAAACTATCATGGACTAATGCTTGGAAGATTTATTCTGAATTTTGATGTTGGGGAGCTAAACGGAAACCCTTTTGATATGTATTCATCTGTTGATAAACAGGAAATAATTTCGATATGTATGTAAACTATCCTTTGATATGAATAATGAATATCTATTTGTTGATAAACAAGAGGGTGTGGAAATCCTTTCCCCCCAATGTGTAAAGCATGATTTCGAAAAGGTCTATGTGGAAATCCTCCCCCCCCCCCCCAATGTGTAAAGCATGATTTCGAAAAGGTCTATGTGGAAATCTTTTCCCCCCAATGTGTAGAACATGATTCCGAAAAAGAGAATGTTCTAATGTATTATTGTATGGAAACTTCGTGGATTTCGCTTTGGGTATTTTTCCCCAAGTTCTGGTGAAATATAAAGTAACTGTTGGTTATGAATATGATTAATGACCATGATGAATAATAGCTTTGTTATGGTAGGCTAGATAATCAAGGTAGTTATCAGTTCCCCCAGGTAAAGTTGTTGTCCTGGTGTGACCGGGAACTGGCTGCCACTGCTAGAGGGTCTGGGGCATAGCCGGAGTCTACCCCTGTCTCCACCCTGCTGTGGGTGTGGAGAGGTCGAGGTGGGAGTCGACAGTGACCCGACCTGCCACTGCGCCCGGGTCTCGGGCGTAGCCGAGATCTACCCTTGTCTCCATCCTGCTGGGGTATGGAGAGGTCGAAGTGGGAGTCGACAGTGATCCGATGTGCCGGCTGTGCCAGAGCCGCCGCTGCTGCCGAGACAAAGCCGCCGTCTTGAGGTGTTTGAACCAACGATCTGTTGTGCCAGAGTTGCAGCTCTTGTGGTGTTAGAACCAACATCCTGTTTGTGTTTGAGCCGCAGCTCTTGTGTTGGAGCCGTCACTCCTGTTGTGGACAGAGCCGTCACTCCTGTTGTGGACAGAGCCGTCGCTCCTGTTGTGGACAGAGCCGTCGCTTCGGTCCTGTGTTGGACTCGAGTCTGCGAGCTGCCCCTCCTGACTGCGTGAGTCCCAGGAGAAGACTTCCTGTACAGCGTCCTTCGTGAGAGACTTGTGATGTCCGAAGAACTGTCGCGTTGGGCCGGACATGGCCAATAGAATTAGGATGATATATATATATATGGGATGTGTGAAGACTCATCTGAATGAGCAGCAGCGCACTGCATCAGCAGATAAGACGTCGGAAGACCAAGGCCAGGATTTAAACCACAGTGCCAAGGACATCCACGCTGTTGGTTCGGATGAGGAATTTGCACAGGCCCTCGATGCCAGGCGCCTGAAACTCAACCTGCCACGAGCAAACGAAACTGAAGATTGGGAGAAACTGGATGCAAAAATCGTCCAAAGACTCGATGCACTGATAGGGAAAAGCACCCTGGAACACAAACTAGCCACATATGGGGACATTGTGTATGCCACATGTAGAGACGCCTATGGAGCAAAACTACCCAAAGAGAAAACACCTCCCAAGAAATCCAGACGCCAAGAAAAGATGGACAAGATCAGGGTCCAAAAGAAAAACCTCAAGATGCAAATGAAGACCGCACTGCCAGCTGAAAAACAAGGCTTGGAAAAACTGTGGAAAGACCTGAAAGAAAAACACAGTGCCCTCAGCAAAGCGGAATCTGCGAGGAAGAGGAAGAGCAAAAAGAAGAAGACACAAGAGCGCTTCTTCAGAGACCCCTTCCAGTTTGCCAGAACACTGTTTGAGCAGCCAAAATCTGGGACCCTAAGTGTGGACAAAGGAGTTCTTGAGCAGCATCTGAGGAAAACATACTCTGACCCACAGAGCAAAGCACCACTCGACATTCAAGGTCTGGTGTGGCCAACCAACCCTGAGGAACAGTTCAATGGCAAGCCTCCAACGTTGGCGGAAATCAAGAAGGTGGTCGACAAAGCCAGAGCCAAATCATCACCAGGGCCAAACGGAATACCTTACCAGCTTTACAAGAAATGTCCCAAGGTGCTGGAGTGGCTCCACAGGCTGCTGCGATCGGCTTGGAGAAACCAGAAGATCAGCGGCCAGTGGATGACGGCAGATGGTGTGTACATCCCCAAAGAGCAAAACTCAAGTGACATTAGCCAGTTCAGGCCAATATCACTACTGAACGTCGAAGGGAAAATCTTCTTCTCTGTCATGGCAGCAAGGCTGACCAAGTACCTGATGGAAAACAAGTACTTGGATGTGTCAGTCCAGAAAGGTGGCATCCCAGGCGTGGCGGGCTGTGTAGAACACGCCACAATGATCTGGGACGCAATCCAAAAAGCAAAAACAGAAAAGAGAGACCTGGACGTAGTGTGGCTTGATCTGGCAAACGCATATGGATCTGTGCCCCATGAGATGATACAGTTGGCTCTTGAGATGTACCATGTGCCAAAGAACATCCGCGACATGCTCAAGAAGTACTTCAATGGCTTCTCAATGCGGTTCTCTACCAAGGAGTACACAACAGACTGGATCAACTTGGAAGTGGGTATTGCAATGGGCTGTGCAATTTCCCCAATACTGTTCGTGCTGGCAATGGAACTCATCTTGAAAGCAGCAACAAACAACGCGAGACAAACAGACCTTGGCGATGGATACAAGATGCCTCCTCTCAAGGCCTTCATGGATGACACTACAGTGATTTCATCCAGAGAAGACGAGACACGTCATGTGCTGGAGAGGCTGGACGACATAGTTGCCTCATCCAGAATGAAGTTCAAGCCAAAGAAATCACGGAGTCTCTCACTGAGGAAAGGAAAAGTGGCCGGATCTGTGGTCTTCAGTGTTGCCAACCAGGCCATTCCAACAGTCACAGAAGAACCAGTCAAGAGCCTTGGAAGATGGTATGATGATACGCTGAAAGACACACAAAGAGCAAAAGAAACCAAGCAGATGGCGGAGGAAGGCTTGGAGACCATTGACCAGTGTGGGCTCCCTGGCAAATACAAGGTCTGGTGTCTGCAGTTCATGCTGATACCAAAGCTGCTATGGCCTCTGATGATATACGACATCTGCACCAGCATAGTGGAGGCAATGGAAGCCAAAATCAACAAGTTCACAAGGAAATGGCTTGGTGTCCCACCCTGTCTGACTGACATAGCGCTGTACTGTCGCCAAACAAAGCTGAAACTACCCCTGAAATCCATCCTGGAGGAATACAAAGCAGGGAAGATCAGACTTCAAAGCATGCTGGAGGACTCAGGAGACAAGGTGGTAGAAGCAATTAAGCCCCAGCTGAAGACAGGCAGAAAATGGAAAGTTCAAGAGGCGATGGATTCTGCAAAAGAAAGTCTCAAGATCAGAGAAATAACAGGACACACACAGACCAACAGACAGGGACTGGGGGTGACCAAAACTGAATGGTGGTCAAAGGCCAAAGGAAAAGCCAAAAGAGACATGATGATTCAGGAGATGAGAAAAGAAGAAGACCAAAAAAGACTCCAAAAAGCAGTCCAGCAGAGCCAGCAAGGGCAATGGACAACGTGGGAGAATGCACTCCAAAGAAGTCTCACTTGGAATGACATTTGGCACATGGCCCCTCTCAGGATCAGCTTCATTCTCAGATCTGCATATGACCTTCTGCCCTCAAATGCAAACCTGGTGAAGTGGGGGAAAACAGACGATCCTGCATGCCCCCTCTGCCATGAAAAACAAACAGTGGAGCATGTCCTAAGCTCATGTAAAGTAGCCCTGGCTCAAGGAAGGTACACATGGAGGCACAACCAAGTGCTCAAAGAAATTGTACAAGTAGTCTGGGCTAGTACCAACACCACAAAGGGAAAATCAGGACTCCAAAAGCACCCGCAACATTCTTCACGGCAGGAGGCAGCAAATCATGGCCAAGAACAACAGTGCCACTCGAAACATGCAGGCAGAGTCTGCTGGACGGGGCAGATGACTGGGAGTGCACTGCAGACCTCCCAGAATGGAAGAGTCACCCAGAGATCATCAGCAAGAGTGGCATGAGACCAGACATAGTAGTCCACTCTAAGTCAACCAAGCAGCTGATCATGATCGAGCTCACGGTGCCTTATGAGAACAGAATGGAGGCAGCTCAAATCTACAAGACTGAAAAGTATGCTGATCTGGCAAACAGCCTGAGGAGAGAAGGCTATCAGGTCAAAGTCCTCACTGCAGAAATTGGAGCTAGGGGGTTTGTAGGAACGTCTGCATACAGCCTCATGAAACAGCTCTCAGTTGCAGGGAAGGAAAAAACCAGAGCCCTGAAAGCAATGGCAGAAGCGGCAGAGAGGTGTTCAAGCTGGATCTGGTCAAGGAGGAACAAAAGTGAACTTCATAAGGCTTAATTTCCCTACAAATATCAGGTGT
>CM065720.1:38283155-38293155 GCA_033310375.1 Conus canariensis
AACTAACACCCTCTCTTTCTAAATTTTGCTTCGTTCGCCGCCGTCAGTCACTCCATTTTGAAACATATCACTTTGGTTTAGAATCCACGCATAACAGATTTTGAAAGATTGTAAAAAGGAAGATGACTATAGAATTTTAATCCATAGGAAGCGATAGACATTAATCTGTAAAAATTGATCGATAAATGCCAATATAACATGATTTTTCAATTTTTCGATGATGGCATGACAAAACTGTATCTGCTTGTTGGTAAGTAAGCCATAAAAACCTGTAATACTTTCAGATGATTAAGCTCGTGTGATTGTATGGTAGTAGTGACAACGTGTAGATTGTCTTCTTTTTTAACATTCATAAGATGTCTTTTTTTCAACAGTTAATAAGTTCAGAATTTGCTCTATTTTGCTCTGCCAATGGAAAAGGTGGAGTAGTGCTCTGTTCAACATCAGTGGTTTCTACATTCATCCCTGCTAGTTCAAACAGTTCTGGCGCTTAATTTTGTCTAAGTCGTGTCAAAGAAAGGATGTTTTTGGCTTTTTTGGATAACGAAAGTAAGTTTTTAGCTGAAATCTTTCTATAATAAAATTTTAACAAATCAACCTTTTCAACATACATTTTGCATTTGCTAACTTTCGCTATTCCTTCAACGGTAATTCGCCTACTTCTTCTTATTCTCCAATAGAAGATGCGTTGAAGGAACTCTGGGAGAAAATTTGTATGCGTTGCACTTTGTGCTTTGTATCTTCTTTAACAGATGTTTGTGTGCGCTAAACATACTTCTTGAAGATAGCTTACTTAAGAACAAACAAGTGATGTCAACAGTTGCTTCAAGACTGCAATATCTTGTCCCCAAATTTGCTTCTTTTTTTTTATATTATACTCTACAGGTTTAGGCTTTTCCCGGCTTTTGTAATGATGTAATCAAAATACTTATTACAAATCAGTTCGGAAGTAAAAAAAAAATGCCGGTAAATTTTGTCGTATCATGATGCTCGATGGTAATAATTTCTAATCTAAACACTTTCGTTCATCTAGGTTCACGCCATTTTAAAAGAACGACATGTGTCTTTTCTAGTGAAAGGTTAAAATAATTTTCTTAAAACGAATCAGCTTACTTTGTTGAGGTCTGTTTTACATATCCATTTAACGTGTTTGAAAGCTCGCGTTTGTATTATTTTCTTCATTGTTAACTCCATCCATTGGCATTATCGTCTGCATATTGTACAAAGACCACTGACTTTGACATGTATTTCGGAAATTAATAAAAGAAACTGTTAAATAAAATTGAAATGATCGTTGACCCTCAAGACAAACCCATCTTAAACGAAACCATAATTTGCAGCCTTCTTCCTGAGTAGAACGTCGTCGTGGAAGCTTATAGCGGCGTTTTGTATCCTCTGGCAGTTCTAACCGCATGTGCGATCTCCTTGAGCATTTGTTTGTGTCTCCATGTGTATCTTCCCTAACCTAGCGCTGCTTTGCATGAACTCAGATATTCCACTGTTCATTTGCTCTGACAGAACGGACGCGAAGTGTCGTCTGCAATCGAAGACTGGTTCCATTTTAGATGAGAATCTACTCCCAAAGTTGCAATACTACGACTAATTTTGATATTGAAGGGCTTTCTGTATTCTTCGTTAAATACGTATTTCCAATGCATTCCAGAATTTTTACACATGATCGCATTCCCATAAAAAAAGAGTGTTTAACTGAATCTCCCTCTACATTCCAAAATTTGCAGTTTGTTCGGTCTATATTTTATTATGTGCTTTAAAACATAAGTCTACGATAAATTCACCTTGTTCCTGCAAACAACAACCGATCGATGGCAAGTTTCCAAGGAACAGATGGGTTTTGTTTTTAACGTTCCTCGATATAATGATCTGCTGTGTAGTTTTTTCCATAAAGTTTTAAAGAGTATATACATAGCTATCTATCTATCTATCTATCTATCTATCTATCTATCTATCTATCTATCTATCTATCTATTGTGTGTGTGTGTGTGTGTGTGTGTGTGTGTGTGTGTGTGTGTGCGTGTGTGTGTGTGTGTGTGTGAAATGTTTAGGTTTGTTTAAGCTATCACACTTAAAAAACACCATGCTTGGGTTCAGCCACTGCTACCTCACTATGCCATTAAAAAAAAGGCAAAACGTATACGGATCCACACACCGTTTCACCGCTCCAAATCTACAAGAAATCGTACAAATTTACGTAGATGGGCCACGGGAAACGCAGACACCATACATTGTCCATATCAAAGTTGCAAGAAAGGCATAAAAAAAGATACATTTACGGCGCAAATAACTTACAACTAAAAGAATGACGTCGCCTTCGTGTCCAGGAGATCTCTAAGACAATACTCACATTACTGAGTAAATCTGAAGACCGCTCTAGATATCCAAACCCAAAGCAAAACCTTAACCACCATCCCACCACCACCACCACAACCACCAGCAAACAATTACACAAGAGAAATGCTCAATGTCATAGCACTAAAACTTGCTGTTGATACCAAACATAGTCATATTCAGTTGTCTGTCAAAGTTCACCATTTTCACCATTCTGGTCAGACCCTTAAATATTGGTATACACGAGGTGGAGTATACAATGCCACACATCTAAAGGACAGACCAGATCTTGATTGCTGACTGAATGAAAATAAGAACACGATCACTGCTTTTCATAGAAGATATGAACAATATTTAGTGGTTCCAAAACAACATTTTATAATCCAAATTATCTTCAGAACAATAAAGAAGAACACAATTATGACATTGTTTCAATTTTTGATAAAATCTGACGGACCTGTGACTTCCATATTCAGTAAAGAAAATATAAACCTTCAGTTCATCTCACAGAGAACAAAGGAAACGGCTTAACAAGAGGGGTAATGAGGGTGGGGAGGGGGTATGGTTTGACTCGGACTGGGTTTTCCGTACTCAAGTGAATAGTATGGGGTTCAATTGCTGTCACTGTCCCTGGAGTATCATTCAGAACATCCTGAAAGTCCTTCAAAATACCTTCCAATTGTTCTTTCTGAATCAAAGACAGATCATCACACAAAACAACATCACGGTAAGTTTCTCCCTTGACAGAAAGAGTGGGCAGAGGTACAGTATCATCTATACTGGTAGATGTTAACAATCCCACATTTGTTGTTTGCACAGTCTTTGCTCTGTCTCTGTATGTGACATCAGGTACAAAATCAGAACCAATGATTTCTGTAATAGCCACATCTGTTCCAGACACTGGACATATCCATTCAATTGACTCGTTAATGGCAACATTTGTACGTTCAACATACTTTTTTTTTTAGCATGTTTACATGGAATACCTTTTCAACATTTGCCATTTTCACTTTGTAATTCACTCCAGAAAGTTTGTTGTCTTGTCCAGGTACATGCCTGTAGAGGATGTCAGAGTCCAGTATGTACGTCGGCTTGTCCGTTGGTATGTCAGAGACAGTCTGCTTTGCAGTAGAAAGTATAGTCGTCAATGTCTCGTCGCTTCTCTGCATGGTCTTCAAAACATCTGGCGTAATTTTTAGTTCATCCAGTTTTGAAACCTTGAGCAGTTTTGTTGGTTTTCCCTGCTCTACAACTTTTGATCTTGTACTGATGAGACAAGGAATGAAAGATCCTCCAGCACCATGTACTGTCGCGACACCTGGTAGATTTCCCAAAATCAAATCGCAAACTGGATTCTCAATAACACAGGCGGTAAGCGACCCAGAGTAGTATGGTGTATCAATGGAAATTTTTGCAAGTGGAAAAGTTTCAATTTTTCCACCAAACGATCTGCATCTCTGAACACTGTCAAGATATTGGTCCGGTAGAACAAAAGATTTCCTTACACCAGCTGTGGTGCAACCTGTATCTCGCAAAACAGAACCTTGTAAACCATTAATGGCACAATCCTCCAAAAGAAGACCATCAATGGACTGATCTGGTGCCAAAACAAGACCTTCTTCACATGTAGTGGAAACAAATCCAGTCTTTGTTCCACTTCCTTTGAAAGGACAGTCCCGTTTCAAATGGAATTTGCCCTCACAAAAATGGCAACACATGGTTTGGTTGGCGGACAACTGGTTACTGTTAGTCTGTGAACCTCGACCTTGTCCACGCACTGGACCAAAAGGTCTGCGCAGTTGTTGTTCACCACGCCCTCGGAAAGGAAAAGGTCTTTCCGGTGGTGAGTATTGGTACTGACGGAAATCGCCATAACCGACATGGCCCTGACTGCGGAAAGGTCTTTGTCTGTTGCCAAAAGACGTGTAACCGTGAGGACCTTGGAATGAAGCGCGATTTCCTCTTCTATAGTTTCTTTGTCCAGAATGTATTTGAAATGCCGCGTGAGACTCGAAAAGGGACGAATCCCCCCTGCGGGCAACACCTTTACCAGGATGAGCAATACAGTACTGATCCGCCATCTGACACATTTTGTCAGCGTTATCGAACTGTCTTTCTTTAAGAAAAGTGGCCAAATCTTTGCTGACACTCTGAAAAAGTTGCTCTCGAAGAATCAAATCTCGCAGTGATTCGAAAGTCTTATTCCTCTTTGTTAACTCTATCCATCTGTCTAAACAGTGACTCATTCTTATTAAAAAAAAGACGGAAATGATTCTCCCTTGTCAGGACGAACTGATCGGAAACGCTCACGAAAACGGTCAGCTGAACACTGAAACTTCTTTAAGAGTTCTTCTTTTTATGCTGCGAGTGTGTGGTATAGTGCCAAAGCGCTTCCCTTGAACAGCGACGTGATGAACAATGTCCATTTTTCCTTCAGCCAGCCACAAGATGTAGCGTGGTTCTCGAACCGAAAAAGAAAACTGTCAATGTCGTCGGTTTTTTCTTCGAACGGCGGCAACTTCGGAATGTATGTTGACTTCAGATGAAATGTACTCGCGGAACCGACCGGTGGAGGAGGTGGTGGATGTTCTCTCGATGCCTGTAATTTGTTTATTTCCGCATCAGTCTCTAATTCAAGTTGTCTCAGTTTAAATTGCTGTTCCTTATCCTTATCCTCTATCTCTAGTTTTCTTTGAACCTCCTCTCTCTCTCTCTCTCTCTCTCTCTCTTTCTCTCTCTCTCTCTCTCTCTCTCTCTCTCTCTCTCTCTCTCTCTCTGTGTAGTTTTTTTTCCTCAAACTCTAATCTTTTTTTTATTTTCTTCCATCTCTTTCTGTAGTTTTTTCTCTTCAAACTCTAATCTTTTTAGAGTTTCTTGCCGTTCTTTATCTTTTTCTTCTAGTTGTTTCTGTTTTTCCTCTCTCTCTCTCTGTCTGCCCTGTCCATACATTGTTGGACATAGTTTGCTAATTTATTACCTTCAAAGCCTAAACGCTCGGCATGTCGTACATATTCATCAAAATTTTCCATCATGAATAGTTACCACAAACAAATAAGAAACAATGACTAAATATGACTAAAATAAGGCGATATGTAATGGTATATACGTTTCCAAAAAAACAACGACAAAAGTGTGTTACAGTATGTACAAATAAAGAATTTAAATGCTGGTATAAACAGAAAAGTAATAAAGGCTTACAAAAGAGAAGCACTAATAAGAATTGACAATGTGATCTTTCCAAAAGAGATTTTCACCAATATTCTTTCCTAAAGGGAAAAAGACAGCTAAAAAAATCCAATACTAATAACTCTTTTTTCCCAATGAAAAGAAAACAGACAAAATATAAAGGTTTTTTTTCCGGAAATAAATTCTTTATAATGTTTATGTTCTTAACTGTTCTTATCGTAGTTGTTACTTTCTTACTTAGTTTCTTGGTAAAACAAAATAGATGAGTTCACAAAACAAATGAATCGCCTTAAACAATAAGTGGATACAAAGTTACAAACCAAATGAATCAACGAACAATTAAAAAGAGGGGGAGAAAACGTACACTAACGGAAATCCTACCTAAAAGATGACAATGATGAAAAGAAGCTAGATAGGCGCCTATTGAAGAGAAGGTTTGGAGATTTTTTTGTAAAGGGGGTGAAAAGGAAATGAAAGAATAGACAGGTCCGGTATAGAAAGGGGAAATCAGAAAAAGCGAAAGAGGCCCTCAGACAGCACCCTAATGGCAACTGTCTCCCGTAAAGCTGGAGACGGGGAAGTATTCAAATAATAATACACACAATATACTAACAATACAATGCAATAAACAAACCCAAAAAAACCCCAAAAGATAATCAAGAAAAAAATGTTTATTTGGGCTGAGCGGTAATCAACTCCACCACCTACACTAGTTGAGTGATGGAGGTGAAGTCGATCCCACACTCAGAGGGGTAAGGGGAAAAATCCAAATAAAACGATAGAAAAAGGGAAAGAAATGGATATTAATGAGAGAGGGAGGGACTATTGACTCCCCAACGGCATGCCCCCCTGCTAAATCAGAGCAGGAAGAGGTCGGGGCTATCAGTCCTGGGGAAGGGGACAAAACAAATTCTAATCTAGGGGAAGGACAGCGACTCCTCAACGCCCTGCCCCCTTGCTGCCAGGTACGAGCAAGAGGAGGTTGAGGCTATCGGTCCTGAGGGGGGAAAGGGTAAAAAAAAAAAATCCTACCAAAAAAAAACAAAAAATCCAACCTTAACAGAGTAGAGCAACCGAAAGAAATCTCAAACATCCGAAAACACACAAACAAAAACAAATGAAAAATGAAAACTGCAAACAATAACCACAACAATCAATAATGCTTTCTTTCCTTTGCACAAATCAGAAATCTTAATTTTTTCCCTTGGAGGGGGTACAAAAAAACCCCTAGTCCTAAGTCGGGGTCACCACTGTCACACTGAGCACAAATGCATGCACGCACTCAGCTCAGCATTCACTCCGTGCATACGCAGTCTCTCCAAACAACCAGAAGGCACACTACAATAACTCTTCTTCTCCCCCTCCTCTCCGGGGAATAATTTACTCAACGTTAATCAACTTTTCAAATCTTTAAATCTTATGTTCCTCCACTCCAGTGGAGGTACAAACATTCCACAGATCCACTAGCTGGGACCAAATTTCATCTCATTATTCATAGTAATTCACAACAACTTTTTTTTTTTACAGGTTTCTCTCTTCACTGGAGAAACAATTCATACATTTTCCAAGAAGAATTAAAATGGCAAGTATCTGAATTCTGACCCAGGGGGACAATCAACATTCATTGTGGGTCAACATGACAGATTCTTTAAATTCTCTCACGACTACGGCAGTCGTCGTCCTCTTCGCAATTAGGTGCTGCCACAGCACTGCAGTCCAAATACTTGTTACGCAACTGCCACAGTTGCTTGTACCATTACTGGTGCTGCCACAGCAACGGGAAGGGCTGAAACATGAATGAAGTCCGTGTAAGTAATCTATTTCAAAATCTGAATAATGATAAATTCTTTTCCCTTTTTTCCCTTTTCTTAACTCTCTCTCTTTTCTCTCCCCATCTGTCTATACCTCACCTGGTAATGGTAGATTACAGGCGAATCTCGTTCCGCAGTTCCAAACAACCTGTCTGGTCAGTGTCCCCAAGCCATCTCCTTCCTATACCTTATTTTTCCTTCCTGCACTCTTCCTGAGTACATATTCAGTGAGTACTCATCTAACTCTACGCATTACCAGCCCTTGGTTACTTGACCAATGGACAACGTCCGTCCATTCAACCAATAACCACCCTACGTCTATAGCCACCAGTGACACTGATCACACTGGTCAGGCCATGCAAATTATCCTTTCTTTTACCTTTCCTCTTCCCTACCTAAGGAAATGCTTTATTTCAAATAAGGGCCTACGCGACGGAACGTCACATGTCGCCATGTGAGGCTACATCACACGACAGGAATTGTTTTTAGAAAGTATGAATAGAAAGAAGAAAAAAAAAATGTTGTTGATGAGTGATCGGAAAAGGAGGTGGCTTAGCTAGTTCATGGTGTTATGATGCAAAACAGTTTTGTTTATTTCGCTAATGTATTATAATGATACAATGATAGTAAGCTCCAGCAGTGAGCGATGGAAACTATCATGGACTAATGCTTGGAAGATTTATTCTGAATTTTGATGTTGGGGAGCTAAACGGAAACCCTTTTGATATGTATTCATCTGTTGATAAACAGGAAATAATTTCGATATGTATTTAAACTATCCTTTGATATGAATAATGAATATCTATTTGTTGATAAACAAGAGGGTGTGGAAATCCTTTCCCCCCAATGTGTAAAGCATGATTTCGAAAAGGTCTATGTGGAAATCCTTTCCCCCAATGTGTAGAACATGATTCCGAAAAAGAGAATGTTCTAATGTATTATTGTATGGAAACTTCGTGGATTTCGCTTTGGGTATTTTTCCCCAAGTTCTGGTGAAATATAAAGTAACTGTTGGTTATGAATATGATTAATGACCATGATGAATAATAGCTTTGTTATGGTAGGCTAGATAATCAAGGTAGTTATCAGTTCCCCCAGGTAAAGTTGTTGTCCTGGTGTGACCGGGAACTGGCTGCCACTGCTAGAGGGTCTGGGGCATAGCCGGAGTCTACCCCTGTCTCCACCCTGCTGTGGGTGTGGAGAGGTCGAGGTGGGAGTCGACAGTGACCCGACCTGCCACTGCGCCCGGGTCTCGGGCGTAGCCGAGATCTACCCTTGTCTCCATCCTGCTGGGGTATGGAGAGGTCGAAGTGGGAGTCGACAGTGATCCGATGTGCCGGCTGTGCCAGAGCCGCCGCTGCTGCCGAGACAAAGCCGCCGTCTTGAGGTGTTTGAACCAACGATCTGTTGTGCCAGAGTTGCAGCTCTTGTGGTGTTAGAACCAACATCCTGTTTGTGTTTGAGCCGCAGCTCTTGTGTTGGAGCCGTCACTCCTGTTGTGGACAGAGCCGTCACTCCTGTTGTGGACAGAGCCGTCGCTCCTGTTGTGGACAGAGCCGTCGCTTCGGTCCTGTGTTGGACTCGAGTCTGCGAGCTGCCCCTCCTGACTGCGTGAGTCCCAGGAGAAGACTTCCTGTACAGCGTCCTTCGTGAGAGACTTGTGATGTCCGAAGAACTGTCGCGTTGGGCCGGACATGGCCAATAGAATTAGGATGATATATATATATATATACTACTAAAAACAATTGAAGTACCACCCCTAATTTTTGTATGCAATTTTTAAAAAGCTCTGATAAACCAATTAATATTGATAATTGAATAAACTCTGCTGGATAAGCTTACCCGGTTCTCAAATACTACTCCTCGTGCATTTTTGTTATGTTAAAGTCGGTCAGCAGTTATCTACCGCGTCGCATCTGAGGCAAAAAAATCCCGAGAAATTATCGAACTTGTGTCGCTCCCAGATTTTGACACAGACACAGCAAGAAAAAAAAATGTGATGCACGTGAAAGCAAGGTCTTTTCTGAGCAGAATTGCAATCAGTTAGCACATTTGACGGGTATAAAAAGTCGCGAAATTTAGGAAGATTTAACCATGCCTGCGAGACAACGACTAAGCAACACCGACAGAGGAAGAGCGATAGCATGGTACCAAGAAGGTATTGGGTTGAGGGAGATTGGTCGACGGCTTGGAGTGAGTCACCCAGTCATTCTGAGGCTCAGAGACCGTTGGCTTAACACTGGAAGTGTTGAAGAACAGCAGGGACGTGGACGGACGAGAAGCACCTCCAGACAGCAGGATCGGTTCATTGTTATCGCTTGTCTGAGAGACCGTTCAGCCAGTGCCACAGTACTCCGAGACCAGCTACGACAAGCCAGCAACGTCAACGTCAGTACCCAGACAGTTCGGAACCGGCTCCACGACGCCAACTTGAGGTCAAGGTCCCCAGCAGTGAGATCAATACTGACCCCAGCGCATCGAGCTCATCGTCGGGCCTGGGCAGCATGTCATAGAAGGTGGACAAGAGCTGAATGGGCAACAGTACTCTTCACAGACGAGTCAAGGTTCACCCTCAGGTTCAACGACGGGCGGGTTCGCGTCTGGCGACGTCCTGGAGAACGCTACGTTGACGCTGCCGTCAGGGAGCATGACCGCTA
>CM065720.1:38298155-38315655 GCA_033310375.1 Conus canariensis
AACTTCAGCCGATGTACAAGTAGGCGTATCTATGCTAATACATTTTATTTTTGGTTAACCTTATGAACTGGTGTGTGCATATCTGAATTTCTCCCCACCACATGGACAACAACAGATGAGTCATTTTCGTTCTTTGTTTGTACTGTCTTAAATGTTAAATGTGATTTATTTTTTCGCCTGAAGAAGACCCAAGAGGTTGAAATGCATCGTGTCTTGTCATGTGCTTTGTTTGTCAATGTCATTGGTGGTAACTAACACCCTCTCTTTCTAAATTTTGCTTCGTTCGCCGCCGTCAGTCACTCCATTTTGAAACATATCACTTTGGTTTAGAATCCACGCATAACAGATTTTGAAAGATTGTAAAAAGGAAGATGACTATAGAATTTTAATCCATAGGAAGCGATAGACATTAATCTGTAAAAATTGATCGATAAATGCCAATATAACATGATTTTTCAATTTTTCGATGATGGCATGACAAAACTGTATCTGCTTGTTGGTAAGTAAGCCATAAAAACCTGTAATACTTTCAGATGATTAAGCTCGTGTGATTGTATGGTAGTAGTGACAACGTGTAGATTGTCTTCTTTTTTAACATTCATAAGATGTCTTTTTTTCAACAGTTAATAAGTTCAGAATTTGCTCTATTTTGCTCTGCCAATGGAAAAGGTGGAGTAGTGCTCTGTTCAACATCAGTGGTTTCTACATTCATCCCTGCTAGTTCAAACAGTTCTGGCGCTTAATTTTGTCTAAGTCGTGTCAAAGAAAGGATGTTTTTGGCTTTTTTGGATAACGAAAGTAAGTTTTTAGCTGAAATCTTTCTATAATAAAATTTTAACAATCAACCTTTTCAACATACATTTTGCATTTGCTAACTTTCGCTATTCCTTCAACGGTAATTCGCCTACTTCTTCTTATTCTCCAATAGAAGATGCGTTGAAGGAACTCTGGGAGAAAATTTGTATGCGTTGCACTTTGTGCTTTGTATCTTCTTTAACAGATGTTTGTGTGCGCTAAACATACTTCTTGAAGATAGCTTACTTAAGAACAAACAAGTGATGTCAACAGTTGCTTCAAGACTGCAATATCTTGTCCCCAAATTTGCTTCTTTTTTTTTTTATTATACTCTACAGGTTTAGGCTTTTCCCGGCTTTTGTAATGATGTAATCAAAATACTTATTACAAATCAGTTCGGAAGTAAAAAAAAAATGCCGGTAAATTTTGTCGTATCATGATGCTCGATGGTAATAATTTCTAATCTAAACACTTTCGTTCATCTAGGTTCACGCCATTTTAAAAGAACGACATGTGTCTTTTCTAGTGAAAGGTTAAAATAATTTTCTTAAAACGAATCAGCTTACTTTGTTGAGGTCTGTTTTACATATCCGTTTAACGTGTTTGAAAGCTCGCGTTTGTATTATTTTCTTCATTGTTAACTCCATCCATTGGCATTATCGTCTGCATATTGTACAAAGACCACTGACTTTGACATGTATTTCGGAAATTAATAAAAGAAACTGTTAAATAAAATTGAAATGATCGTTGACCCTCAAGACAAACCCATCTTAAACGAAACCATAATTTGCAGCCTTCTTCCTGAGTAGAACGTCGTCGTGGAAGCTTATAGCGGCGTTTTGTATCCTCTGGCAGTTCTAACCGCATGTGCGATCTCCTTGAGCATTTGTTTGTGTCTCCATGTGTATCTTCCCTAACCTAGCGCTGCTTTGCATGAACTCAGATATTCCACTGTTCATTTGCTCTGACAGAGCGGACGCGAAGTGTCGTCTGCAATCGAAGACTGGTTCCATTTTAGATGAGAATCTACTCCCAAAGTTGCAATACTACGACTAATTTTGATATTGAAGGGCTTTCTGTATTCTTCGTTAAATACGTATTTCCAATGCATTCCAGAATTTTTACACATGATCGCATTCCCATAAAAAAAGAGTGTTTAACTGAATCTCCCTCTACATTCCAAAATTTGCAGTTTGTTCGGTCTATATTTTATTATGTGCTCTAAAACATAAGTCTACGATAAATTCACCTTGTTCCTGCAAACAACAACCGATCGATGGCAAGTTTCCAAGGAACAGATGGGTTTTGTTTTTAACGTTCCTCGATATAATGATCTGCTGTGTAGTTTTTTCCATAAAGTTTTAAAGAGTATATACATAGCTATCTATCTATCTATCTATCTATCTATCTATCTATCTATCTATCTATATTGTGTGTGTGTGTGTGTGTGTGTGTGTGTGTGTGTGTGTGTGTGTGTGTGTGTGTGTGTGAAATGTTTAGGTTTGTTTAAGCTATCACACTTAAAAAACACCATGCTTGGGTTCAGCCACTGCTACCTCACTATGCCATTAAAAAAAAGGCAAAACGTATACGGATCCACACACCGTTTCACCGCTCCAAATCTACAAGAAATCGTACAAATTTACGTAGATGGGCCACGGGAAACGCAGACACCATACATTGTCCATATCAAAGTTGCAAGAAAGGCATAAAAAAAGATACATTTACGGCGCAAATAACTTACAACTAAAAGAATGACGTCGCCTTCGTGTCCAGGAGATCTCTAAGACAATACTCACATTACTGAGTAAATCTGAAGACCGCTCTAGATATCCAAACCCAAAGCAAAACCTTAACCACCATCCCACCACCACCACCACAACCACCAGCAAACAATTACACAAGAGAAATGCTCAATGTCATAGCACTAAAACTTGCTGTTGATACCAAACATAGTCATATTCAGTTGTCTGTCAAAGTTCACCATTTTCACCATTCTGGTCAGACCCTTAAATATTGGTATACACGAGGTGGAGTATACAATGCCACACATCTAAAGGACAGACCAGATCTTGATTGCTGACTGAATGAAAATAAGAACACGATCACTGCTTTTCATAGAAGATATGAACAATATTTAGTGGTTCCAAAACAACATTTTATAATCCAAATTATCTTCAGAACAATAAAGAAGAACACAATTATGACATTGTTTCAATTTTTGATAAAATCTGACGGACCTGTGACTTCCATATTCAGTAAAGAAAATATAAACCTTCAGTTCATCTCACAGAGAACAAAGGAAACGGCTTAACAAGAGGGGTAATGAGGGTGGGGAGGGGGTATGGTTTGACTCGGACTGGGTTTTCCGTACTCAAGTGAATAGTATGGGGTTCAATTGCTGTCACTGTCCCTGGAGTATCATTCAGAACATCCTGAAAGTCCTTCAAAATACCTTCCAATTGTTCTTTCTGAATCAAAGACAGATCATCACACAAAACAACATCACGGTAAGTTTCTCCCTTGACAGAAAGAGTGGGCAGAGGTACAGTGTCATCTATACTGGTGGATGTTAACAATCCCACATTTGTTGCTTGCACAGTCTTTGCTCTGTCTCTGTATGTGACATCAGGTACAAAATCAGAACCAATGATTTCTGTAATAGCCACATCTGTTCCAGACACTGGACATATCCATTCAATTGACTCGTTAATGGCAACATTTGTACGTTCAACATACTTTTTTTTTAGCATGTTTACATGGAATACCTTTTCAACATTTGCCATTTTCACTTTGTAATTCACTCCAGAAAGTTTGTTGTCTTGTCCAGGTACATGCCTGTAGAGGATGTCAGAGTCCAGTATGTACGTCGGCTTGTCCGTTGGTATGTCAGAGACAGTCTGCTTTGCAGTAGAAAGTATAGTCGTCAATGTCTCATCGCTTCTCTGCATGGTCTTCAAAACATCTGGCGTAACTTTTAGTTCATCCAGTTTTGAAACCTTGAGCAGTTTTGTTGGTTTTCCCTGCTCTACAACTTTTGATCTTGTACTGATGAGACAAGGAATGAAAGATCCTCCTGCACCATGTACTGTCGCGACACCTGGTAGATTTCCCAAAATCAAATCGCAAACTGGATTCTCAATAACACAGGCGGTAAGCGACCCAGAGTAGTATGGTGTATCAATGGAAATTTTTGCAAGTGGAAAAGTTTCAATTTTTCCACCAAACGATCTGCATCTCTGAACACTGTCAAGATATTGGTCCGGTAGAACAAAAGATTTCCTTACACCAGCTGTGGTGCAACCTGTATCTCGCAAAACAGAACCTTGTAAACCATTAATGGCACAATCCTCCAAAAGAAGACCATCAATGGACTGATCTGGTGCCAAAACAAGACCTTCTTCACATGTAGTGGAAACAAATCCAGTCTTTGTTCCACTTCCTTTGAAAGGACAGTCCCGTTTCAAATGGAATTTGCCCTCACAAAAATGGCAACACATGGTTTGGTTGGCGGACAACTGGTTACTGTTAGTCTGTGAACCTCGACCTTGTCCACGCACTGGACCAAAAGGTCTGCGCAGTTGTTGTTCACCACGCCCTCGGAAAGGAAAAGGTCTTTCCGGTGGTGAGTATTGGTACTGACGGAAATCGCCATAACCGACATGGCCCTGACTGCGGAAAGGTCTTTGTCTGTTGCCAAAAGACGTGTAACCGTGAGGACCTTGGAATGAAGCGCGATTTCCTCTTCTATAGTTTCTTTGTCCAGAATGTATTTGAAATGCCGCGTGAGACTCGAAAAGGGACGAATCCCCCCTGCGGGCAACACCTTTACCAGGATGAGCAATACAGTACTGATCCGCCATCTGACACATTTCGTCAGCGTTATCGAACTGTCTTTCTTTAAGAAAAGTGGCCAAATCTTTGCTGACACTCTGAAAAAGTTGCTCTCGAAGAATCAAATCTCGCAGTGATTCGAAAGTCTTATTCCTCTTTGTTAACTCTATCCATCTGTCTAAACAGTGACTCATTCTTATTAAAAAAAAGACGGAAATGATTCTCCCTTGTCAGGACGAACTGATCGGAAACGCTCACGAAAACGGTCAGCTGAACACTGAAACTTCTTTAAGAGTTCTTCTTTTTATGCTGCGAGTGTGTGGTATAGTGCCAAAGCGCTTCCCTTGAACAGCGACGTGATAAACAATGTCCATTTTTCCTTCAGCCAGCCACAAGATGTAGCGTGGTTCTCGAACCGAAAAAGAAAACTGTCAATGTCGTCGGTTTTTTCTTCGAACGGCGGCAACTTCGGAATGTATGTTGACTTCAGATGAAATGTACTCGCGGAACCGACCGGTGGAGGAGGTGGTGGATGTTCTCTCGATGCCTGTAATTTGTTTATTTCCGCATCAGTCTCTAATTCAAGTTGTCTCAGTTTAAATTGCCGTTCCTTATCCTTATCCTCTATCTCTAGTTTTCTTTGAACCTCCTCTCTCTCTCTCTCTCTGTAGTTTTTTTTCCTCAAACTCTAATCTTTTTTTTATTTTCTTCCATCTCTTTCTGTAGTTTTTTTCTCTTCAAACTCTAATCTTTTTAGAGTTTCTTGCCGTTCTTTATCTTTTTCTTCTAGTTGTTTCTGTTTTTCCTCTCTCTCTCTGTCTGCCCTGTCCATACATTGTTGGACATAGTTTGCTAATTTATCACCTTCAAAGCCTAAACGCTCGGCCTGTCGTACATATTCATCAAAATTTTCCATCATGAATAGTTACCACAAACAAATAAGAAACAATGACTAAATATGACTAAAATAAGGCGATATGTGATGGTATATACGTTTCCAAAAAAACAACAACAAAAGTGTGTTACAGTATGTACAAATAAAGAATTTAAATGCTGGTATAAACAGAAAAGTAATAAAGGCTTACAAAAGAGAAGCACTAATAAGAATTGGCAATGTGATCTTTCCAAAAGAGATTTTCACCAATATTCTTTCCTAAAGGGAAAAAGACAGCTAAAAAAATCCAATACTAATAACTCTTTTTTCCCAATGAAAAGAAAACAGACAAAATATAAAGGTTTTTTTTCCGGAAATAAATTCTTTATAATGTTTATGTTCTTAACTGTTCTTATCGTAGTTGTTACTTTCTTACTTAGTTTCTTGGTAAAACAAAAAGATGAGTTCAGAGTTACAAAACAAATGAATCACGCCATTAAACAAAAGGGGATACAAAGTTACAACAAACGAATCAACAAAAGAGACAATTAAAAAGAGGGGGAGAATACGTAACTAACGAAATTCCTACTTAAATAGATGACAATGGAGAAGAAGTAGATAGGCCTATTGAAGAAGTTGGAGATTTTTGTGAAGGGGGTGAAAGGAATGAAAGAATAGACAGGTCCGGTATAGAAAGGGGAAATCAGAAAAAGTGAAAGAGGCCCTCAGACAGCACCCTAATGGCAACTGTCTCCCGTAAAGCTGGAGACGGGGAAGTATTCAAATAATAATACACACAATATACTAACAATACAATGCAATAAACAAACCAAAAAAACCCCCAAAAGATAATCAAGAAAAAAATGTTTATTTGGGCTGAGCGGTAATCAACTCCACCACCTACACTAGTTGAGTGATGGAGGTGAAGTCGATCCCACACTCAGAGGGGTAAGGGGAAAAATCCAAATAAAACGATAGAAAAAGGGAAAGAAATGGATATTAATGAGAGAGGGAGGGACTATTGACTCCCCAACGGCATGCCCCCCTGCTAAATCAGAGCAGGAAGAGGTCGGGGCTATCAGTCCTGGGGAAGGGGACAAAACAAATTCTAATCTAGGGGAAGGACAGCGACTCCTCAACGCCCTGCCCCCTTGCTGCCAGGTACGAGCAAGAGGAGGTTGAGGCTATCGGTCCTGAGGGGAGAAAGGGCAAAAAAAAATCCTACCAAAAAAAACAAAAAAACCCCAACCTTAACAGAGTAGAGCAACCGAAAGAAATCTCAAACATCCGAAAACACACAAACAAAAACAAATGAAAAATGAAAACTGCAAACAATAACCACAACAATCAATAATACTTTCTTTCCTTTGCACAAATCAGAAATCTTAATTTTTTCCCTTGGAGGGGGTACAAAAAAACCCCTAGTCCTAAGTCGGGGTCACCACTGTCACACTGAGCACAAATACATGCACGCACTCAGCTCAGCATTCACTCCGTGCATACGCAGTCTCTCCAAACAACCAGAAGGCACACTACAATAACTCTTCTTCTCCCCCTCCTCTCCGGGGAATAATTTACTCAACGTTAATCAACTTTTCAAATCTTTAAATCTTATGTTCCTCCACTCCAGTGGAGGTACAAACATTCCACAGATCCACTAGCTGGGACCAAATTTCGTCTGATTATTCATAGTAATTCACAACAACTTTTTTTTTTTTTACAGGTTTCTCTCTTCACTGGAGAAACAATTCATACATTTTCCAAGAAGAATTAAAATGGCAAGTATCTGAATTCTGACCCAGGGGGACAATCAACATTCATTGTGGGTCAACATGACAGATTCTTTAAATTCTCTCACGACTACGGCAGTCGTCGTCCTCTTCGCAATTAGGTGCTGCCACAGCACTGCAGTCCAAATACTTGTTACGCAACTGCCACAGTTGCTTGTACCATTACTGGTGCTGCCACAGCAACGGGAAGGGCTGAAACATGAATGAAGTCCGTGTAAGTAATCTATTTCAAAATCTGAATAATGATAAATTCTTTTCCCTTTTTTCCCTTTTCTTAACTCTCTCTCTTTTCTCTCCCCATCTGTCTATACCTCACCTGGTAATGGTAGATTACAGGCGAATCTCGTTCCGCAGTTCCAAACAACCTGTCTGGTCAGTGTCCCCAAGCCATCTCCTTCCTATACCTTATTTTTCCTTCCTGCACTCTTCCTGAGTACATATTCAGTGAGTACTCATCTAACTCTACGCATTACCAGCCCTTGGTTACTTGACCAATGGACAACGTCCGTCCATTCAACCAATAACCACCCTACGTCTATAGCCACCAGTGACACTGATCACACTGGTCAGGCCATGCAAATTATCCTTTCTTTTACCTTTCCTCTTCCCTACCTAAGGAAATGCTTTATTTCAAATAAGGGCCTACGCGACGGAACGTCACATGTCGCCATGTGAGGCTACATCACACGACAGGAATTGTTTTTAGAAAGTATGAATAGAAAGAAGAAAAAAAATGTTGCTGATGAGTGATCGGAAAAGGAGGTGGCTTAGCTAGTTCATGGTGTTATGATGCAAAACAGTTTTGTTTATTTCGCTAATGTATTATAATGATACAATGATAGTAAGCTCCAGCAGTGAGCGATGGAAACTATCATGGACTAATGCTTGGAAGATTTATTCTGAATTTTGATGTTGGGGAGCTAAACGGAAACCCTTTTGATATGTATTCATCTGTTGATAAACAGGAAATAATTTCGATATGTATGTAAACTATCCTTTGATATGAATAATGAATATCTATTTGTTGATAAACAAGAGGGTGTGGAAATCCTTTCCCCCAATGTGTAAAGCATGATTTCGAAAAGGTCTATGTGGAAATCCTCCCCCCCCCCCTCAATGTGTAAAGCATGATTTCGAAAAGGTCTATGTGGAAATCCTTTCCCCCCAATGTGTAGAACATGATTCCGAAAAAGAGAATGTTCTAATGTATTATTGTATGGAAACTTCGTGGATTTCGCTTTGGGTATTTTTCCCCAAGTTCTGGTGAAATATAAAGTAACTGTTGGTTATGAATATGATTAATGACCATGATGAATAATAGCTTTGTTATGGTAGGCTAGATAATCAAGGTAGTTATCAGTTCCCCCAGGTAAAGTTGTTGTCCTGGTGTGACCGGGAACTGGCTGCCACTGCTAGAGGGTCTGGGGCATAGCCGGAGTCTACCCCTGTCTCCACCCTGCTGTGGGTGTGGAGAGGTCGACGTGGGAGTCGACAGTGACCCGACCTGCCACTGCGCCCGGGTCTCGGGCGTAGCCGAGATCTACCCTTGTCTCCATCCTGCTGGGGTATGGAGAGGTCGACGTGGGAGTCGACAGTGATCCGATGTGCCGGCTGTGCCAGAGCCGCCGCTGCTGCCGAGACAAAGCCGCCGTCTTGAGGTGTTTGAACCAACGATCTGTTGTGCCAGAGTTGCAGCTCTTGTGGTGTTAGAACCAACATCCTGTTTGTGTTTGAGCCGCAGCTCTTGTGTTGGAGCCGTCACTCCTGTTGTGGACAGAGCCGTCACTCCTGTTGTGGACAGAGCCGTCGCTCCTGTTGTGGACAGAGCCGTCGCTTCGGTCCTGTGTTGGACTCGAGTCTGCGAGCTGCCCCTCCTGACTGCGTGAGTCCCAGGAGAAGACCTCCTGTACAGCGTCCTTCGTGAGAGACTTGTGATGTCCGAAGAACTGTCGCGTTGGGCCGGACATGGCCAATAGAATTAGGATGATATATATATATATATATATATATATATATATATATATATATATATATATATGCCTCAGTGTTTTACGCCTAGAGTTACGGCGTGCGTTAATACTCTGCCTTATTGATATTGTTGTAAATTGCTGTGTTTTTGTGTATTCGTGTGTTGACGGCTTGGGCAGCAAAAAAAAAGAAGAAAACGTTGACTTGTTGCCTGACTGTCCATGTTTCGCATGGTGTTGGTGTGTGTGAATTAAAAAATCGTACACGCAGCCGAATTTCTGAAAGTCAGACAAATAGACACACACACCAACCCATCCGTAACATCGGCAAAGAAGTCGCGGGAAGTGTCTTGCTGCACTTCGGTTTTGGCTTGTAGCTTCGTCAAGTTGTGTGTGTGTGTGTGTGTGTGTGTGTGTGTGTGTGTGTGTGTGTGTGTGTGTGTGTGTGTGTGTGTGTGTGTGCATGCGTGCGTGCGTGCGTGCGTGTTGTGTGTGTGTGTGTGTGTGTGTGTGTGTGTGTGTGTGTGTGTGTGCGTGTGTGTGTGCGCGCGCGCGCGCGCGTATTGTATTTGATTCTGTTTCAATACATCAGTTTCTTGTCCATTTCTTTAATGCATACTTATTTCATTCATTTACTGATCCTTTCTTTCGTTATTGTGTGAACATAAGGTGTCATTTGTTTACTAGTTAAATATACTGTATGTGCCTCTATTTCCCATTCACTTTTATATTTCGTATTATTATTTCCTGTTTATTTATATTTTTTAATTACACTTTCAACGTACAACGCTTACGTCGATGGTAAAAATCCTGGTCAGAGTTACTGTTATTTATTTCTGAGAACTTTCTGGATACAATTAATGCAAGTAGAGCATAGCTCCACTTACATCCGAAGTATTTTCGTATCTCTGACACCAAATTTCAACGGATGTATTAGAGCTAAATCACAAACCAACACAGATGACGTAAATTCACAAGAGAACATCGCAAGTAAAGTAAATCTACAACCATGTGTCGTTTACCACATGAAACAAAATCCAGAATGCCGAAATTAAAGGTAAAACTGACATTTCGGCATCTTCATGTTTCAGTAGAATGATGTAATTATTTATGCGCATATTTATTGGTTTGTCTTGGGAACATGGTGGTCAAAGTAATATGTTATGATTGGAGGGAAACGTGCAAATCAAGGAATGTAGCTGTTGTGATACAGAAAAAAGGAAACCGCGTGAAAGTATCTAGTACGACCAGAAAACTACATGTACGCGTAATTGTACGCAGCATGTAAATACTTTTTTTTTTTTTTTTTTACCAACATTAAGTTACACACACATGTATACACACACACGCGCGCGCGCGTGCGCGCGCGCACGCGCACACACACACACATACACACACACTGGGACGTGATGCATATTAATATACAACGCATAAAACGAAAGATACTTTATCAAAGGAAAAGCTTTAATTGGATTATGAAATAAGTGTCACAAATCATTAACATTCCAAAATCATCATTAACTTTTTCTACCGAATCTTGGAAGATATTTGGCAAAGAAAATTTCAAAATTGCACTCTCAAAACATACGTGGAGGATTTCTTTTCTCCAAAGCTATATGTAATGTTTTTGCTAATATTTGTTTGAAACGCCTTTAGTTTAAACAGGGGTTCAAGAGAATAATTGTCTCATGTTTTTGTAGGTATTGATGCCATTGATATAGTAAAATGTTTTGAGAACCAAATTTGTTGGTAGGAAAATTGCTTGGTATTGGGTATCCACAGTCAGCTTGAATTTTCTTTTCTCTGTGTCTATGTTTTCACTTTCCCGATCTTAAGGGGTTCTTTTGTTACCTCCACCGCCTTCTTAACTTTCTATTTTCGGTCATGCCTTTCTTCCTGATGTTTTCCGTTGATTGTTTTTGTCTGGAGGGCAGGGTCAGCTGTGCACTCCCTGTCCATCCGCTTCATATGGTAAACCCCGTTTCCATGTTCTTGTTCTCACAGTTGTTCCAGACCATGATTTGTGGCCTCCTGCCGTGTAGGTCTTTAGCTTGGAGTAGATTGATCTCTCAACCTTGTCTCTGGAGTACTAAAGCATGGTTAGTGACTTTTCCTTGCACTCAAAGATGAATGTTAGGAGTAGCATAAACTTCAGACTGCTATGTCAGTGAGATGGGGGGGGGGGGGGGGGGGGGGGGGGGGGGAGGGGGGGGGAGGGGGGGGGGGCATCGAGGCATTTCTTGTGTACTTGTTGATTTTGGCCTCCTTTGATTCCATTGCACAAGGACCTTCGGGATCAGCATGAACTGCTGACATCAGACCTTGTATCTATTAGGAAAGCAACACTAGTCTGTATTCTGCAGGTTTTCTTTTGCCATCTGCTTGGTTTCTTTTCCTCTCTTTGTGTCTTCCAAGTATGCCACGTTCCAAGCCCCTTGGCTGTTTTTTCTATCATTTTCTATCTATGGTTGGCCCGGGTGAACTTAACTGTTTTATCCACTTTTCCTTTCTGAAGGGAAAGGCTTCGTCATTTCTTTGGTTTGAAACTCATCATTGATAAAGCAAATGATGAAGCAAATTGTGTGTTTCATTTTCCTTGATGGAAAGGACTGTCATGCCATTGATGAAAGCTTTTACAGCAAACATTTGATATCCTTTTTCGAGGTCCGTTAAACAGGTAGGGATTATGTCTTCTGTGACATCATTACCAAAGGAAACAGTACCGGCGAAATTGCATAATCCATGGTTATGCCAGCTTCCACATTGATTAAGTCTGTTGTATATCCCTTTGTGTGTAACACCACTTGATTTAATTTGTGCCTTTCTTAGCCGTTCTATCGGCCAGTTCAGTAGATGAGGAACCTAGGCGAGAGAGCACCCACAAAGAAGTAACATCCGTTTCGGTGAACTTCAGCCGATGTACAAGTAGGCGTATCTATGCTAATACATTTTATTTTTGGTTAACCTTATGAACTGGTGTGTGCATATCTGAATTTCTCCCCACCACATGGACAACAACAGATGAGTCATTTTCGTTCTTTGTTTGTACTGTCTTAAATGTTAAATGTGATTTATTTTTTCGCCTGAAGAAGACCCAAGAGGTTGAAATGCATCGTGTCTTGTCATGTGCTTTGTTTGTCAATGTCATTGGTGGTAACTAACACCCTCTCTTTCTAAATTTTGCTTCGTTCGCCGCCGTCAGTCACTCCATTTTGAAACATATCACTTTGGTTTAGAATCCACGCATAACAGATTTTGAAAGATTGTAAAAAGGAAGATGACTATAGAATTTTAATCCATAGGAAGCGATAGACATTAATCTGTAAAAATTGATCGATAAATGCCAATATAACATGATTTTTCAATTTTTCGATGATGGCATGACAAAACTGTATCTGCTTGTTGGTAAGTAAGCCATAAAAACCTGTAATACTTTCAGATGATTAAGCTCGTGTGATTGTATGGTAGTAGTGACAACGTGTAGATTGTCTTCTTTTTTAACATTCATAAGATGTCTTTTTTTCAACAGTTAATAAGTTCAGAATTTGCTCTATTTTGCTCTGCCAATGGAAAAGGTGGAGTAGTGCTCTGTTCAACATCAGTGGTTTCTACATTCATCCCTGCTAGTTCAAACAGTTCTGGCGCTTAATTTTGTCTAAGTCGTGTCAAAGAAAGGATGTTTTTGGCTTTTTTGGATAACGAAAGTAAGTTTTTAGCTGAAATCTTTCTATAATAAAATTTTAACAAATCAACCTTTTCAACATACATTTTGCATTTGCTAACTTTCGCTATTCCTTCAACGGTAATTCGCCTACTTCTTCTTATTCTCCAATAGAAGATGCGTTGAAGGAACTCTGGGAGAAAATTTGTATGCGTTGCACTTTGTGCTTTGTATCTTCTTTAACAGATGTTTGTGTGCGCTAAACATACTTCTTGAAGATAGCTTACTTAAGAACAAACAAGTGATGTCAACAGTTGCTTCAAGACTGCAATATCTTGTCCCCAAATTTGCTTCTTTTTTTTTTTTTATTATACTCTACAGATTTAGGCTTTTCCCGGCTTTTGTAATGATGTAATCAAAATACTTATTACAAATCAGTTCGGAAGTAAAAAAAAAAATGCCGGTAAATTTTGTCGTATCATGATGCTCGATGGTAATTTCTAATCTAAACACTTTCGTTCATCTAGGTTCACGCCATTTTAAAAGAACGACATGTGTCTTTTCTAGTGAAAGGTTAAAATAATTTTCTTAAAACGAATCAGCTTACTTTGTTGAGGTCTGTTTTACATATCCGTTTAACGTGTTTGAAAGCTCGCGTTTGTATTATTTTCTTCATTGTTAACTCCATCCATTGGCATTATCGTCTGCATATTGTACAAAGACCACTGACTTTGACATGTATTTCGGAAATTAATAAAAGAAACTGTTAAATAAAATTGAAATGATCGTTGACCCTCAAGACAAACCCATCTTAAACGAAACCATAATTTGCAGCCTTCTTCCTGAGTAGAACGTCGTCGTGGAAGCTTATAGCGGCGTTTTGTATCCTCTGGCAGTTCTAACCGCATGTGCGATCTCCTTGAGCATTTGTTTGTGTCTCCATGTGTATCTTCCCCAACCTAGCGCTGCTTTGCATGAACTCAGATATTCCACTGTTCATTTGCTCTGACAGAGCGGACGCGAAGTGTCGTCTGCAATCGAAGACTGGTTCCATTTTAGATGAGAATCTACTCCCAAAGTTGCAATACTACGACTAATTTTGATATTGAAGGGCTTTCTGTATTCTTCGTTAAATACGTATTTCCAATGCATTCCAGAATTTTTACACATGATCGCATTCCCATAAAAAAAGAGTGTTTAACTGAATCTCCCTCTACATTCCAAAATTTGCAGTTTGTTCGGTCTATATTTTATTATGTGCTCTAAAACATAAGTCTACGATAAATTCACCTTGTTCCTGCAAACAACAACCGATCGATGGCAAGTTTCCAAGGAACAGATGGGTTTTGTTTTTAACGTTCCTCGATATAATGATCTGCTGTGTAGTTTTTTCCATAAAGTTTTAAAGAGTATATACATAGCTATCTATCTATCTATCTATCTATCTATCTATCTATCTATCTATCTATCTATCTATCTATCTATATTGTGTGTGTGTGTGTGTGTGTGTGTGTGTGTGTGTGTGTGTGTGTGTGTGTGTGTGTGTGTGAAATGTTTAGGTTTGTTTAAGCTATCACACTTAAAAAACACCATGCTTGGGTTCAGCCACTGCTACCTCACTATGCCATTAAAAAAAAGGCAAAACGTATACGGATCCACACACCGTTTCACCGCTCCAAATCTACAAGAAATCGTACAAATTTACGTAGATGGGCCACGGGAAACGCAGACACCATACATTGTCCATATCAAAGTTGCAAGAAAGGCATAAAAAAGATACATTTACGGCGCAAATAACTTACAACTAAAAGAATGACGTCGCCTTCGTGTCCAGGAGATCTCTAAGACAATACTCACATTACTGAGTAAATCTGAAGACCGCTCTAGATATCCAAACCCAAAGCAAAACCTTAACCACCATCCCACCACCACCACCACAACCACCAGCAAACAATTACACAAGAGAAATGCTCAATGTCATAGCACTAAAACTTGCTGTTGATACCAAACATAGTCATATTCAGTTGTCTGTCAAAGTTCACCATTTTCACCATTCTGGTCAGACCCTTAAATATTGGTATACACGAGGTGGAGTATACAATGCCACACATCTAAAGGACAGACCAGATCTTGATTGCTGACTGAATGAAAATAAGAACACGATCACTGCTTTTCATAGAAGATATGAACAATATTTAGTGGTTCCAAAACAACATTTTATAATCCAAATTATCTTCAGAACAATAAAGAAGAACACAATTATGACATTGTTTCAATTTTTGATAAAATCTGACGGACCTGTGACTTCCATATTCAGTAAAGAAAATATAAACCTTCAGTTCATCTCACAGAGAACAAAGGAAACGGCTTAACAAGAGGGGTAATGAGGGTGGGGATCGGGTGAGGAAGAGGAACAAAACTGAGAATATCTTACCTTCCCTGACAGTCCGTGTAGTGAATATTGACCTCTGCCTCGTCAACGAAACCTTTTGTTATGTCCATCTAAAGTCAGTTTTTTAGTCTCCTGTGGGGGGGGGGGGGGGGGGGGGAGACTTCGTAGTAGACTGGTTGTGTTGTAACAGAGGGAAGGTTAGTTCCATTGACTGAAGAACACGTTTTCCCATACCCCAGTCTGTATGAAATCGGAGAACGACTGTGTTGGTTCACACGTAATACCTAACAGAGACAAATCCTTCTACATACCTGTGGAAATTCTTTCCTTCACAATAAAGAGACTGCCAGAGTAATGGATATGGATACAAAAAGAAAATGCAGTGTGAAAAAAGTAGTAAAAGGAATTAAAGAATACTATGTATATAGAAGAAAGTTTTGAGGGGATACTTTATACACAAAAGAAATCTTTCAGCCTATGCGGTGAATTCAGAAAAGGATGCAAAGGAGTTCAAAATGCGCTGACAGCCTAAAGTGGTCGACTTTGCTGTTGAACAACACCAGCATTGTCCACCAAAATAGTGCTGAAAACGGTTTAAAACAGTGCAAAATGAATTTTTATTTGATCTCTGCAGACTGGAGATTCAATCGCTTTAGCAACCTAAGCATTTTAAACTTTTGTAGTGCTGAAAACGGTTACAAATAGTGTAAAAATAACCTTTAATCTGATCTCTGCAGACTGGAGATTCAATCCCCTGTGTGAAGGCAGGAGGTAAGGTAAGGTAATGCAGGAGGAGTGATGGTATGGGGAAGGAAAAGTTGTCGGTTAAGTAGGAAGGATGGGAATGAAAAAGAGAGCGTGAAAGAGACAATGTTATGATCTTCATGGACAGAATGTGGGAATCATACAATTCTGTCCCGGAAAGAATACCATTTGACATAATGCTCATCTGCCACAGGACTTTCATAAATACGAGGGTCACCCCATAAGTTCTCGGATGCGCAGAAACCACTGACGTCATAATTTCAATTTTTATATCATCATCACAAGCGATGTCATAATAGCTATGACACAAAAAATGATAAAAATCGTCAGAGCCAAATTTGTTCTAGACAGCAAAATGGATGGCAAGGGGGACGGTTTTCAAAGTGTTGCAGAGAGCCTGTCTTGGAGAGATTTTCGTGCCATGATTTATTATTACTGTCTTCAAAGGAAGTCTTTCAAGGAAAGTTTTATAAGTTTGACAAACTGTTTTGGCGTCAAGGCTCCATCATTATCCACAGTCCATAGGTGGTTCAAAGAATTTCAGTTTGGTACAATGTCGTTGGAAGATCGTGACCGTTGTGGACGTCCAGTTTCAGTTACTACCGATGGGAACGTGAGCACAGTGAAGGCCATGATTACAGAAAATCCTCGAATCACGGAGGATGAACTCAATGATACTCTAAACCTTTCATCAGGAAGCTTAGACCGCATTCTTCGGCACAATCTCTCTGTACGGAAGCGTTGCGCCCGTTGGGTGCCCCACCAGCTGACTGGGGAGCAGATGAGGGCTAGGGTTGAATGGTGCCAGTTTATGCTGCAAAAAATTGACGGAGGAAGATCAGATAGGGTCTCCAATATCGTCACAGGTGACGAAACCTATGTTTACCAGTATGACCCCGAAACAAAGCAGCAGTCGTCAGTTTGGCTGTTTCCAGGGGAAACCCCACCTGTGAAATTTAAGAGATCAAGAAGCTGCACAAAGCAAATGATTGCAGTTTTCTTCGCAAGATCCGGCCATGTGACTACTGTACCACTTCTGGAAAGAAAAACAGTGAACGCTGAATGGTACATCAACACCTGCCTGCCAAAAGTGTTCGAGGCTTGGAGTGCACGGCGACCACGGACCGGTATCCGCCACCTACTCCTCCACCACAACAACGCCAGCGCCCACACGGCAGCTGCAACTTTAGACTTCTCGTCACTCATCCTCCGTATTCTCCTGACCTAGCCACTTGTGACTTCTTTTTGTTCCCTCGTTTGAAAAAACAACTGAAAGGAAAGCCGTTTAAGAGCCCTGAAGATGCCCGAGCGTTTGCCGAGGGCTTGCTTTCTGGTATACCTAAGTCGGAGTGGGCTGGGGTGATGGATTCGTGGTTTAGAAGGATGGAAAAGTGCATACACGCTGATGGAGGATACTTTGAA
>CM065720.1:38320655-38325655 GCA_033310375.1 Conus canariensis
GTGGACATTATCAAAAAGGAACTTCAAAAACATGTGGTGACTGAATTTGTTGAAGTGTTTCACAGCTGCATTGTTCCCGTTTACAACAACGCAAATCAGTATAAACCTGACCTTTGTCTCATCGACCATAGCAACTCAAAGGCTTTCATTGTCGAAATTTCCAACCCCTTTGATCCATTTCTTCAGTTATGTTATGAAGAAAAGTTTCAAAAATACATGCCTCTTTGTTTTTCATTGAGTGAGGCAGGGTTTGATACAAAAGTTATCACTATCGTTATTGGGTCATTAGGAATTGTCCACAAACATGTGGTTCCAGGCCTTTGCCTGCTCGGTTTGTCCAAATGTAGGAGCAAAAAACTGGCAAAATACTTGAGTATGTCAGTAATGATTAGGTCAAGGCGTGTTTGGGTGAGAAGACAGTTCCTCAGGAACAGGCAAGAGCCCTAAATCCATGCAAAGAAAAGAAGAGAGAAAAATGGACTCACTGACAATGAGAACGCGAGATGAATAGAGAAGAATAAGGGGAGAGAGAGAGAGAGAGAGAGAGAGAGAGAGAGAGAGAGAGAGAGAGAGAGAGAGAGAGAGAGGGGCATGAAACAGAAAAATGTCACTCTTTTAAAACATACTTTCTGGACCACGACTGTGTCTGTTGTTAGTGTTTTGAATATTGATGGACAAGGTTGCATAATTGTAGTTATCACAAAGTTTGCAATAAAAAATGATTGATATGTATGTATGTAGTAGGTAGGTAGGTACGGACGTATGTATGTATGTATGTAGGTACGTACGTACGTATGTATGTATGTATGTATGTATGTATGTATGTATGTATGTATGTATGTATGTATGCATGTATGTATGCATGTATGTATGTATGTATGTATGTATGTATGTATGTATGTATGTATGTTATGTTCTATATCTCTATCTGCCAGACTATCTATCTATCTGTCCATCTACGACTGCCTCTCTTTATTTGTCTGTCTGTCTGCCTCTCTCTCTATATGTTTCTGTCTTTTCTCTCTCTCCCTATCTATTCATCTACCTGCCTGTCTGCCTCTCTCTCTCTTTCTCTCTCTCTAGCTATCCATATACCTACCTGCCTGCCTGCCTACTTACCTATCTCATGCCTACCTACCTACCTAGCTACCTGTCTGTCTGGTGTCTGTCTGTCTGTCTGTCTATGAATCTATCTATCTTTGTCACTATTAATCTTGGCTCCCTGAAATGTCTTTTTTTATTTCTATTAATGGCAGACTGGTTCTCTACAAGAATACATTCTTTGAAGCTGTAATTCTGACTCCTTTAGGGCGTATACGTCGTCCAGATGCATTATCCTCAATGATGAGGGTGTTGGCAAAGACCAACTTCTTATCACCGGTAAATTTCATTGCAGTAAGGGCCACAGAAAATTCGACAAACATTCTTGCGTATCTGTACCAGTCTTGGCGTTCCAGTTCCCCCGGAACGATAAATATGCCTTTCTTGTCAACCTTGTTGATGACTGGTTGGAGCTCAGGGTAGAATTCTTCAATCTGGTCATCATGAGTGTCTGATATTGCATGCATGTATTTTCACTGTCGAAATGTTGAATTGCTTCGCTTTCAGGCGGATGGGAATAATTCTGCTGGAAACAGGGTACCATCCCAGTACGCATTCCTGGTGTTCTTGTCAACACCCTCCCCTTTACACTTCATGTAGATGTTTGTTTTCTTTTACACAATAGAACAGAACACGCCCTACTCCTGTCCCTACTTCTCCGTTATGACCGCTGGTGAACTTTAGAACACATCTGAAGAAGAACAACAGAGTGAAAAACAGCATTCTGAAATCCGTTCTTGACCAGCTGGAAGATTCTGACATCGCTGAATAAAGCAAAGTGGTCACAAAGGGGACATTTGCGCCAATGCTACTGCTGAGAGAAAACGTTCGAAGTGCACACTAATAATTCCAAACAAGTGAGCACTGAAACAGCGCCAGGGATTCTAAGCCCTGCCCTTTAAAACAATACTTTTACCACTGGATCAACGTTCTCCTGAAGAATTGGCCGTATTGTTTGAGTCTGCTGCTTTTAAAGCTTCTGGATCTCATGGAACTCCCTGATTATACAATTTTGTGTACTAATCTGTCCATCTAGAAATGATTTTCCGTTCTTCAGTGTGGCATTTTCTTAATTTGCTCTGTTTAGCTGATATTCGGCCTTGCTTTGTAGTTGTGATTTTTCAGTTTGGTATGCCTACTTGGTGTTGCTTCTCATCAAGCAATTTTCAATTTCACAGCACCTGTCTTCTAGCCATTTTTCTTTTGCTGCTTCCACGCTTGTCTCAACCTTTTTTTCAATTCTTTGTACTCTTGCTCTACTTTTTTGTTATTCAGCTCTGTCCTCTTGTCACACACGTTGAGGATGTCAGTTGTGACCCAGGGTTCCATCACAGAGTGATGATTGCCAAGGATCTTGCTGGCAGTTCCAGTCATTGCTTATTGAATTTGGCGACTGACGTATCTGTCTGCGCTCTCATCAGCACCAGGGATGAGTGGTGCAGATTGTCTTCCAATCATTGCTTGAAAGTCTTCAACTCCTTTTGGATCTTTGATTTTTTTTTTTACAGGTCAAACTTGAGCCTGGTGTGTTGTGATTTGTTGATCTTTCCCAGGACCAGGTTGAAGGTCATCATGACTCAATCGTGGTCGCTGCTAATGTCAGCTCCTGGAAATCTTAATGTTTATGTAGTGTGTACACCTGTCCTATAGCGTTTTTGAAGATGAAGGTGAAATCAATTGGATTTTTCACTTTTCCGTCAGAAAAGTGCCATGTACATTTTCTAGATGCGTTTGTGCTGGCCGATGGTGTAAACCAATAGAATTCTCTATCAATAGTATGGTTTTTGCAAGATTAGCCAGTTCTTACGTGCCCCCTCTGCAACTTTAGCATTTCCATATAAATTGTGCAACTGCGACGTCTTTCTTTGGTGTTCGATCTACAAGTTCTTGCATCTGGTCATAGAAGTTTTCTACCTCATTTTGATCATGGTCTACCATTGGAGCGTAGACCTGTATGATGGGGATGTTAAAAGGGGCTGCCTTCAAGCCGACGGAAATAAATCTGCTGGAGATTTGACAGCACCCCACGACACAATTCACTATTTCCTTGTGGGCCAGAAATCCTATACCTTTCTCATGTTTGTCCTCTTTTCTACTGAAATAGAATCAATTTACGTCATATGTGCACGCTTCTCCAAAGTTCTTCCGGATATTCCATCTGTATTTTTTTATTTCATAGGCGAGCTTTTCAATTTTACCATCTCTTCTGAGTGTTCCAACATTCCATGTGCCCACGGTGATATTACTCCTGACATGGATCCAGCCCCGTGGCTTTCCTCCAGTAGCAGACATCACCTCTGCCCTGGGAACTGACAGCAGGTGCGGTTCTTTTCAGCCCGGGCGGCCTGATACGGAATTTGATGTCGTTTTCATCCGAATGGAACAGAAGAGATGGACCTCATGCCGTGATGTTGACCAGAAAGATTTGTTCCCATCTTGACTTTCTCTATGGACTCACCAGAATTAATTTCACTGCTCTGAAAGTTCATCATCGTTCACAGTCTCTTTGGATGTGGCAAGCCTCTCCTCATTCGTGACAGCAGACATGATTGTCTTTGGTTCAGCTGATTTTTCTTCTTCCTCGTTCGTAGATTTGCGTGAAAAACCTTCAATGTTCCCCGTTCACTATCATTTTGTGGTCATTCAGTGCAAGAATCTAATAACAGCTACAAAAGGTCCTGTCATTTTCATCAATTATTTTGTCGTTCGTAGGTAGGAGCACTGGGATGGGTTTTTTTTCAGGAGCTTCCGAAAGTTCTTTTCTTTCGGTCATGGTACTCTTAATACGCTATTGGGCTTTTCAAAATTCAGATCTGGCTTGCAAAATCGTATCCTACAGCCTCTATCTGAGCTAACAACGTGCTGGTAGCCATCCTTCATCTCTGCTTGTTCTGCTTCTTTAGTCCATAATTCTGTCAGGAAGATCATTGGTCCTCTCATGGTCCTGCCATACGGACGCTTGAAGGGAGAAAATCCAGGGGAGTCTTATGGCACTCACAATATGCAAAAAGGGAATGTTGCTGAACCTGTATCTCTGCTTTGGGTCCTCACCACACAGATTATTCAGCATTGATTTCAATGTCCCACTGTCTTTTTGCGCAAGCTCGTTCCACATAGGATGATAACCAGATGTGCTGACATCACGAACATGCAGAAACCCTCATCACCTTCTTGTACACCTTGACAAGAACTGTGTGTTGATTTCTGCAAGAATTCCCGATGGCTGAACGTGCTCATTTATGTTTCAGCATCAAAGTCTGTGTTAAGTTTTCTAGAGAGCAACAGCTTCATGTAGCTTCAAGAACGTTTTGTTTCCAATGGGTTGGAGCTTCTAACAGCAACTGGTTTTATACTGATTGCAGGAAAGAACAATCCTCAGATGAAGAAAGAGAGGAAGAAACAAACAAAAATAATATGACTTCTTTATTTCCCCATAAGTAGGCTGAAATTAGATCTAAATGTAATTTTTATCTGACAAGTGAAGATTTGCTATTATTGTTTATTATTCCAATATTATCTACATTTTCAGAATGATAAATTACATTGTATTTTCAGTATTATTGTTCGATCTTCCAGCGTGCTTTATATTACTATACATTGAGTGAACGTCTGTTCTGCTGTATCATCATTTGTCACTGAAAGTGAGGGAGGCACATGGGTACATAGTTTGTCATTAAACGTCAGTTATTTTTCAATTACTTGTAAGATGCCAAGACAGGCACGATACTCAGATACAAGCACTTTATAGTAGCTTCATGAAGACTTTATTCAGAGATGTTCCACTCATGCTTTTATTTCTATTTTTCAGTGTTGCTTGTTTCTTTATTTTTCCAAGAGAGGACAACTATAAAGATTTTTCAGTTGGTCTTAGATTTCGTGAACAATAGTTCCATTTTCAG
>CM065720.1:38328155-38370655 GCA_033310375.1 Conus canariensis
CCGCCTATATTACCAAGACACTCAGAGACACGAATATTTACGACAATGAATATTGATTGAAAAAGGGGCGCGCGAGTGCGCGCGCGCGTGCACACACACACACACACACACACACACACACACACACACACACACACACACACACACATACACACACACACACACACACCGGAAAGTACTTGCATCTAAGAAATAAATACCTCCCTGTGTATTATTGTCGCTTTCCTAACACACTAAAAGTTCAATTGCTATGTAGAAACCTTAAAGGAAATATTGCATTCAAAACTGCTATGTATATTGTAGAAAGTTTAAAAATAAGATGCTGAGAATACAGGATATTGTATATTATGCGCTATTTAACACGGAATGTTGTCCAAAATTCTGCTGTGATTGAATGTAAACCTCCTTGTCAATATGAGCCAAATGGCCTGCAAAGACTGAATAAATTTATTGTTGTTGTCACACACACACACACACACACACACACACACACACACACACACACACACACACACACACACACACACACACACACACCGTCCACGAACTACCCATTCGCCTATAGCCCCAAACTACACTTCCATTATACGCACTCGCAGAAAGAATCTGACACTGTGTAGTGTGTCAGGCGAATGTTCTCCAGCCTTTTAGCAAGTTTTAAGGTTATTGCGCTGATGTTCAGCATTACTTTTCATCGTTTCTTGAAGACTTCGAATCTCAATACATATGTGCGTACCCACGTTTGAATTGAAGAGGCAATATTTTGCATATCCAGGTGAGGAACTAGAGGGAAGGACACCAGGAAACAGACAACAAACGCGCATTTGTAGACGAGGAATATACCTGTGTCTCACCCTAACACCCATGTTTTAAACCTGAATAAAGTCACTGGTTAAACCAGAAGGATTGTGGAGCTACCAGTGACGTCTTCCCAACTGCTATTGTAAGCTGATTGCAGTGCTGTCCCTCAGGCATATGTATTTCACTTTTTATGATGTATGGATTCAAAACCAGTAAACTCATCGGTTAAATTAGAAAAGAATCCGGGAGTCAATTTGTCAGCAAAGGGTTAAAAGTTGCTCAGAAATCGATAAAAGTATGGCTCACACGAGCATAGAGTAGATCATCCTGCCCAGCTAGGGTTCTGGCTCAGTGGAGGCAACGAGTATGGGGGTCTGGATCAGAAGACTTTGCATCAAGAACATTTGTTGTGGCCTAGTGAGTGATACAAAGACATTTATTGGAGGCTAGTGAGTGATACAACGACATTCATTGGAGGCTCGTGAGTGATACAAAGACATTTATTGGAGGCTAGTGAGTGATACAAAGACATTTATTGGAGGCTAGTGAGTGATACAAAGACATTCATTGGAGGCTAGTGAGTGATACAAAGACATTCATTGGAGGCTAGTGAGTGAAACAAAGACATTCATTGGAGGCTAGTGAGTAATACAAAGACATTCATTGGAGGCTAGTGAGTGAAACAAAGACGTTCATTGGAGGCTAGTGAGTGATACAAAGATATTCATTGGAGGCTAGTGAGTGATACAAACCAGAATCAAGTGTATCTGTCAATCTGCGTGGACGGCGGTGGAAGTAGAAGAATGCAGGACGTTGAAGGACTTGCGTAGGAGGCCAGACAGATCCTTCAGCCAGACAAGGTGACGACGTCGACAGAGAACTGTCTGGGAATCATACAAGAGACCTTCCAGCCAGAGAAGGTGATTACATCAACAGAGGATCTGTTGGGAGCTAGACAGGAAACCTTGCAGCCAGAGAGGGTGATTACGTCAACAGAGGATCTGTTGGGAGCTAGACAGGAAACCTTGCAGCCAGAGAGGGTGATTACTCAACAGAGGATCTGTTGGGAGCTAGACAGGAAACCTTGCAGCCAGAGAGGTGATTACATCAACAGAGGATCTGTTGGGAGCTAGACAGGAAACCTTGCAGCCAGAGAGGGTGATTACATCAACAGAGGATCTGTTGGGAGCTAGACAGGAAACCTTGCAGCCAGGGAGGGTGATTATGTTAACAGAGGATCTGTTGGGAGCTAGACAGGAAACCTTCCAGCCAGAGAGGGTGATTATGTTAACAGAGGATCTGTTGGGAGCTAGACAGGAAACCTTCCAGCCAGAGAAGGTGATTACGTCAACAGAGGATCTGTTGGGAGCTAGACAGGAAACCTTGCAGCCAGAGAGGGTGATTACATCAACAGAGGATCTGTTGGGAGCTAGACAGGAAACCTTCCAAGCCGAAGAGGGCGGTTGGGGTAGCCAAAGAACAAGTGCAACGATCCTCAGTTTAGGGGGCATGATCAGATGGTGACACCTGCACTGCCAGTCCCTCACTCCCTTCCACGTGAGAGTCGGCCAGATCGGGAAAAGTTGTGGGTTCAGCGCGATGTCCTCAGAGATGATAACAGTGACTGTGTCACTAGTGGCAATTAAATAAGGACGGTTCAGCTGAGGAAAATAACGGGCGGATTTGCCAACGTTTTCTTCTTTTTGAGCATGTGTATATGGTGCAGTTTTAGTCCTCATGCATATACACGTACAGACGTTCAACGGAGATAAAAATGATGCAATAACTGAACTATCTGTAAATTGTTTCTGTTTTGCTTGGTATAGATGAGGATGTAATATTGTCAGGATGGGGGTTCTGAGTTAGCTGTTTTGGGTGACAGGGTATGTGTGTATTTACAAGTGTATGTGTTGTATATGTAGGGTGGGAACACTTCTGTCCCTCTGCATCCATGTTTATGATTATCGTTTTGTAATGTGGAGGGGGTTCATCTGAACGCACCTTCACACATTCATATTCGCAATGGTACACCATCATTCACAATCACATGCCACATCCACAATACTCTCTCTTACACACACACACACACACACACACGCGCGCGCGCTCGCGCGCGCACGTACGCACGCACGCACACACGCACACACACACACACACGCAGGCACGCACGCACACACACACACACACACACACACACACACATACACACACACACACACACACACACACATACACACACACATACACGCAGAATCAATTTCTCATATCTCTTCTTGCTTCTCCCCTCCAATTCCACAGACGGGAGGGGATGCTATGTTTCAGACCGTCACAAGAGGATGATGTCTCAGGAAGTGCTGTGACTCTACTGGGTCAGCAAGGAAAGTGCACAAGGACAGACACGATGTTTTAACGGACATCGACCTCCTCAGACAAATCTTCACCTTGAGCTGAAATGATGTGATCCGATTCTAAACTAACGACTGTTAATACAACTGATTTGATTATACCGAAGGCACCAGACTAAATGTTCAGGCACACTCTCTTAAGTTATGTTTATGTAATAACTGGTTTAGCATTTAAGTAAGGAAATATCAACATCCGTTGTTAGCATATCTTTAACACACTTTTAGGCAGCAATGTGAAAACTGTCAAAGATCAAACTTAGCTATTGAACTAATAATGTCTGAAACTGACGAAAAATAAAACCGACGAAGTACTCAATCTTGCTCTTCTTCATGGGAAATTCTCATACAGGTGGAAAAAAAGAACTAAGCCAGTCTTTCACAAGTTTCAACAGAAATAAAAAGTGAGATATGAAATGGGAAAAATACTACAGATTGCAATACTTCAATTTCGAGAGAAAATGGCTCCAATAGACAGAGAAAATGGCTCCCATAGACAGAAAAAATGGCTCCCAAAGACAGAGAAAATGGCCCGCATAGACAGAGAAAATGGCTCCCATAGACAGAGAAAATGGCTCCGATAGACAGAGAAAATGGCTCCCATAGACAGAGAAAATGGCTCCCATAGACAGAGAAAATGGCTCCCATAGACAGAGAAAATGGCTCCCATAGACACAATTAGTAAGAAGTAAGGCACTAGAAACACAAACGCTTAGACAGATTAAATGTTTGATATTTAGATATTATCCACCTTTTAAAAAAAAATTATTATGATAGTTTAACGATCAATGATACATGAACGGCTATGTTCTTTGCCATGCATTGAAAGCACAGTCTTCATGTGTCAGCTATAATATCACATTTGGAAATGAAGTTCTTTCCTGTTGGACGGCACATAACAAACTCTCCCTTTCCAACGCGCATTTTAAATTCCAGTTTAATTTTATATCCTATCATTAATGCAGATATAAAGTTTCTTGATACAAATATAGTAATGCTGTATGTCAACCAAAAGAGTAAAAGAAGAACTTTGCAATGAAGCGTAAAAAAACTAAACTAAATAAAAATAAACAGTAAACAAGTGGGGTATTTTTTTGCTCCCGTAAGAAAACCTAACACAGAGTAACTTTTATTCAAGACTGGCACAGCCTTTTGAACTTGAATAAAGTCAGACAAATACACAGACGAACAATCTAATAGTGGGGGAAAAAACAAGCGCAGGCCAACAACTGAACTGTCTTCATAGTAATGACTTGGCACAGATTTGGACTTAAGGAGGGGGGTGGGGGGGGGGGGGGTGGTGAGTTTAAAGATGGAGAAACTGGGAACATGAAATTAAGAAAATATGTTACAGATATGAAAACTCTTCACTAGCTGCATAAGGGAACCATCGCAATCCCTTTTGAAGGCAAATGTATTTGTATTGCCTGCTCCGAGGCCTTTCGTCCGCTGGGTCGGAACTCATCAGGGAGACACGGCTGGTTGTGTCCGTGCTCCTGGCGTCAAATAGAGACACAGCACAATCCATAATACTGCGGTGTTCTCACCACCAAGGGTGCAAAAAAGAATCCAATAGCACCCCCAAAGCAGCCAGCGAAGAGTAGTAAATGAAACCAAACGAAAGTGTGGGGAGGAAAAAAGTTGCTGAAAAACTAAAGACATTATGCAAATAGTATAAAATGTAGGGGGCAATCTTTGAGCCTACACTTGAGGATCCACCCAAAGATGCAAGGGAGATTTGAATTTTAAAAAAAAATTGAAGATGAAGATAATGGGCTATAACAGTTAAGATAACACATCGGGCATCATCCGTGGCCCATATTGAACATACCTACAAATTTTCAGAAAGATTGGCAAAGTACTTTCTGAGATATTCTATAAAGAAGAAAAACCGTTGTGGCCGTATTGGACATGATTCGTGACCCATAATGAACATGCCTACAAATTTTCAGAAAGATTCATGGTTTGAAATGTGCCTAAGGTTAGTGCAGAATGTGTGTGAAACATGAGGTCATGCAAAAAATGCATTGTTTATTTAATTTTGAATTTAAGGCACAGAGATTGTCTGAGAATGTTCATATCGAAAATTTCTAGGAAAGCCATGCGAATATGCAATGTTTGTGAAAAACAATTTCACCTTAATAATGGTTGATAGTGAGGGATTAAAACTGTTGTCCATGAACTGTCAGGGCCTAGCAAATAAAAAACAAAACAAAACAAGATGCAAAGCATATAAACGTACTCCCAGTTTATCCTGAATACGCGTGAGATATTCCATAAAGAGGAAAAACCGTCTTGGACTGGTGTAACCGTTAGTAATGGCTATTCTGGTAAACATCGGCCATTGTCTGTGACCTATATATTGAACATAATAATGCTGAACAATTAAAGTAGTAGGAGAAAACAAGTGCAGGCTAACAATTCTTCAGTCATTATAGTAATGACTTGGCAAAGATTTGAATTAAAAAAAAATTGAAGATGAAGATAATGGGGGGAAATATATCATAAATATGAGAAACCCTTCACTAGCTGCCTGAGGGAACCATCGTACTCCCCTTCGAAGGCAGATCTATTTGTATTGCCTGCTCCTAGGCCTTTCGTCCGCTGGATCGGACTCATCAGGGAGACACGGCTGATTGTGTCTGTGCTCTTGGTGTCAAATACAGACACACCACAGTCCATAATTCTGTGGTGTTCTCACCACCAAGGGTTCAAAAAAGAATCCAACAGCACCCCCAAAGCAGCCAGCGAAGGGTAGTAAATGGAACAAAACGAAAGTGTGGAGAAGAAAAAAGTTGCTGAAAAACTAAAAGCATTATGCAAACAGTATAAAATGTAGGGGACAATCTACAATGAACATACTTACAAATTTTCAGAAAGATCGGCCAAGAACTTTCTAAGATTTTCCATAAAGAAGAAAACCATTATGGGCCGTTAGTAATGGCTATAACGGTACACTTAAACATCGGGCATCATCCGTGTCCCATAATGAACATACCTACAAATTTTCAGAAATATTGGCCACGTACTTTCTGAGATATTCCATAAAGAAGAAAAACCGTCACATGCCGTTTAAGCCGTTAGTAACGGCTATAACGGTAAACTAAAACATCGGGCATAATCCGTGACCCATAATGAACATACCTGCTAATTTTCACAAAGATCGACCAAGTACATTCTGAGATATTCTATAAAGAACAAAAAGCGTTACAGGCCGTTACAGCCGTTAGTAACGGTAAAACATCGGGCATCATCCGTAACCCATAGTGAACATACTTGCTAATGTTCACAAAGATCAGCCAAGTACTTTCTGAGATATTCCATACGAAAAAAAAATGTTACAGGCCGTTACAGCCGTTAGTTATGGCTATAACGGTAAACTAAAACATCGGGCATCATCCGTGACCCATAACGAACATACCTGCTAATTTTCAGAAAGATCGGCCAAGTACTTTCTGAGATATTCCATGAAGAAAAACAACCGTTACAGGCCGTTACAGCCGTTAGTAACGGCTATAACGGTAAACTAAAACATCGGGCATTATTCGTGACCCATAATGAACATACCTGCTAATGTTCACAAAGATCAGCCAAGTACTTTCTGAGATATTCCATGAAGAAGAAAAAGCGTTACAGGCCGTTACAGTCGTTAGTAACGGTACATATGGTAAACTAAAACATCGGGCATCATCCGTGACCCATAGTGAACATACCTACAACTTTTCAGAAAGATCGGCCAAGTACTTTTTGAGATATTCTATAAAGAAGAAAAACCGTCACAGGCTGTTACAGCCGTTAGTAACGGCTATAACGGGGTAAACTAAAACGTCGGGCATCATCCATGACCCATAATGAACATACCTGCTAATTTTCACAAAGATCTGCCAAGTACTTTCTGAGATATTCCATGGAGAAGAAAAACCGTTACAGGCCGTTACAGCCGTTAGTAACGGCTGTAACGGTAAACTAAACATCGGGCATAATCCGTGACCCATAATGAACATACCTACAAATTTTCAGAAAGATCGGCCAAGTGCTTTATGAGATATTCTATAAAGAAAAAAACCGTTACAGGCCGTTACAGCCGTTACTGACAGTATAACGGAAAACTGAAAGATCAGGCATTATTCATAACGCATAATGAACATGCCTACAAATTTTCAGAAAGATCGGCCAAGTACTTTTTGAGATATTCTATAAAGAAGAAAAACCGTTACAGGCCGTTACAGCCGTTAGAAACGGTTATAACGGTACACTAAAACATCGAGCATCATCCGTGACCCATACTGAATATACCTACAATTTTTCACAAAGATCGGCCAAGTACTTTTTGAGATATTCCATAAAGAAGAAAAATCGTTACAGGCCGTTACAGCCGTTAGTAACGGCTGTAACGGTAAACTAAAACATCGGGCATCATCCGTGACCCATAATGAACATACCTACAAATTTTCAGAAAGATCGGCCAAGTACTTTTTGAGATATTCCATAAAGAAGAAAAACAGTTACAGGCTGTTACAGCCGTTAGTAACGGCTATAACTGGTAAACTCAAACATCAGGCATCATCCGTGACCCATAGTGAACATACCTGGTAATTTTAACAAAGATCGGCCAAGTACTTTTTGAGATATTCTATAAAGAAGAAAAACCGTTACAGGCCGTTACAGCCGTTAGAAACGGTTATAACGGTACACTAAACATTGTGCATCATCCGTGACCATTAATGAACATACATACAAATTTTCAGAAAGATCGGCCAAGTACTTTTTGAGATATTCCATAAAGAAGAAAAACAGTTACAGGCTGTTACAGCCGTTAGTAACGAATGTAACGGAGTAAACTAAAACATCAGGCATCATCCGTGACCCATAATGAACATACCTGCTAATTTTCACAAAGATCAGCCAAGTACTTTCTGAGATATTCCATGGAGAAGAAAAACCGTTACAGGCCGTTACAGCCGTTAGTAACGGCTGTAACGGTAAACTAAAACATCGGGCGTCATCCTTGTCCCATAGTGAACATACCTGCAGATTTTCAGAAAGATCGGCCCAGTAGTTTTGTCTGGAGCGAGTGGAACACATTTTGACCATGGACACACACACACACACACACACACACACACACACACACACGCACACACACACACACACGCACACACACACACACACACACACACACACACACACACACACACACACACACACACACAGACACACTCACAGACACACAGACAGCATTTTTTCGTTCCCATTCTAAAGTACTCCATGTTCTTTAAGAACTGGGAGTACAACAAAAAAAACAACAACAACAACAAAAAACAAAACGTAGGGATGTGTTTCACTATTTGCGATCAAAATCTTATTCAATCTACCTTTTGCAAGATATTCACATGGATCCAAAGCTTGAAAAATATGTAACTGCTGAATGGGGCTTTTCCTGCTTTTTTGCTCCTCACACCTCAAATTCTAGGGGAACAGCTATATTGCTTAACAACAATTTTGAGTTCAAAGTTCAGAACATTTGTAAAGACGAAAATGGAGGATACATATTCTTTCAGTCATGACTGAAAAAAAAAGAAATTTGTGATTGTAAGTATATATGGACCGAATAGAGATGACCCAGATTGTTATGCAAATCTTGAAGAACCCGTATTAAAGAAAAGAATTTCGATTTTGTAATAATAGGTGGAGACTGGAATCTAGTTATGGATTTTGATATGGATTATTGTAACTATAGGCACCATAATAATATCAGGGCACAAGAACAGGTCAAGAGAATGATGCTGAATTTGGAATTAATGGATGTATAGCGTGAAATGAATCCAGATACAAGAAGATATACGTGGAGAAGGAGCAATCCCCTTCAACAGAGTAGATTAGACTTTTTTCTAGTGCCAGAATCATTGTATAATAACTCACTTCACACCGACATAATTCCAGGATATAGGACTGACCATTCAATCATCACGTTAGTCCTTGGGTCGAAAAAGGACGAGAGCAGAGCCGGACTCTGGAAATTTAATAGTTCTCTATTAAAAGACAAAATGTATGTGGAAGAAGTTCACAGTGAAATAAAACGGGTTTCAGAAGAGTATGCCTTATCCCCCTATTCTCGTGAAAATATAAATCCGATACCAAAAGACGAATTGCAGTTTAGTATTAGTGACCAACTACTTCTTGACACTATGCTTATGAAAATAAGAGCGCAAACAATAGCATTTGCAACAGCTAAAAAGAAAAAAGAATACAGAACAGGAAAAAAAACTAGAAGAACAGATAAAGCGACTAGAAAAAAAATTATGTTAACTGAAATAGAGAAAAATTACTTAGAAAATAGTAAAGCAGAACTGGTATCTCTAAGGGAGAAAAAAATGGAGAGAGTCTTGCTTCACTCCCGGACAAGATGGATAGCTGAGGGCGAGAAAATCACAAACTATTTTTGTTCTTTAGAAAAGAGGAATTTTGTGAATAAAAGAATTACAGAGATAGATAAAAATGGTACAATGATAAAAGATGAAAAAGAAATAGCAAATGAAATCAACACATTTAACAAAACACTGTACCTTGAAAAAAACGTTGAAGATAAAGAAATCAGGAATTCGGTTGCCGAACTACTACGTTTGTCCAGGGAAGAGCAGGACTCCTTAGAAGGCGAAATTTCATTCACAGAGGCTGGGTTTGCACTCAAAAACATGAAAAATAATAAGAGTCCAGGAAGCGATGGATTCACAGTGGAATTTTTCAATTTTTTTTTGGCGTTATCGTGGGGTTTTTGTTGTAAGGTCACTAAATGAAGGGTTTAGAAAAGGGGAATTGACTTCCACACAAAAAGAAGGGGTAATAATCTGTATTCCTAGGGAGATAAACCGCGTCAGTTTATTGGAAACTGGAGACCCATCTCTTTGCTTAATGTTGTTTATAAGACAGGCTCTGCATGTATTGCAAATAGGCTGAAATTAATTCTTCCATCAATTATAGATGGAGACCAGACTGGATTAATTAAAAACAGATATATTGGAGATAACATACGTTTAATATATGATCTGATTGATTATCTTCAGACAAGCAAAAGACCTGGTCTATTAATTTCTCTAGATTTTGAGAAGGCTTTTGATTCGCTCAGTTGGTCGTTTATGTGGAAAGTATTGGATGAATTTGGCTTTGGTCCCGATTTTTGTCAATGGATAAAAACCTTTACAAAAGATATCAAATCGACTGTTACAGTAAATGGAAGATTAACACCATGGTTCCATGTGCAAAGGGGATGTAGACAAGGAGACCCAATCTCACCTTATCTGTTCATAATCTGTGTTGAAATTCTAGCTGCCATGATCAGAAAGAATATTATCAAAGGTGTAAAGGTAAATACTGGAGGAGTTGAAATTAAGATATCCCAATATGCTGACGATACTGAATTAATACAAGAGGGTGATAGGGAATCATTTGAAGAATCAATGAGAATTGTTAATGTTTTTGGAAGTGTGTCCGGGTTAAAACTGAACAGTCAAAAAGCATCGCAGTTTGGCCGGGTTGTAGAAAAAATTCACAGGTAAAATACATGCCCCATATTTTCATGGAATGGAATCCATTGCGATTCCAAATACTTGGTATTTGGTTCACCAGTGACTTAAAAGAATGTGTAATAATTAACTTCGAACATAGATTTAAGGAAATGAAAATATTATATGAGGTATGGCTTAAAAGACAGTTGACACCACTTAGACGAATAGCTACTCTTAAATCTCTCATTTTGTCTAAAATAGTTTTTCTTTGGATGCTCTTGCCAAATCCACCAGTCAAAATTTTGAACTTGATACAACAGAGCATTTATCGATTTGTTTGGAATGAGAAGAATGAAAAGATAAGTAGAAAGATATCGTATAAAAGTACTGATCAAGGTGGTATTGGAATCCCAAATGTTCGAAGTTATGTAAATGCATTAAAAGTTGCTTGGTCAGAAGATTGCACACTAGTAAGCACAAATGGGCATGTATCGTGAAACAATTATATGCACAAAACAGGTTTATAGATAAGATAGGTACTAACATTATAAATTCTAGAAATAAGAATGCCTTTTGGTTAAGTGTCTATGAATCCTATGAAGAAATAGGGAAATGTGTTGAAATTGAAAACCCTGAAGAATTGATTTCTGAACCCATCTTTTGTAATTCCAGTATCCTGATAGCCAGAGAGTCTCCATTTTATCCGAACTGGATTGAAAAAGGGGTTTATCAAGTTGCTAATTTATTAGATGAAAATGGAGGATTTCTGTCTTTTGATACGTTTTGTGTCAAATATGATATTCAGGCTAACTTCATTGTTTATAGGGGAATGGTTAATGCTATTAGAGCATATATTCAAAGTAGTGGATTAGCCATGCCAAATAATAATCTTTTAAATTATGACTCGAGTAAAGCTTTCAGGACAATACAGTCTATTCCAAAAGGTGCAAGACCATTTTATGATCTACTGGGGAAAAACAACACATTGCCAAATTGTTGTGAAAAGTGGGATAGAAGGATATATCGAAGCATACAATGGAACACCATTTTCAAGAAAATTAGGAAGATAAAGGACATCAAATTAAAGTGGTTGCAGATAAGGATAGTGCAGAGAATTCTAGGAACTAACAGTGTACTGTTTAACATGAACATAAATAGGAATGATAGGTGCTCATTTTGCAACTTAGAAAAAGAAAATATTCAACACATTTTTTGGCATTGTCATTTTGTACACTCGTTCTGGAGGGATTTCCAAACCACTCTTCTTCAAAAATGTTTTTTGGCTCACTCATTTCGCTTTAGCGAACATCTGGTTATTTTTTGATGTGAAAGAGATGTAAAAACTGACCATGTTTTAGATTTGATTATTCTATTAGCAAAACTGTATATATATACCACTCAACACTTGCTAGGGATCAGCAATTAAAAACAGTGTATGAAAAAAAATTATTTTGAACTGACTTCAATAAACACGTGATCCAGCAACACAAAACAATGTGAAAGAAAATCACACTGTTGCCTGCACCTTCACGCTGGAACATGCAGCATGGTGAGCACGTGAATGGCGTGACCCCTCATTCTGGGGGTAAACAGGGAGAGAGGTCAGCGTCACATTTGCTGTTTTGGGACCGGCAAAGAGTGGTTCAGTGTGATTCGGGCAGTGTTTATCGCACCACAATGGAACAGCAAGCACAAAGACGACGCCTTTCCGCAGAAGATATGGCGAGAGGAATTGGGATGTTGCTAGGAGGGTCATCGCAACGAGAGGTTGCTGGAGCCTTGGGCGTATCCCAGAGCGTTGTTTCCCGTATGTGGAATCGGTATCAAACAACAGGGACAGTCACTCCACGACATTCTGGAGGTCACCCACGTGTCATAACCCAGCAAGAGGACCGATATCTCCTTGTCCAGGCATGAAGAAATCCTTTCCACAATGCCACACAGCTGCAACATGACCTCCAGAACGCATCAGGGAACCGGGTGTCAACCCAGACAGTCAGGAGAAGGCTTCACGACGGTGGTCTTCATTCAAGGGCCCCAGCAATTCGGGTTCCATTGACCAGACAACATAAACAAGCAAGGTTGCTGTGGGCACTGGAGCACCAAGGCTGGACTGCTGCAAACTGGACTCCAGTTTTGTTCAGTGATGAGTCTGGGTTTTGTTTGGACATGACTGACCGGAGAAGGAGGGTGTGGCGAAGGCAGAATGAACGATTCCACCCCAACTTCATTGCCCAGCATGACCGCTATGGTGGGGGCTCAGTAATGGTGTGGGGAGGCATTTCAATGCAAGGCAAAACCGATCTGCTGGTGATGGAGAATGGCACCATGAATGCAGTCCGATACCGTGACGAGGTTCTTCACCCCATTGTCCGACCCTACGCTGGTGCCATTGGTTCCGACTTCATCCTTGTGGATGACAATGCCCGTCCTCACGGTGCCCGCATTGTCAACCAGTACCTTCAGAATGAGGGAATTGCACGCTTGGAGTGGCCTGCACGCTCACCAGACCTCAATCCGATTGAGCATGTCTGGGATATCATTGGGCGAGCTGTGCAAGCACGTGAGCAGCTGCCTCAGAACATCCATGACCTTGGAGTTGCCCTCCAGGAAGAATGGGCCAGAATCCCCCAGCAGCAGATCAGGAATCTCATCTGCAGCATGAGGAGGCGTTGTAGAGCTGTGATCGCAGCCCGTGGTGGTCACACACATTACTGAGAGTCCATTCATTCTCAATTCCACACAGACAGCAGTGGATTGTTCAGGTTGACTCTTCCCTTCCATGCCCTGTTTCTGGTGGCTTTTAGGGGTTGTGTCATTTGTCCATTCTGTTTCTTGGTTTATCTGATGGAATTTCCCTCATTTTTGTTTGGTTTGGATGAAATAATGACTAATTAACAGTATTTGACCGTTTGAGTTTTGATTGACAAATATTCTGGACCATTACAGTGTGTTGAATATCTGATCCCTAGCAAGTGTTGAGTGGTATACTATTGTAAGATGACAAGTGTAGTGCCAACTGTCCGTGCCTTTTGTGGATACCTTAAAAAACGATATGAGATTGAGAAGTATATTCCAACAATTGAGTTGAATTATGAAAAATTCCTGCTTTCTTGGGTGGCCTATGTCCCTCTTTTTGATTGAAGTATCTGCACAACCTAAGTTTATCTCAAGTTTGCACTATATTTAGCTGTCTGCATATCTTTGCTTGTCTTATGTTGTCTGTCTGTCTATCTCTCTCTATCGCTCTTGCTACATGTGTATTTTTGCTTGTTTGTTTGTTTGTTTTGTCATTCATGTGAAAAAAACCTTGATGAATACATTTGAAAAAAAAGTATGATATATGAAACTTGTTGTAGATACTATTCACATTTCTTTCTGGAAATGTATATATAATGTTTATTGTTCATCTTGTGAATAAAAATGTGAATTTTTTTTTCAGAAAGATCGTCCAAGTACTTTCTGAGATGTTCCATAAAGAAGGAAAACCGTTATGGGCCGTTATGGCATGATCCGTGACCCATAATGAACATACCTACATTTTCAGAAAGATCGGCCCAGTAGTTTTGTCTGGAGCGAGTGGAACATATTTTGATCACGGACGGACGGACACACACACACACACACACACACACACACACACACACACACACACACACACACACACACACAAACCGCATTTCTTCGTTCCTATTGTAAAGTACTCCCTGTTCTATAAGAACTAGGAGTACAAAAAAAAGGGGAAAAAGGGAAGAAAGACATCCAAAACTAGAGAAAAATGCCAATGAAGAGAAGCATGTGAAAATTTTTTTAAAAGGTATCAAACAAAAAAAAAAAAAAGAAAAAAAAGGAAAAAAAAAGAAAAAAAGAAAAGACGCTCCTGACCTGCATGCATGTCAGGCATATCAAAAAGAAACAAAATCTGTGGCCCTTCATGTCCTGCTCTCATAGCCACCTCAGTTTTGACGCCCTCTCCACGTCTATAGCCTTGGTGTTGGACGGACGTTGGCGCCTTCCGGAGAGAGAACTCACTCACGCCGGCTCCGCGACTTAGCAATTATTGTCGTCGGTAGGGGGCTTAGAAGGTGGTGTCCTCTATATGTTGGATCAGAACAGGCACCACTGAACACCACCGAAGTGATACGGCTGCAGCGCAGTGTTTCCTCCAGTGGGTTGCCCCTTGACGACTTGACATTGACTGCTCCCTGCTGTCCTGTGGCTGTAGACATGGGTCAAAATGAGCGGCGTGAGTACAATGCCACTGAGGTGGCACAGAAGGTGGGACAGAAGAAAAAAAAATTAGCACGTAATAATTATACGAAAAGCGAAAGCCGTTTTTCTCGTTATTTTTCGTGACCCGTAGCACTACGGGAATGGACAGGTAAACGTTAGTCGTCAAGCAATAATCACATTCCGTCTTAAACGTGATTATTTTGTACAATGCAAGGTGCATTAGCAAACACTCAGAAACATGGTGTGTGCGTGCATGCGCGGACATGCGCATGCACATGTGTGTGTGTGTGTGTGTGTGTGTGTGTGTGTGTGTAGATATGACTGCGCGCGCTCCCGCACATGAGTGTGTGTGTGTGTGTGTGTGTGTGTGTGTGTGTGTGTGTGTGTGTGTGTGTGTGTGTGCGTGCGTGCATGCGTGCGTGCCTCTGTGTGTGTGTGTGTGTGTGTGTGTGTGTGTGTGTGTGTGTGTGTGTGTGTGTGTGTGTGTGATTTTGGTAAAAAAGAAAAGGGTTTGTGAGCAATTGAGCCGTTTTTCAATATATGTTGCATCTGCCATTAGTGGGAATACTAGTTTTGGAGATTTGTTGCAGAAGTTAGAGTAACTGATCAAAACAAACAAGCAAACGGTCAAACGAACAAACAAAAACACAAATTAAGACAATACAATTTTACTCCGTAGCCTAAAGATCAGTGTTGGGTTTGTAATGACTGATTGCAAATTCAGAGACTCCCTTTTGATTCTTTTAGTTGAGCTTATTTTTGTAACAAAGTCAAACGTGAGTTTTCTGAAATCTGGATCGGGATTTCAATATCTTCAGCAGTCTTTCTTCGCGTGAAAGCGTTCTGCGCTGTGTTACAACAGTCAAAATAAACAGAAGAGGGTTCAGCGCAGAACTAAGTGGCAACACAAACACAATCATTGACCCACGAATCCTGTTAAACAGGTCATTACCGTACAAATCGATTACTGTTATTAGGCCAAATGGTATCCAACACATTGCATTTGTTGTTACCAATTTTGCAAGAAACTGAGCAGAATAAACCTTTGATCTTTGTGTAGCCTCTATTCTAATAATAGTGGTTGATGTATGTCTACGAATGATGATTTGACCAAATGTAATCGGTAAGCATACTACAAAGTTGAACATTGAAATAACGGTAAACCACCTGAATTCTCTTTCAGAGTTATTCTGATCAAATAAAGCAAGCCGACACAAGCCAGACTGATCACGCAGACCCCAGTGTGACAGTCCTGGAAGAAAAGGTATTGATGACATCAGTAGAACGCTGAACCACAACGTTGCATGATGAAAACCTATCCAAGGTCTCTCCCATTTTGGCGTGCCATCAGAAAAAGTTAAAGTACTGATAACATTGATTGCCATGATGAATATCACCACTTGCGACATTTTAATAGATAGTAAGAATAAAAACCCAGCTAACTGACAGATGGAGCTGCGAATCCATACTATCTCAAAGTGAATGTAATTGCCTTGAAGCATTTCATTGGCTATCATCAGGACACCCACGTGGATTCCCATGCATATGCTTGAAAACAACAAATGAAAAGTGAATGTAACACAAACACCTCCAAACATTCGCTTAGTATGAAGTGAAATTATGAAAGAGAAAAAAGTCCCACAAGTAGCAATAGTGAAAACCATCCAAAAGAAAATTTTCAGAAAAACGCTCGGTATCAAATTCATACACATGCAAATTGCTGGTTGAGGTGCCCAACATTTTATATCATCATGTTTGGGGAGCTCATTCTTGCAACAAAACCTGTAATTTGACGAAAAGACAATTGTCAAATGATTCAGCCCGTAAAATACATTAACAGGATATAGATGAAAAGGATTCCCTCTTAAATCCAGTACATTCAATTGGGGTAACAATTTGGAAATGTTAACTGCAATGTATCTGATATTGGAAAATGATAGATTTAGTCGTCTTACTTCAGGTAAATGAACAGGCCATTTTCTTTGAAGTATTTGATGACTGCTTCTTGACATATCCACTTTCATCAGAGAGTAATGAACATTTTTGACAGATCTACCTGATATTTCTCTTATCATGTTGCTTGCTAGTTTAAGAGTCTTCAAATTTGGCAAGTCGAGCAATACAGTAAGGTGGATAGTTTCAATGCGATTATTTTCTAAATTAATGGACTGCAGGTTGAAAAGCATCACACTTGAAGCATTAAGAAGGGAACAATGTGACAGATCCAGGTGAATAAGAAGTGTGTTTCTACTGAAATCAGAGAGGGACATTTGTGAACCTTTGGCGTCCAAGTAGCGAAGTTGCCGGAAGCGTTCAGCAGGAAAAGGTTTGTGACAGAGGAAGGAGTACCCCGTGCACTGACAATGGTCAGGGCAGTCTGCGTCACACATCAGCTCGTCATCTCCCTGTGGACACTGACTCCAGCCGTCACAGAGATGATCGCTATGAACACACACTTTGGACGACTGGCACGTGTAAAATCCAGGGCAAATCCTTGTATTGCATTCACCTTCATCTTCGCCATAAGTGCAGTCAGAAAATCCGTTGCATCGAGTATATACTGGGAGGCAGTGTACCTCGCCAGCGAGACATTGATAATGGGTGCAAGGGCAAGATTCTATATCTGTCATTAGGTATAGAGTAAAATAACCTGTGCCATCTAGATTAATGAACAGTCGTTTAGTTGATTTATTTTGATACATATAATATTCGTTGTGGTTGTGACAATTCGCTTCATCAGAATCATCAACACAGTCAGAGTGCTCATTACAACGTTGGCTGTATAAGACACACTGACCACTTGAGCACACGAAACCATTACATAATGGATGTTCACAGAATAACTCATCACTGTTATCTGGACAATGCTGCCGAGAGTCACATATAAGTGTGTAATCTAGCGTTGCACCATCTTTGTCACATCTAAAGAAGGTAGTGGTACATGCAGTAGTTTTCAAAAGGGGTGTGCGTCCATCATTAACTTTTCCTTCGTTCACAAAATTGTTAACCAAACAGCAATTTCTGTTCCCAGAATGGCTATTAGATTTACTTACTAGGAACATGTGTGTCATGTGGTCCCTTAGATTAACTGATACAGACTGTCGTGTTTGTGTAAAAAGGATATGCGACACATTGAAACGACAAACAGTTTTTGATGCTTTAGTAGCAATGTCCTTTTGCGATCTTATTTCACACAGTACTGCTTCCATATTATCTAGAACGAATGTTTCAGGTGTTCGTACAAGGTAATACTCAATAGCCATTGAGCGTAGCAAAGGAATACGGAAAATTCTCGAAGGTAAATATAGAGAAACATCTTCAAACACGTTCAGGCTGTAAATCATAGTGTCATCAGACCACTTTAGAAACTTGCTGTAGAAAAACGGAATGGAATCCCAACCCGATACCAGTCCTAACAGCACTAAGAATTGGTTGATATATTTAAAAATATTTAAAGAATGTTCCTGTTCTTGTCTTGTTTTTAAAGATGCCAGTATTCCTCCATGTTTCTGGCACACATATTTTCCAAGTGATGGAGAAATTATTCGTGTTCTGATTATTTTCTTTAAACATTTGTTTTTGGAAGCTACCAAACCCCGACATTCAGGACTGCTGAAATGACAGTGTTCAGATTCATCTTGACCATCTGCACACTCCGATTTTAGGTTACAGTCCACGTGTTCCTGAAATTTAGCATAGTGGCCCACAGAACAATTGAAAGAACCACTGTCAGTCTTTTGGGGAGAATGAGATTGAAACATCGCTGAAACATAAATTTTAAGACCCCAGCCTTCTTCTGCACAAGAAGAGTGAGTATTCTTATGTTTGATGAAAAGGCGCGCACTAAGAAATACCTTGGCTGGGGACAAATGCGGTGAATATTCGCGCAAAACCGTTGGGTAAGTTGAATTCAGTTTTCTGTAGTCAAAATCAGTGAAAAGATGACATCTGCCAACAACAAGAGACCTGTACGAGTGGGACTGATGAAAACTGGTCATTATGACGTAACCGGAAGGCACTTTCACCTCTTTTACCATCCATTTTGTCAAATCAAGAAATGGCGTAGTTATGTATTCAGACATTCCTGATACATTGGTAGATATAAAGCCGGTGTGATTTATTCTCTGCGAAGTAATTTTAATTTCAGGATTACCATTGCTTAGAAAAAACATATTTTGGTTACCACATATCAAATACATTTCCCCAAGTGAATGATAACTGCAACGTATGTTCATATTCATATGACACTTTCGATTGACCTTATCACACCGAGAACACTGTATCCATACTTTCCAGCGATTTTCACGACACCAGTATTTCAACCGTTGAACATGAGCAAGACGGTATTCACCACGAGGTATTTCCACATGCATCATACAGAAAGTCATGGAATTAGAACAAACACCGTAAACTACTCCCTGATGCGCTGTAAATATGGGCAGGTCATCGCATGTTAATGCACTGACTTCGAAGACAGTGATGTTGCTGTGTTGGTGTAAGAGATTTTTTATACCAGGACATATGCTTCTGATGTCTATTGCATTAACAGAAGTTCTGGAAATTGTGTTGTTTATGCCTGATGGATATGTAATGGAGTTGACACAAGTTAAGGAAAGATAACACATCAGTTCGTAAATTGTCAAAAACAAACAAGCAAGATTACCTTTACGGATGATGCTCGCAGGTACTGCGATTTCTTCACCTCACAACATGAACCAATGGATCTAATACACGCAGGTAGTATTTTCTCTGTTGACTAGATCGTTATGTTTATCAAAACTCGCTACGGTAAAAAGGTGCTTCGTAGTGGGATAAGCTTCATTGTCACATATCTGGTTTTATTGAGATCTCTCTCTCTCTCTCTCTCTCTCTCTCTCTCTCTCTCTCTCTCTCACACACACACACACACACACACACACACACACACACACAGAGATCTGGTTTTATTAAGAGCTCCCTCCCTCTCTCACTCTCTCTCTGAATGTATGACTACGTGCTTTTGTGTGTGTGTGTGTGTGTGTGTGTGTGTGTGTGTGTGTGTGTGTGTGTGTGTGTGTGTGTGTGTGTCTGAGTCTGTGTCTGTATGTGTGTCTGTCTGTATGTGTGTGTGTGTGTATCTGTGTTTCTGTGTATGTGAATTAGTGTGTGAGTGAGTGTGAGTGTGTGTGTGTGTGTGTGTGTGTGTGTGTGTGTGTGTGTGTGTGTGTGTGTGTGTGTGTGTGTGTGAGTGAGTGAGTATTGTGGGACTGAAAACATGAAGATGATAGGGATGGCAATGGTGATGATTATACTACAGGGTTTATCAGAAATAGATATATTGGAGATAATTTAAGGTTGATATATGATATGATAGCTTATCTAGACAAACATAATCTACCCGCATTGTTTTTGAATGTAGATTTTGAAAAGGCTTTCGATTCGATAAACTGGAACTTTATGTTTAAAGTACTGAAAGCATTTGGTTTTCAAGATGATATATGTAGATGGATAGGTACGTTCTACAAAAATATTAAATCATGTGTAATTGTAAATGGTCAGGTTTCGGATTGGTTTAAAATTAAAAGAGGCTGCAGACAAGGAGACCCTCTATCTCCTTATATATTTGTATTATGCGTAGAAATATTGGCTATTATGGTCAGACAGAATTCTAATATCCATAGGATCTCAGTGAACAATGTTGAACACAAGATTTCTCAGTACGCTGATGACACAGAATTCTTGTTTGCAGGAGATAGGAGCTCTTTTGAAAACTGTATAGATGTTCTTGATAGGTTTGGTTCTGTGTCAGGCCTTCATATGAATGTAGGAAAAACTAATGTCGTTTGGCTGGGAAGTGAGAAAAATCCTGAAATCCGTTATATGGAACATTTAGGTATGGAATGGAATCCAAATAAATTCCGAGTATTAGGAATGTGGTTCACTAATGACCTGAAAGAATGTGTAGATATAAATTACTCGGAAAGACTAGCAGATGTCAAACACTTATTCAAAATATGGAACGACAGTTAACACCCCTCGGTAGGGTAGCAATATTAAAATCTCTTATCCTCTCAAAGTTGACACACCTCTGGTTACTATTGCCAAACCCACCACACATATTTTTTCAAACATGTCAACAGGCTTGTTACAAATTTGTTTGGAATAAGAAGCCAGATAAGATTAACCGAAAAACTGCACATAAAAATATCAAAGATGGCGGCATTGGTCTTCCTGAACTAAAAAACTTTTGTTTTATCTCTGAAGCTGTCCTGGATACGTAAAGCTGAGATGTCAACCCATAGATGGCGAAATATTCTGTTGTTTAACTTCCCTAAGTGGTCGCTTATGAAAAAATATGGTCCAGAATTCGTTTCCAAATTCACTAAGTATAATCAATTTTGGGCTGAAGTTCTTGATGCGTATACAGTTTTTTTTTTTTATTACAAGTGTTCCCTCCAAAACTCCACTGAACTTCTTGCCGAACCATTATGCCATAATAAGCGATTTCAAATCGGAAAGAAGTGCATTGTATCGAAAAAACTAAGTAGCAAAGATATCAACTGTCTCGCCCACTTTTTTGATGACAAAGGAAATGTTTTTGCCACATGCACTTTTTAAAGAAAAATATAATGTAAATATTGATTTTGTCACTTTTGCTGGCTATAAATCGACTATAATGGACTATGTAAAAACGTCTGGTATCACTATAAAAAACGATAAGTACATAAACTCATCACTGTGCTTTAAACATCTTTTCGCTATAAATAAAGGCTCCAAGTTGTATTATGATATCATCATGGCGAATAATCCTAAGCCAAAATGTTGTGATAAATGGGACATGAAATTGTTGATGCAATATGATTGGAAATCCTGTTTTTTGCACGCGCATAAGATACGTGATGTAAGGCTGCAGTGGTTTCAACTGAAAATATTACATAGGTGTTTATGCACAAATGTTGTTTTAAAGGAGATTGGAATCGTTGAAAGTAATAACTGTAGTTTTTGCAGCACATCCAAAGATAGCATTGATCATATGTTTTGGAAATGTCACCATGTACAAGTTTTTTGGAATGCTGTCATTGGCTTAATGAAAGAAAAGTGTTTGAATGCTGAAAATGTCCTTTTGACAGAAGCACTCGTACTATTTGGCTATGACAATATGATTGTGGGCGACACCGTCTTTTACTTTATAATACTGTTTGCGAAGCATTACATATACGTTTGTAAAATAAACAACACCCTGCCACAAATACAAGTATTCATAAACAAATTAAAATTTAGGTACAAAATTGAGGAACATATTGCATATTTGAAATTAAACCATGCAGATTTTTTGACCAAATGGCTGACATACAGACCATTGATGGATACTGTTTAACATGTATACCCTTTTGTCTTTCTTTTCTTTTCAAAAACAAGTTGCAGCAATAGATTTAGAAGCGTAAGATGAAGTGTGTAAATGAACATGTTTTTGTACATTATTAGAGGCCCGAGTTCAATATGTTGCCAAACATAATGATGTGAAAAACATCCCTGTCAGCATGATTGTTCTTGATACATCCACCTCTCTCTCTCTCTCTCTCTCTCTCTCTCTCTCTCTCTCTCTCTCTCTCTCTCTCTCTCTCTCTCTCTCTCTCGTATTAGATAATGTTTGCATAAATTTGTGAATTCACATTGCTTGGGGTGATTTCTTTCTTTCTTTATTTCTTTATGTACACACTTGCCTTCCCTGTATATATACATGTATGAATGCAAATTTTAAAAAAGTTTAAAAAAAAATTTATACTTTCATACCCAGTTTCTGCGTGTTCAACGGAGCTTGTGATCTTATATCGGCAAATGACAAGGAGATAACGTCGCTTCTTCATGTGTCAGACCCCACTTTACTATCCGCATCCAATTTGTTGATTTTCTATGTGATATTTGGAATGAAGGAAAAGCATCTTGGTGAAGATTATTTTTCATATCAAAGCTTATGCTTGCAGTCATGCTCTATGCAAAAGGCTGAAGTTTCAAATCTGAAAAACAAAAACAAGAACAAACGGTTTGATACTTAAATGAAAAGGAAGCTTGCTGTAACATTTATATGAATTTAAGAAAAATTAATTGCGCCTAACACAGCGTGACATTCACATTTCGACTGATGTAAGATTCAATGCAAAATTAAACATTCCCTCTTTTATATCTACCTATCTGTCCGTCCGTCTGTTTATCTATCTGTCTGTCTCTCTATCTGCCTATGTATCAGTCACTCTGCTAGTCTGTCTTTCTACTACCCATTTAACTATATATCTAACTATACATCTACAAAGTGTGGCATTTACACTGCTACCCAGACATCTGTTTTTGTGAGCAAAATACACTGATCCACACAGACCTGTTACAGTTTTCTTTTCTGGTTTTGGCCTCAGCAAGCTACAAAATCTATTAAAAAAAAAAGAAATTAAAAAAATAAAAAGGTACAAAATCTTTTCACTCTCTGCAACGTCACGTCGACTTACACACACACACACACACACACACACACACCACACACACACACACACACACACACACACACACACACACACACACACAGCGCCTGTGGCTCTGTCAACTACACTCCCCCCCCCCCCCCCCAAAAAAAAAAAAAAAAAAAAAAAAAAAAAAATTGCTCGTCTGTACTCTATTCAGGGGATTTGTTTCTAAAAAGAAAAGGAAAAACCAAATATATCACTAAAACATTTTCGACGTGTCCTTATCTGTTTATTCATCTTCATCATTTTTTTCTTTTCATCTCTTTTTACATCCTTCCTGGAGGTTTGCTGAGCCCACCATAGGCCAGTCGCAGCCTTTACTTTACGTTTACTTATGACACCTACCAAATCATTCGAAAAAGCTGTAACGTATGCGCCCTAGACAACGCAACACCTCTCAGAACGATGCCTGGGACAAGTCTGTCCTCTGATTCAACTGCCCAATCATCCTGTGTCCTTCGCTCACTGCTCAGCATGCATGCATGTTGCATGGTTTCCCTGACCAGGAGAGCTAAGGTACTAGGTTTTTGGAAAGATTGCGCAAACCAACTATGTTTTCCCTCAACATACTCTTTTCACAAACAAACATACATGAAACTAACGGGAACTTGGACAGAGTCTCTGACAGCTGTCTGTCTGTCTGTCTGTCTGTCTGTCTCTTTCTTTCTCTCTCTCATTCTCTCTTTGCACATGTAAGGTTAGAGGGCTTGAAAAAATTGTTCCTTTCCTTTTTTGATGCCTAGAGAGGGGGTGCAAGTTATATTCTCTCTCTCTCTCTCTCTCTCTCTCCTCTCTCTCTCTCTCTCTCTCTCTCTCTCTCTCTCTCTCTCTTGTAGAAATTCTGTACACTCTGTACAATCCGGCATGCGAGCGAGTACTTGTAAGCTTCAAGCATCATCATTGCTCATCAAAGACCGTGCGTGAGTGACGAGTCACATGCGACTTGCTTTAGTTTCGATTTGCACACGCAGATTGTCACAGCTACAGTGGCTCTTCCTGACTGAAGATCTGGTGACATTGAAAAACTCGGTACTTAACCTTCACGGACAAAGTACCAGGCTGGCACAGTAGTTTAGGTGGTGAAACCTCAGCATTGAATGGTCACAGATATTAAAACTTTCTCGCAAAGAAATGGTATGAGGGAATTTTGAATGTCAATTGCAATCATTGTAACCACATAATTATTGGCTGGTAGACTCATCTTGTTTCAGTTTGTTGGTCCTTGACATTTTATAGGGAGTACAGCACATTGTAAATCCCTGTCACCACCATTTCTACTGCTGCTGTTGCTGCTATCACTACTACTACTACTACTACTACTACTACTACTACTACTACTACTACTACTATTACTTCAATTCTACCATTACAAAACTGTTGGTACTAATGTGCACGTTAGTTAAGTAGTAATAGTAGTAGTACTACTTCAGTTTCACGTGTGTTCACGTATGTGATATTAGAGAGAGAGAGAGAGAGAGACAGAGAGAGACAGAGAGAGACAGAGAGAGAGAGAGAGAGAGAGAGAGAGAGATGCATAAATGTCTGTGACTGTGTAAGTGCATGCATAATGTGATTATCTATGTGCACCTGCAAATAATCTTAAAGCATTTACTTTAAGATTATTTGCAGATATGTTGTGGGGACGCCTAGAGGGACATTTATATGCACATTAGTTAAGTCCCTGTACTTAACTTCTAATTTTACTTATTACACTATTCTCAGGTTTCTAGCTATTTATCAAATAAGCTTGACATCCCAACCGTTGCAGAAATTTTGCTTCTTTGGATTTTGTACGTTTTTCTGCTATAATGTTAAAAGTATAGATGAAAGGATTGATTGCTGCGTTCAAGGGTAATATGAATATTGCCAATGCCACATTAACTTCACCAGGGATGGGAATTTCAGCTAGAGCCAAAATGCCACACAGTCCAATGGGAAACCAACACATGAAATCTGTCACTGCAATAGCTACTAACCGTCGGGCTATGGTTATGTCGTGTGAAGTTTTTGTAGTGCCCGTTTTCAAGGTATTCCTCCCCACTGACCAATAGATGAAGGTCTGACCCAAAAAAATCAAAAGAAATAGAACAAAATTCAGGACAACGAATACACCGAAAGAATAATCCCTGCCCTTAAACTTTCGCCTTGTTACCGGCAGCGGAATGCAGATGCCTGTCTGGCCATAAAATTCCCAGTGAGCTGTCACTGGAAGTAATGGCAGCGAGGCAAGTATAGAGCCAACTGCCCAAATTATCAAACAAGCCATTGTTGCTGATATTCTATCGAACCGCAAACTACTGAATGGAAAACAAATGACAAGAAATCGATCCAGCGTAATAAGCCAGATGACTAGAGCAGACGCTTCATTGGACAACAGAGACAGAAAACCCGCGGTTTTACAGACTGCACTGGTTTTCCATGTGTCATCTTGATACAGATACCTATCGCGGAATGTATAGTCAGCCACTCCAATGACAGCAATATATACACCCATCAGAAAATCTGACATAGTAAGACTGGTAACAAACACACTGTAGCCATTTGATGAGGTTAAACTTTTTACAAACATACGCGAGAAGAAACAGAAGGTGTTGCCAGTGAGAGAAAGACATGTCATCAGCCAGAGAAATCCGCGGTATGTCCATGATCGCAGTAAATCTTCACATGAAGAAATTTCGTCTTTTGGTGCTTGACATTTGGGAAGATTAACATTCTTTGGAAGGATTTGTCTGCAACACAGTTTGTAATTTTCTGTTGACATCACACGAAGATTTGAAAGGTGCCGGAATATGTCAGAAGGAAATGTTTGAACAGGACTTCCATGCATGTACAGTTCAGCCAAGTGTGGCAAGGACTGAAAGCCGTCTGAACAAATTGTATGAATTTTAGTAAATGTCAAATTAACTTTCTGCAAACGTGAAAACTTTGCTAAAACTTTACCATCAAACTCTGTAATCAAGGTCTGTGATATATCCAGAATGACAAGCGCATCTTGTTGCCGACCAGTTGGGAAGCCAGCAGACATCAACGTCAGAGGATTTTCTGACAAAAGTAGACTTTCCAAATTTCGTAAATTAACAAGCTGACTCATGTTAATACTTTGCAGCATATTGCTACTGAGATCAAGAAATTTCAAGTTCGACAACGTCATGTCAGGTAAGTGGGCTACTGAACATTTAGAGAAAATCAGATGAACAAGATACGTATTCTTACTAACACCAGACAGTGCCATACCTGAACCGGTTACATCCAAAGAACGGAGCTGAGGATAGTATGATGCCGAAAAAGGCTGGGGACACAGAAATGTGTGACCTTGACAGCGACAGTTCAGTGGACATGCCACATCACATGACAATTCATCATCATCCATTGGACAATGAGGCCATCCATCACATAGGTGGTTCAAATGAATGCATATTGCAGACTTTCTGCATTTTATGAGCCCTGTACAGACTATTTCCCCACACCCCTCTTCATCCTGATGGCCGACACAGTCATATACCTCATTACACCGTGTGAAGACAGGAACACAGTCATTTATTGCACCTGGACATCGATAGTGAGTGTCAGGGCACGACTCATTGATTTTCATTGGACTGACAAGGAAAGCTTCAACTCCGTCAAAGTCTACAAGAACTGGAGATGGATAGCCTATAATCAGATTAAATCTGACTAGGAAATCTATGCAGCTGCTTTCATCGGATTCATCTTGACATTGAGATACTCTGTTGCATACATCATCATAAGACACGCAAAATCCATTAGTGCAGGTAAATGTGTCAATGCAGAAAGGGTGTGTACAAAAGGACTCATCATTTTTGTCTTGACAATCAATTATGAAGTCGCACACCTGTGTGAATGTGACGCTAGTCGTGCTGTCATCACACGGAAATGTGGGAAGTGAAATGTTGCTCTCATATTCTGGATCATATGTTCTGTTGTCGCTGTCTGTCTTTGAGCATCCAACAGACAACGTACAAGGAGCAATGTCTGTTCCACAACAAAGATAATACTGAAGTGAATTACACAAGAGAAACGTTCGTGTCACATAGCCATTACGGCACACACTTAAAAAATGTTGCGTTGTGTGCAGAAAAGCTTGGTCGTTGGTGAGGACAATTTCTTCTGAATAGTAATATTTCTGCTGAATGTTTTTTAAATTGAATTCACACGTTATCCCAGCGGAAAGTTTCCAGGATGTTAAATCACAATTAAAAACTACTTGACTGACTACACACAGATCTTTTCTAACATCGCGTATGGACACTATGAAAAAAGAGTGATAAAAAACAGTCATGTCCATAGATATGACCCATTGTCGGTACATATTAGGTAGATCCACAACAGCAAAGTATAAACCGGGTAAAACAGATCTCATGTTTCCTAAGTTCTTGACAAATGTAAAGGGATCATTTACACAAGCTGGCATTTTTAGACTGCCTCCAAGAGAACTACAGTATGCATTAGCTCTCTTGTTTAGATTTGTTTCGTTACTGTCAAAGTCATTCAAATTGTTTATGAATATGTAGCAATGGTCACAGAGTTGTGCTGAATTCCAATGATTGGCTCCCAAAACAGAGCATCTGGTCGTTTCGTTCTTTTCACAGTCACACTCTGTGATTATGTTTTAATAATAATTTTCACTCTCTCTCTCTCTCTCTCTCTCTCTCTCTCTCTCTCTCTTTCACACACACACACACACACACACACACACACACACACACACACACACACACACTAACTCTAACACACACACACTAACACAAACACTATCACACACACACACACACACGCGCACGCACGCACGCACGCACGTACGCACACACTTACACACACACACACACACGCACGCACGCACGCACGCACGCACGCACGCACGCACGCACACACGCACGCACGCACACACACACACACACACACACACACACACACACACACACACACACACACTCAACCAGACGAGATTCACGATGGCTAAGCTGAGCTTGTTGAATTATAGTATTTCTTCCAGAACCATGACCAGAATGAACGATGTTCAGAAGTCCGCGAGTCCCAGTTAACGACCCATGCCTTGAAGAAGGTAGAAGCAGCCGAAGGAAAAGTGGGGAATCAGCGTGCCAAAGAAAAGAAGGTTTGGAGAGAGCTACACAGCGGCCCGAAGTGCTTAGATTGACTATGGAGAAAAGCAGAAAGAAAACCCTTAAGACCATCGACAAGCTAGATAAATCTTGGTGCTGAAAGACAGGATTACTGCTAGAAAAACAATAATAGTAAAGGTTGGCCTTCTTTTCTTTCCTCTGTTCAGGCTTGTGCTCCCGAAACACTAGACGTGTCACAAGCGTTGTGTACAGGCCTAACCATTCCCTTACTGTTTCACATTTTACCCTCTCAGACTGGGTCAGTGGAAGAGGCTGGTGTGGATGTTATGCAGCATGGACAGCCTTGCTTTTTGTCGTCTGTTTTCCAGCGTTGGCCAGCCCAGCGTATCCAGCATGCAGCTGGCACTTGACGTGTTCCTGAGGCAGTTGTGCACAAAATGCATTGTCTGTCTCTGAACTGCCTCCAACTTGTTGATAGTTTTTTGTGTGTGTGGAAATCCCAGCCAAAAAGATGCGTAATTCACAGGGAGCGTACAAAGGCTACGCAGGCGTGTTCCGTGATGCTGGTACTATCGATTATCAGGTTCTATCGGAGAAATCAGGGGTCCTCTTTGCCATGATATAGATGACACTAAAGTGGTAGTCTAGAGCTAGCTTTAAAAAGGTTAAAGTTCCCATAGCGTATCAGCTGTAGGGGCAATGAACCGTCAGAGGTTCACTGTGTGGCATGAAGGAAGGCAGAACCCATCTCAGTCTTTCTGCTTCCTTAGACCTTCCTTGAACTGAATCAGGTACCCGTTTACAGCTGGGTTGAGAGATGGTGTTTCCAAGCAAAACAAAAACAAAAAAACAAAAACAAAAAAGACCCCACTTGTGGTTTGAATTTCCACTGGTCTACTCTGCAGGCAGAACACTGTGATTAGTTGACTAGGGGCCTCTCTCAGCTGGGTTTGTTTAATTCAATAAATGTATTGGCGTTTTACTTTTAATCTCCGAATGAGCGTGATTTTAGGTCGAATGTGTCTCGTGATATGTACTTCCTCTGCTAAATATCTTTGACGATAACAAAGTCAGAGACTAGTTCTCTGTTTAAGTGATAACCTATTCCCAAAACAATTGAGACAGGAAAATCAATTTTAATGTTAAAAGAATGTATACATTTATCATTGAATAGATGTTAAACTGCCTGCCGGAATGAAAATCCCTGACATCGGCAGCCCCAAATAAAAGGAACAAAGGGAATTCGGCGCAATCACTGCAAGTCGCCACCATTGTTATAAACATCAGAACTGCGTATCATGTTTCGACCTGATACATACTTACAATACAAATTTTAAATCAAAATATATATTTTCTAATGTCTGGTTTGTTCAAGCCACATTGCTTCCCAGTTTTGATTATTAATTACCTTCCGGTTGATTTTATCATGCTTACCATTCCAAACAAATCGAAAACTGATCATCTGAACGTTGTTCATTAAGCAATCAGGTAAATTTGGTGACAGATTTCAAACATGAATAAGTTTAGAGATACTGTGTGGTTTCAGAGCGTCCACTCTGTTACGACGAAAGTCTCCTGCTCCTTAACACTTTAGCTGACAGAGAACGCTGCAACTATGGCGAGTTGACAAGAATAATTTTTTGTTTGAATTGACGAAGACTAAGAAAAGTTCGACTATGGTAAAGCAAGAACTTTACTCATAGCAGAGGATTAACAAATTGGTCCTCATATGACTATTGTGGAGGTCCCTAATCACACATGCTTTCTTCACTCACTCTCAAACACTTTCTTAAATCACATTATGTTCACATTAATCATATTTTACTTTTATTTTATCCCATTCTTCAAATTCCCAAACTCTAACTATGTATAGTTCATTAGATTAATTAAATTCCATGATCCATTTGCTCAGCAACTGAGTTATGGTCGAAAGGAATGATGTTATGAAATACTCAACAAAATCGACAAACAACAGAGAAAAGACACAATTTGTTACACTCTCATGCCATTCCAGAGAACACTGAACGTAACCACAACCGCCCTCCACACCCCATACATGATTGGATGTAGTCACTGCTTCCCCACTTCACAATTTAAAACGCAGACAGATCCCATCAATCCATAGCTGACTATTATGATTTAGACATATAATAACGACGGGGAACGAGACACCACAGTCAGTGTTCAGAAACAAGTTAAAGGAAAGGGCAGATGCATTCACATAGCATCTCATAACTGAAAGAATTCTGCTGAATCTGTGTCATTGCAGACAACACTCATGTCACTGCGTATGTTTGAGGGCTATTCTAGATACCAAAAGCTAACGCAGTGATAACAACAAACAAATAAACAAACAAAATAAAATGTTGAAATTGACAGCACGGAAGGTAGTAGGTGATATCAAACAAAATCAGAATTGTCAGTCAAATAGTCGCCTTTATTACCATCCTGATCAGTCCCTTAAATATCTGTAGGCAGAAATTGAAAGATGCTAAGGGACAGATCAGGTTTAGACTGTGTACAGAAGAAAAAGAGATCTTAAGTTATTTGATCGTTCCAAAATAGAATGTCATAATCCAGACTGTATGTTTTATATTCAGCAAAAACATTAAATCCATAGTTATTTTCACACAGACTAAGTAAAATTGTTCAACAAGATGGGATATGAGGATGGGGATATAGTGAGGAAGGGGACGTAAACCTTACAATATCAAACCCCCCTCTGACAGAAGAAGGGGACATAAAACTTTGAGTATCAAACCTTCCCCTGACACTATTAATAGAAGAAAATCGATGTGTTACGTGTACCTGAAGTCGGGTGTGTGGGCAAGATTCTTTTTAGAGGACTAGGACTAGTTGTGTTACATACAATGAGGCGAGAAAACTTCCACTGACTAAAGACTTACGAACAAGTGTTCCCATATCCCAGTCTGTATGGAATCGGATAATGGTTGTGTTATTGGTAGCTGACAAAACCAAACCCTTCAACAAACCTGTGGAAATTCTCCCCGTCACAGAAAGAGACCGTGAAATGGGTCAGGATATAGAAAGAAAATGTGGTCAAAAAAGAAGTAGTAAAAGTGATTAAAGAGTTCTACATATACTGAAGGAAGTATCCTATCTACAAAGGACGTCCTCCACCCTACACGTGAGGAATCAGAAAAGGAGACAAGTGAGTTTGAAATGCACTTACAGCCTGAGTGGCCAACACTGCTGCTTAGAAATCCAAATGCGGTCAAATTAAATCACATAGTGCTGAACATGGTTAACAACAGTAGAAATTAACCTTTGCTTTGACCTCTGGAGACTGGAGATTCAGTTCTTCTCTTGCAACAAGCAGCAGAGAAAAAGACATGTAGACAAACAATTCCTTTGTTATTATAAATTCTGTCTGTAAAGAGTACCTTTTTAGATGTTGCCATTTCTACCCTAAGAGTTTTGTAGATGCTGACATTAGTTCGAATATCAAGAATAAAAGTATTTATCCAGTTGGTTTAACTACTTGGTGTTGTTGCAAAAAGGTCTTTCGTGAGACGAGACATAAAAACGTGTAGGCTTGTAGCAGTTTGCTTACCTATGTCATACAGACCTGTGGAATAATACCTCACAGGCCAAAATATTGACACCATGAACCGTATTGCTGTCTGGCATGTACCATAGTCGTTCGAAAATCTGTTATAAGGCGACAGCTGGACCATCCCATCTCAAAGTCTTGAAAGGTGAAAGCTACATTTCTGATTGACTGACACTTTGGAAACAGGAGCCCCAGCCATGCAGATGGATCTCACTAACAATTGATTTGGTGCAGCAGTCGAGCAGTCAACAGTGCTGTGCAACAGCTCGAAGGTGGTATTTTCCTGTGGGTACTTGAGAACATGATATGCCGGTAACCAAACGGCTCCGTGAAAAACTCGCCACTGCTCCTACAGAGGAAGGAAAACACCCATTTTGAAAGCGTGTTTGAACTTAAAAACGCATCACTGAAGGCGGAATGTGAATGCTTTAATGGCAATGGTTCAAACCGTCATATGACGTAAAAATCTGGCCAGTGGTGAAACTCGGAATTTTTGCCTACAAATAAAGAACACCTGTAAACGTACTCGTTTGACAGAATTTCACAATACGCTTGTTATCAATGTGTCTTGATTGTAAGAAGGAAAGACTTTATACATGCCAAATAGTACATTAGTAAAACTGACAACAAATGGACGAAGCGCTACGCTGTTCGTTCTGTTGTCATCGTATGATCCAAACTTCTGATTTATTAGCAAAGGCTGCTGAAGGGTAATAGAACCGATGATTGAATGATGAATCTGTCATGCTGTCACCGTTTATCGCTCATCGGCAGAAGAGCTGTAATTTATTATGGCAAGGCTGTAAGCAGCGCGACAAAAGTACACACACACACACACACACACACACACACACACACACACACACACACACACACACACACACACACACACAACACACGCACACCACACACACACACACACACACACACACACACACACACACATGCACGCACGCACGCACGCACGCACGCACATACACACTAACGCAAGCATGCACATGCTAACAGAGAGAGAGAGAGAGAGGGGGGGAAGAATACATAAGTGTATATAAACAAAACGTACAAACACGCACGCGCGCGTGCACAGGTATATAAATCCACACCACTCCCCGACTCTCTCTCTCTCTCTGTCTCTCTCTCTCTCTCTCTCTCTCTCTCTCTCTCTCTCTCTCTCTCTCTCTTTCAACCCATACACAGACAAACAGTCAGACAGACAGACAAACACATACACACGCGCGCGCGCACACACACACACACACACGCACGCACGCACGCACGCGCGCGCGCACGCGCGCACGCACGCACTCACACACACACACACACACACACACACACACACACACACACACACACACACACACACACACACACACGCTTTTGTTTTTGAGTGTGATATTAGCTCAAGTGAAGAAAAATGGAAACTAAAGAACAAAATACATTGCTTTCATGCCTGTGTGCGACAGAGAGAGAGAGAGAGAGAGAGAGAGAGAGAGAGAGAGAGAGGACAGAGAGACAGACAGACAGACAGACAGAGACAGAGACAGAGAGAGACAGAGAGAGACAGAGAGAGAGAGAGAGAGAGAGAGAGAGAGAGAAAGAGAGAAAGAGAGAGAGAGAGAGAGAACCTAATATTTGAAGACAGTAAACAGACACATCTGCACGACTGCTTGCTTTCGCCAAAGTGTGTTCCTTACAGCAAGTGCTGTGCAGAATGCGTGTAAGTGACCATTCGATGAATAAACAAGCTTTTCGGTAGATTCCCTGCTCAGTTATAAATGTTTTTTTTCTTATTATTTGTATCCTGGGTGGCACACGTGTGCATGGCCCTGACATGTTTACTGGAAAAACTTAGTGTGGTCATTAGCACAGCTAAGTCGTAAGTTGTACTTTGCTTTCTGGCAGGCAGTCCAGCCCTAAGTCGTGCTTTGGTTTTTGGCAGACACTATAGCCGGTCGTAAGTCGTGGTTTGGTCACTTAAAGAAGTTTCAGTTTTTAGTTTGGCACGTGTGACACGTATGTAATGCACCTGAGAGATATATGTTTGTGTGTTGTTCTTTCGTCCTCAACTGCGCATATTCTGACAAATGTATTCATATTTGATGATTCGTTTTCTCGTTTTTAAATTTGTGGGTATCAAAAATGTGTGTATGGATATATGCAACCAACCAAGAGCAATCATTTCAAATGAAAGTAATTGTTATTGACGATAGTTTTTCTTTTCTTTAGATATTCATAACATATATAACTACATCGAATTGTTCAATTTTATGTGTCTAATCTGAAAACAAATATAAGAGTATACACAGCTTCCTTGGCATCATCCCTTAGGAAAAATGAATCAACACTCAACGTGAACAGAAAGTTTTAATGATATCCTGACTGCAGAGTAACATACTGAAACAAAGAGGTCACACCAGTATACCTTGTCGGATGCTAATTAGTTGGCTAAAGGTCTACAGATCCGGGTAAAGTTCTGATCATTGACCATAGGAAAAGATCCCGGCTACGTTCGAACAAAAACGTCAGTCACTGGTCTGTTTAACCTGATTCATAAAACACCCTTAATGTAAAGCTTAAAACTGGCTATAAGAGTCTACTCTTGAGATTTTTTAGTTGTTATTGTGATAAACGTTTCACCTCTGGGTTAAATCAGAGGCAAAATCTTCGAGCGCATTTGAATCAACGCTATACTGAAATAAAATCTACACTGTTCCATAAGGAATTTGTTTTCCTTAAAATGTTGGACCAGCTCGGCTTTATTCAGCCTGTGGGGCTAAAACCAGATAAGAAAGAATAATGTCTATTCCATAATTTGTCCACTACAGATGCTTGCATTGCCTTGACGGATGGGTCTTCACAAAAAGAAAATGTGTGCTGCTAAGAAAATGTTGTCTTTAAGTATCTATTTTCTACTTCAGATGGCCTCAACTACACAGCCTTCAAGAGAAAATAAAACCACCTAAAAACATTTTTTCATTCTCGTTCAACGGAAGCTGCACTTTACGTTGTGAATTTCGAAAGTGCGACGTGAAGACCATAGTAAAGTGTGTCTTGATTGCAGTTGTTTGACCGCAGACTCTGTGGTATAATCAAAGCTGTACACACTTTGGTGATGCCTGTGTCAAGGTTTTAATCATACAGGATTTTACACATTATCTAAATCTACCAAAAGATTATGGAAGATTGAAGTTGGTACTTGAGAAGTTATTCAGTCAGTACTTTCAGAACACATGCTTGATAATGTTCACAACAGTGAGCCAACAATTAGTGCAATTCACTTTTGTTGACAAAGTAAGCAAGTGAGAAAATTTAGATTTCAGGCTCAGCTGCTGGTGTGTCACGTGTAATGCCTGTCACAGTGGAGCTAGACAAATAGAAATGGAATCTGTTTTTGTTTTGGATACATTTGTATATCAAGAAACACAAGTCATTTATTTGGCCTTGCACTTTCACAACCGTATACCCCAGATACATTCAACTGAGTCTAATTTTAACAAGTAAAGGTACTCAGTTACTATATTGTCTTGGTTCAGTTTATTCGGAACCTTGGGAATCGCACAGCATCTTCTGTAGGTAAAGGAGAGGAGGCATGAAATAAACTTGTAGGATTTGGAAGGGAACCTGACAGTTATTGTGAAATCAACAGAGAAAAAAGAATATTCTGTTGTGGGATGTTCGTCTCACATGACTGTACATCTGCCTTTCGACATTCGCTTGGACAGAAGATGCAAAGCCCATTTGTATTGACAGGAACATAGACAGGAAAAACAAACAGAAATACCAGTTCGTTTGATACACTCGATGCTAACAGACAAGCGATAGCAAAGTCTTAATACGTTGGAAACTCAGCTGCCTTTCCAGCTGTTGTGTCATGTACTATAAACAAATACATCGCAAGTTTCTTCTAGGTTGTTATTGAAATGGTATTATACGAGAATGTATTTGGAAATTATTTTTTGCTGTTGTTGTGTCAGTTACAGTATATAAATGTTTTTGGTAATTGGTCTGCTCATCGAAGTTACAAACAGACAACATATAGTAACTAAATCAATGACAGGAAGGTTTGTAAGAATGAAATTATTGAATTTGTTCTGGAGGTAAAACGAAAAAAAAGGGGTAACTTCTAACGAAAGCAAGCGTGTTATTTGAAGAATTGAAAATGTTCTCGTATGGAACAGACAGATAAGGGGCTCTGACTGGGTTGACAACAGAATACTTAGTATGAATGGTGCATGAATTTGTTTTTCCGTTTGCATACTATGTTTCTTTTATTTTTCACATGCTCTGCTGTGAACATTAAGTGACTGTAAATCTACTCTTCCAAAGAAAAGATGAAAAATATAGAACGGATGTAGTATTCTTAAAGTCTTCCTAAATGTAACTTATGTAATATATAACTGTGTACATATAAATCTTGTATTTACGAGAGTAATAAATCAGCGATCAATTATTGCTCTCCGATTTTTTTACTGGTAAGTGAAAACCGTGTTTAAGAGAAAGACTGACTTCATTCTGTAATAAAACCATAGGCTGCCTTTTCAGTCTTCAGTGTTTTAATTAATGATAAACTCGTCTTAAGGTGGACGCTGAAATTTTTGTTGCTTCACTTTTAAGAGTAAATTCTCTTCTACTTAATAGCATTAAGAGAATACTCATTACCACGTTGTAATCCCATTTAAGACTAGAGTATTTTATTACTCTGGACTTTGGGGCGGGATCTGTGAAAACTGATGAATGTAGGGAAGAGAAGTATGCAGTTGACAAAGATCAGAAGACAACACATTTCGCGGTTTCCTTTCTGCAAAAATGCAACGACTTTAAAAAAAGTATTGTTTACAGTCAAAATCCAGTATAACCAGAAACTACTGTACTGATATCACGAATCAGTAAGAGCAAAGAGATCAATGCCTCTGTTACTTTCAGCAACACAAAAGAAGGGCGTTTTCTGGGTACATTTTCTGTTCGTGGATTTAAACCTCTTTTCGAAACACAGCTGCATTCGTGTTCTCTGACTATTCAAACTTAATTTCGTCAATGACAAGTTTGCCAACGTCACAGGGTAAAAATCTCTGACAGTCGACGCAAAACGTCCTGGGTGCTCTACCCCACAAATACTGGGCTTTTTAGCCCAGCATGAAGTCTGTGCAAACGGTTGTGGGGTATCAAAGTATCAGAATCAGTTGAAAAGAATATCTATCAAATCCAACAAAGGTTAAAGCAAACTTTCAAAAAATCTTATCCAAAGCGCAAAATTAAACATCTGAATATATACGAACAGCAAGGCGAGATTAGTTACATTAGTTACATTGGATAGGAGTTTGCACACGCCAAGAGGAAGGAGCTCTGTCTCTGTCCTCTCCGACTCGACAACCATTTTCCAATTCCTGCAGCAGTTTCCCCCACTTTCCTTCCCCCGTCCCACCTTCTAGCATTCCAGGGACAACAGAAACTCTACCAGCAAAACTCCAAGCCTTTCATAGCTCTACTTTTGGTCTCTTCAACCAACCCAGTAACACAAACTCACAATCCAAGATGGCGGCGCCCGAACTTCACTTCTGACTTCCTACGGTGTTACTTCTGACTTCAGTGACCTACCACGTGAAACTGTGAGTAGAAGTCCTATTTCTCAAGTATGAGGACTTTCACCTACACCAAGATCATCAAGATAACACACAAATGACACGTAGAAAACTTTCACAGGTCAAATTGACTTTGCCACCAGGCACAGGCCTAGCTACCTGCCAAGCTCTACTTTCGTTTTTACCAGTCTTAGGACTGCTATCCCTGAGCTTCACCGTGCCTCTTACACCCACAATGCTCACGCATACCCAGAAAACCAGCAGTATCTCCTTCCAGAAAACGCCCTCACAGAAAGACTCAGCCTCAGAAGAATCCAAGTACCCCTGTGGCACATGTGATCGCACAGTCTCCTGGTCGGAACGTGCAGTCGAATGCAACACTTGTGGCCAGTGGTTCCACCTTGCATGCCAAAGTATACCATCATGCTCCGAAGAGTATGAAAGACTGGGTGAAAGTAATGAAATATTGAGATGTGTGGTGTGTGACAATGCAAACTACAGCACAGTTGCTTTAGACCTGTTTGGCCTAGATGCAGCAGCACTAGGTGCTAGCCATGGAGGACACATTTCTTCTCTACTAAGCCCTACAGAAACCTCACTTACATCAGCAAACTTTAAACCCATCCACTCGTCCAACCCTCACGAGCTAGCAGACAAAATAAGCAGTTTAACCGACCGTTAAGACTTTTAAACACCAATTTCCAGTCCAGCCGAGGCAAGAAAGCAGTACTACAGAACTTAATGGACAGCACGAAGCCTGATATTATCATTGGCACCGACACATGGCTTGATTCCGATATCTGCTCCAGTGAGCTTTTCCCTCCTCACTTCATCACCTTCAGGCATGACGGGGACTGGCTCGGCGGGGGAGTACTGATAGCCGTGGCGAATCATTTAACATGCCAAGAAGTGGAGGAACTGTCAGTAGACGGGTGCGAACTAACCTGGGTGAGGATCAAGCTAAAAGGAAGAAGGCGACTCCTCGTTGTCGCCTACTACAGGCCCAAAACCAGTGATGCGATCTGCCTCACGAAGTTCGAAACATCTGTCCAACGTGTCACAGCTACAACGCAGAGACTGATCTTGTAGCATTGAGCATATAACACCAAAGACGAACATTATTTACAGGCTTCAGTAATAAATGACAAAAAAATGGACACCTTGAAATGACAAACACTGGACGCGCTGGACTCCGTTGGGCCCACAAAAATACATACAAAAGTTAAGGAATCCATTACAAACCGCTCTCAAGTTCTTCTGCACCCCCCCTCTCTCTCTCTCTCTCTCTCTCTCGCTCTCCACACACACACACACACACACACACACACACACACACACACACACACACACACACACACACACACACACACAGGGAGAGAGACAGACAGAGTCAGAGATAGAGACAGACAGAGAGAGGTCAGAATGTTTCATGTTCAATACAGGGGTCGGGAAAGGGGTAATGCTGATGTTGTTGCGTAACAATGTCCGTAATAAACAATGATGAAATAGTAATGATGATGATGATGACGATGATGATGATGATGACGATGATGATCATGATGACGATAAAAGTGACAATGATGATAAGAACAATTGTAGTAGTACACCGTTCATTTACACAATTTGACACTTAAAAGATATACGTGAATGACAACAGCTTTTTCTAAACAGGTGCATGTCAAAGTTAGATTACAACTTCAGAATTAACCTTTTCCTTCTTTTAATTGCATTTCATGTCAGTGAGTTATATTCATTGCTTTGACTAAAGTATAGATGGAAAGTCTGACCGATTCTTCAAGACATTTCATTCTGAGATCTTCAGAAACACACACACACACACACACACACACACACACCACACACACACACACACACACACACACACACACACAAAATCCCTCTGAAAAAAAAAAAGTGACGTTAATTCTCAACTTGATTCCTGCAAAATGGACAGTGGTCCTTAGACACAAACCTCGCATTCAAATTCCCATTTACCCATTTAATAGAATGCTAAACTCACCGTATGTCTGATACAGATCTGTTAAACATTGATCAAGTAATTTGAAGCCATCGTCCTCCCATGGGGCATTCCAGAATGCAGAATCGCAAGGAATATATACTATAAGGAAACTCTACCATCGTTGATATGTTAATGCGTAGTTGTGTCCTTTGAAATCGATTACAACGACCATGAAATTCCATGCATCCTTTTCTGTTGAGTTTGAATGATACTCATACACGCTCCAGTCAACCATTCCATCGACAAATACATATCAGAATATGGACTTGAATATGGATCAGATAGACTGTGAGTGTACTAACTTAGCCAACTCGAACTTTTCTTTTCAGTCTGTATTGTCTGTCTGTTATTGATAAGATGGCGGCCACTGCAAGGTAAATCCCAAAATCGTTTCAGTTTCAGAGCTGGAGATCGGGGAAAATGGGCAGAAGAATTTGTGAGGTTTCCAAGGGCTACAAAGTCACACAAGGAAGATAATGTTCAAAGAGACACTTTGCATCATGCAATAGAAACAAAACTAGCGGAGCAGGTAATGCATGCGTCAAACGGACGACTGACGGAAACCCAGTCAAAATTGATTTCAATTTGCGTTGATGGAGAAGTTCATATAATCTTGTCTTCCAAAATGAAAACACATCCACGATCGCTGCAGGTCAATAGTAGAGCACAGCCCAAGAGTGTGTCAGTAGAAGAGGTTATCAAAGACTTGGAACATTTTTGATAAGCATTGTAACTCTACCAACCCTGATGAGGAAGTCCACAGCAGGCTGGAAACAGGTCTTCTTGACAATTAAAACAGAAGCATCGAGTGGCTTGAATGTAGAAAAAGCGACCCGCCAGGAACAGCAGACTAGACGTCAGATGAAGGAACAGACCACACTCTTTGAGCCTCTGGACATGGAAGAAACAAACTCTCGTCACAACAGGTCTGGTAGAGCTGTTAGCCGAGGCCAGGGTTCCACCAGTGGTAAACGTCGTGGAGCTAGTGAGGATTTTTCCATGATTTATGCGACAGTTGTGGTACGTGCACTTATCTACATGCTCATCTGAAGTGTCCACGCAGGCGGCAGTGCTGCAGAAATATGGTGGACGCAACCACTTTGGATGTGTGGTTAAACAGTAAACATTAGCTGTGCGCTTGGTGAATAGTGAATCAAAACTGGATGGTGATTGGGGAAGATGGTGACGGCAGGCTCAAGGCCATCAATGTCAACGTCGGAGAGGACCAAAGTTCCTGGACTGTGGATCTCATCCTATATGGCAGGAAGCTCCAGTACAAGGTTGATACCAGTGCAGATGGTGACTTCCGAATGACAGCGCTTTTAAACAGCTAACACGACGACCGATTCTTTGTCCCTTTACTGTGCCATGCCTCAGTTCTCCTGGCAGATAGCTCCATCACCTTGGACAGTTCATGGAGGAAGTACCAAGAACAGGACAGGATCAGCTTGTGCTAGATGGCTTCCGATTTCTCATGGTTCCGACGTTGGCCGCTGCCGATTGACTCGCAAGATCAATCAGCGAAGCGATGGAATTTGTGAAACAAGTCGGAGAAACTGAAATTGACTAAAAGGTGTTTGGAGCGATTGATCTTTAAAGTGCAGAAGCTGGATCTGAAAGAGAACGGTACGGCTCACTGCGTGACAACTGCCAGACAGGTTCCCTTTCTGGCAGGTTCCCTTTCTTCTACAATCCACAGTGAAAGAGGAGCTTGACAGAATGGAACGTGATGGCGTAGTCAAGAAGTGACAACAGTTTTGGTTTTGGTTTCATCAAAGAAGCATCACAGCGTGCGGACTAGTCCATATACCCTATACCACATCTACTAAGTTTCAGAGACCACACTGTGCATGATTTGTAGTTGGATAAATGAATAGACTAAGATGAAAGAATTTACGATAGGTGTCTCATGGATACGACCCGACGCGCCACTCAAACCTTGAGTATCTAACCAACTAACATTGTCTGCACCACCATTGTCATTGTATGTGTGTGTTTGTGAGTGCGTGCACGTAAGTGTGTATGTGTGTGTGTGTGTGTGTGTGTGTGTGTGTGTGTGTGTGTGTGTGTGTGTACGTGTGTGTGTGTGTGTGTGTGTGTGTGTGTGTGTGTGTGTGTGTGTGTGTGTGTGTGTGTGTGGCATGGGTGGGCAGGCTGTGGTGTGTGTGTGTGTGTGTGTGTGTGTGTGTGTGTGTGTGTGTGTGTGTGTGTGTGTGCGTATGCATGTGTATGGTGTGGGTTTGGTGTCTATGTGCATGTGAATGCATGTGTGTAATGTGTGGGTTCGTGTGAGCATGCTCTTGCGTGCATGCGTGTGCGCGTTTGTGCATACATACAGGTGTGTTTCTACGTATGCCTGTGTATATTGACAAACAGGCGTGTGTGTGTGTGTGTGTGTGTGTGTGTGTGTGTGTGTGTGTGTGTGTGTGTGTGTGTGTGTGTGTACGTATGTGTGTGTATGTGTGTAAGTGTGTGTGTGTGTGTGTGTGTGTGTGTGTGTGTGTGTGTGTGTGTGCGAGTGTGTACGTATGTGTGTGTGTGTGTGTGTGTGTGTGTGTGTGTGTGTGTGTGCGTGCGTGTGTGTGTGTGTGTGTGTGTGTGTGTGTGTGTGTGTGTGTGTGTGCGTGTATGTGTTCGCGTATGTGTGTGCACTTGCGCGCGCCTGTGTGTGTATGCGTACATATGTGTGTGTATGCGTGTGTAAGCGTGCAAACGCGCGCGCGCGCGCGCGCGCGTGTGTGTGTGTGTGTGTGTGTGTGTGCGAGTGTGTACGTATGTGTGTGTGTATGTGT
>CM065720.1:38378155-38385655 GCA_033310375.1 Conus canariensis
CCAGACAGTTGTAAAAAAGAATGCAGTAATAAGTCAGTGATCCATCCATGTATGTCTGGCAAAAATAAGATTAGCGTTGGGAATGCTATGTCTTACATAAACTCAATCCAATGTTTGGTTATATTTTTCTTGCGATCATGTGCACGGAAATTGGTGAACGTGTTTTTGTTGTTGTTGTTGTTTGTTTTTTTTTTTTTTCTTTCTTTGTTTTGTGTGCGTGCGTGCATGCGTGTGTGTGTGTGTGTGTGTGTGTGTGTGTGTGTGTGTGTGTGTGTGTGTGTGTGTGTGTGTGTTAAAATGTTAAATCTGCATCTTCTATCAATGTACTCTAGGACATGTATGTGTTCGATTATTTTGTGAAACTGACATCTTCTATCAATGTACTCTAGGACATGTATGTGTTCGATTATTTTGTGAAACTGACATCTTCTATCAATGTACTCTAGGACATGTATGTGTTCGATTATTTTGTGAAACTGACATCTTCTATCAATGTACTCTAGGACATGTATGTGTTCGATTATTTTGTGAAACTGACATCTTCTGTCAATGTACTCTAGGACATGTATGTGTTCGATTATTTTGTGAAACTGACATCTTCTATCAATGTACTCTAGGACATGTATGTGTTCGATTATTTTGTGAAACTGACATCTTCTATCAATGTACTGTAGGACATGTATGTGTTCGATTATTTTGTGAAACTGACATCTTCTATCAATGTACTGTAGGACATGTATGTGTTCGATTATTTTGTGAAACTGACATCTTCTATCAATGTACTCTAGGACATGTATGTGTTCGATTATTTTGTGAAACTGACATCTTCTATCAATGTACTCTAGGACATGTATGTGTTCGATTATTTTGTGAAACTGACATCTTCTATCAATGTACTCTAGGACATGTATGTGTTCGATTATTTTGTGAAACTGACATCTTCTATCAATGTACTCTAGGACATGTATGTGTTCGATTATTTTGTGAAACTGACATCTTCTATCAATGTACTCTAGGACATGTATGTGTTCGATTATTTTGTGAAACTGACATCTTCTATCAATGTACTCTAGGACATGTATGTGTTCGATTATTTTGTGAAACTGACATCTTCTATCAATGTACTCTAGGACATGTATATGTTCGATTATTTTGTGAAACTGACATCTTCTATCAATGTACTCTAGGACATGTATGTGTTCGATTATTTTGTGAAACTGACATCTTCTATCAATGTACTGTAGGACATGTATGTGTTCGATTATTTTGTGAAACTGACATCTTCTATCAATGTACTGTAGGACATGTATGTGTTCGATTATTTTGTGAAACTGACATCTTCTATCAATGTACTGTAGGACATGTATGTGTTCGATTATTTTGTGAAACTGACATCTTCTATCAATGTACTCTAGGACATGTATGTGTTCGATTATTTTGTGAAACTGACATCTTCTATCAATGTACTCTAGGACATGTATGTGTTCGATTATTTTGTGAAACTGACATCTTCTATCAATGTACTCTAGGACATGTATGTGTTCGATTATTTTGTGAAACTGACATCTTCTGTCAATGTACTGTAGGACATGTATGTGTTCGATTATTTTGTGAAACTGACATCTTCTATCAATGTACTGTAGGACATGTATGTGTTCGATTATTTTGTGAAACTGACATCTTCTATCAATGTACTGTAGGACATGTATGTGTTCGATTATTTTGTGAAACTGACATCTTCTATCAATGTACTGTAGGACATGTATGTGTTCGATTATTTTGTGAAACTGACATCTTCTATCAATGTACTGTAGGACATGTATGTGTTCGATTATTTTGTGAAACTGACATCTTCTATCAATGTACTGTAGGACATGTATGTGTTCGATTATTTTGTGAAACTGACATCTTCTATCAATGTACTGTAGGACATGTATGTGTTCGATTATTTTGTGAAACTGACATCTTCTATCAATGTACTGTAGGACATGTATGTGTTCGATTATTTTGTGAAACTGACATCTTCTATCAATGTACTGTAGGACATGTATGTGTTCGATTATTTTGTGAAACTGACATCTTCTATCAATGTACTGTAGGACATGTATGTGTTCGATTATTTTGTGAAACTGACATCTTCTATCAATGTACTGTAGGACATGTATGTGTTCGATTATTTTGTGAAACTGACATCTTCTATCAATGTACTCTAGGACATGTATGTGTTCGATTATTTTGTGAAACTGACATCTTCTATCAATGTACTCTAGGACATGTATGTGTTCGATTATTTTGTGAAACTGACAAATCTTCAGGTGGATTAAACAGGCATACATGATAACAACACACGTATTTTCATACTGCTTGTAAGGAGTGAAAATCTAAAGGAAACCAAGGCAAAATGTTCACTCGCACACTGATCGCTGCCAAGGCAGGATGTCTAGCTTTCTCTTTTGAAATTTTCCAAATCAGGGTGAAAATACCCCTTACAAACTGTTCAGACTGAAGTAACCCTTTAAACATTAAAAGATATAGAGAACTCTAGAACGCCACTCATGTTATGCTATCCTCAACATTACGTGGATAACCTCGCAATCCAAAGTATTCCCAAAAAGGCCAGTGAGGGATAGAGAAAGAAAAAAAAAATATAAGAAACCAATAGTAAGAAATAAATTAAACTCAAGAACGGTCAAAATAAAGGAACATATTAAAGCCTATGCCTGAGAAACCAAAAAGACTGAAAGGGAAATGACATGGATACAAGAGGCAACACCACGATAGGTAACAGTCAGTTTGAATAAAAGTCAGTTTCAAAGTATGATGACTGTAGGCGGAAATTAAAACATTATAAAAAAAAATAAATGTTGAAGCACTGAGCCACTTAATGAACGCACCAAATACTTAAGTAACGGGCATCGACCTAGGGAGGGGGCAGGACGTAAATGAGCGATGGGTTAAAAGCCAGGTGTTTTCATAGGACTGAGGATTTGTTCACCTGTACTTGTATTTAAGCCCATCGTTTATACATTTCTGGGTTGTTATTTACTTCTGGATTTTATTTTTGTTATTAGGATTTGTTCATATGCACTTGCATTTACCCCATCGTTTATTTTTTTTTCATGGTTGTTTATTTATTTCTGGGTTTTATTGTTGTTGTTGTTGTTAGGATTCGTTCACATACACTTGTATTTACCCCAGTGTTTATTTCTTTCTGGGCTGTTTATGTATTTCTGGGTTCTTTTGTTGTTGTTGTTGTTGTTAAGATTTGTTCACCTATACTTGCGTTCACCCTATTGTTTATTTCTGGGCTGTTTATCTATTTCTGGGTTTTATCATTGTTGTTGTTGTTGTTATTGATGTTGTTTTTGTCTGGCCTGAAGGAGGCCAACAGGTCTAGTCTCGTTACATTGATGTTTGTTGCATTCAGTCAGCAACTCAGTGACTGAACATAGATTTTCTTATTTCGTAATGGTAGCGAACAGAAGGGGTTTTGTTTGGGGTTTGCTTTCAAACGAATTTGCTAAAAAGAGTTGTGCAGAGCTGCAAACGAAAATCAATTATAAAATCGTGCAAATGTAAATTTATTGCGTCTTTCTGCGTTCAGCCGTGTGTCCTATGTGATTATTGTAAAGTTCAAAAGCCCCGGTCAGTTTGGAATATATGGCAAAGTGTGTGTGTGTGTGTGTGTGTGTGTGTGTGTGTGTGTGTGTGTGTGTGTGTGTGCGCGCGTGCGTGCGTGCGTGCGTGCGCGTGTCCGTACGTGCGCGCGCGTGCGTATGTGTGTGTGTGTGTGTGTGTGTTGTGTGTGTGTGCGTGCGCGTGCGTGCGTGTGTGTGTGTGTACGTGCATGCGCGCGCGCGCGCGTGTGTGTGTGTGTGTGTGTGTGTTTCTTAGTTGTTGTCGCTATTTGCATATATCGGCTCAAGGTGTATGGACCAGCCTGGAAAATCTTAGAGTTATTTATTGATTGTCGTCTCTGCATCTTTTCCAGGTGGACTGGTCCAGAATCTAAATCAGTGTGATGTTGTTGCGTCAGCGAAGAAACAAAACTTGCCATCCACATTTTATATTCCCGTCACTCCGCCTCATTTAAGTTTTCCGATAACCTGTTTTTGATTGTTTTGTAGTACTGTGATTTAATGACAGCAGTTTACAGAAAAGAAAGAAAATGACAGAGTAATAACAACAACAACAACAAAAAGCCAAAATTCATTTTGAGTAATAAGGAATACCTGCTTGTTTGTTTGCTTAGTGTTTGTTTGTTTCCTGGACATGAATATCGTTATAAATGATTGATAAACCCCCCCAAAAAACCTTCATGACTGATTTTCGTGAGATGAACGTAGATGCAGACTCAATATTTTTTAAATATAATTCACCGATTGAAAAGATGGCATTTATGAGATTGCTGTAAGTTCAACATAATTGTCTTAAATAAGTCAAATAAAAACCGCTCGTTGAAATGGGGTGTTATTAAGTTAAATGCATGTTCCAGAAATCAGTGGGTGTTCCCACTCTCTCAGAATCCTGTTGGCTGATGAGATTTTGCCATATTATGAACATCGTTATTATTTTACTTTGCAGAAAATACGCCATGTTATGAGCATCGTTATTATTTTACTTTGTAGAAAATACGCCATGCTATGAACATTGCTATTATTTCACGTCGCAGAAAATAAGCCATGTAATGAGCATCGTTATTATTTTACTTTGCAGAAAATACGCCATGCTATGAACATCGTTATCATTTTACTTTGCAGAAAATACGCCATGTTATCAACATCTTTATTATTTCACTTTGCAGAAAATACGCCGTGCTATGACCATCGTTATTATTTTACTTTGCAGAAAATGCGCCATGTTATCAACATCGTCATTATTTCACTTTGCAGAAAATGCGCCATGTTATCAACATCGTTATCATTTTACTTTGCAGAAAATACGCCATGTTATCAACATCGTTATCATTTTACTTTGCAGAAAATACGCCATGTTATGAACATCGTTATCATTTTACTTTGCAGAAAATAAGCCATGTTATCAACATGGTTATCCTTTTAATTTTGCAGAAAATAAGCCATGTTTTGAACATCGTTATCATTTTACTTTGTACAAAATACGCCATGTTATGAACATCGTTATTTTTGTACATTGCAGAAAATATAACTCTCAGCTCGGTGGGGACAACTTCAGGACCTTCACCCGGCGTGACGTCATGTCAGTGGTGTGACGACAGTTTCAATCAGGCGTTGCTGATCTACGTCCTGGCAGGGCTGTGTTTGCTGGTGTCGCTGCTTCTTCTGTGCCGATACGTCATCTGTCGCCATCCCCTGTCCCGTGTTGGGGGCCCTCGCCGTCACCACGGCGTCACCAACCACGCAGGAGGCTCGGATATGACTTTGATTTACAGCAGTCCAATTTAGTCAGACAGAAGCCAACATCACACACACACACACACACACACACACACACACACACACACACACACACACACACACACACATACACACGCACGCACGCACACACACACACACACACACACACACACACACACAACCACCACACACACACAAGAGCGGAAAATTGCCTCTTTTGCCCCACATGTATTGAATACACGCCACAGAAAGATGAAGGGGCAGAGGGCTGGTGGAATAGATAGGTGAAGGAGAGAGAGAGAGAGAGAGAGAGAGAGAGGAGAGAGAGAGAGAGAGAGAGAGAGAGAGAGAGAGAGAGACATTGTACTGCATGAACGAAGTATAATAAACAAACAATGACAGAACCTGGTCATTTGTGAAACCGTCCAGTGATACGCACAACGACGATGCACATTGGGTTTAGTGGGTAAGATAGTGCCAGAGAAATGCTTTAGGGGTCAAGAGCGGCAGAAAAGATATACCAGACAGACGGAGGTATGAGAGTGACCGGAAAGAGCGTCAGCGGTGTTCTTTCAATTGGTGGTATGGGATGGAAAAGTTTTGTACTGACAGTGTGACCTACATCCGAAAGTGTTTGCCGTTATGAGGCCCCTGGTCATTGCCATATTTCTCTATGCTTGTGAGACGTGGACTCTGACAGCTGAACTTGAGGGAAGGATTCAGGCATTAAAGATGAGATGCTTCCGCAAGATCTTTGGCGTCTCATACAAAGACCACATTACAAATTTGGAGGTCCAGACCAGAATCAGGCAAGCCATTGGACCATATGACCTGTTGTCCACAGTGACAAGAAGGAAAAGGAGATGGTAGGGTCATGCATCAAGATCAACAGGACTTGCCCAAACCATTCTACAAGGAACAGTGCGGAGGAGACAGAAGGAGAGGAAGGAAGAGAAAGAGATGGGAGGACAACATCAGTGCATGGACTGGCCTCATACTCAGCAGCTGCCTAAGAGCGTCAGAGAAGCGGGAGAATGGAGGAAGCTGGTTGCGAAGTCTTCTGTGGTGCCCCAAAGGTCTTCAAGACTCCGGGATAGGTGATAGGGTGATAAGCCTGTTTCCAGCGGAGGGTTTGCTTCCAGATTCCTCTTTCCTTGACTGATATGCTGTATCTACACATTGCAAAATGTACGGCCACATGCCATTAAAAACAAGTTTGAAAATAACTGATTTGTTTGTTTGCTTTCGTTTTCTGAGCAATATGCAGGAAGGAGGGGGAGGGGGGGGGGGGGAGGTAGTGTACGTTAATGAATCATACTTCTGAAGAAAGGATACCCGATTGCGTCTCAAAGATCAGAAATAACGTAGCTATATCCGTCATTTACGTAGTGTATTCCATTACTGACTCTTTTATTGTTTGATGCTATTTTGCTCTTGATAGAGGTAAATGAATCATGCTGCTGCCATTTCCAAAATAGATAAAAACCTATCATTGATACACCATTAAAAACACGATCATGACATTCTATACTGCTTGATGATTAATTTATTTTTCTAGCTTCATGTAAGTTTTGAAGTGTGTGTGTGTGTGTGTGTGTGTGTGTGTGTGTGTGTGTGTGTGTGTGTGTGTGTGTGTGTGCGGGCGCGCGCGCGCGTGTGTGTATGTGTGTGTGTGTGTGTGTGTGTGTGTGTGTGTGTGTGTGTGTGTATGTGTGTGTGTGTGTGTCTGTGTCTGAGCATATGTGTGCGCTTACGTGGGCGTGTGTTTGTGTGAGTATGCGTGCGTGCGTGCATGCATATATATATATATATATATATATATATATATATATATGTGTGTGTGTGTGTGTGTGTTGTGTGTGTGTGTGTGTGTGTGTGTGTCCGCCTTTCTGTCTGTCCCTCAGCTCTCTCCTTTCCCTCACAACTTCCTCCTCTTCCTCTCACCTAATGTCTCCCTCCATCTTTATCAAAGCCACCAACTCCGCAACCACACCCCACCCTCCCAACCCCCCTTCCCCGCCTACCCCGTCTCTCCCCACACAATTGTTTTTCCCCCACTGGAATGCAGGATAATGTTCAAAGATTGAACATGGCTGGCCCACATCCTAGAGATTCCGTGCCAGGT
>CM065720.1:38390655-38395655 GCA_033310375.1 Conus canariensis
TGATCCAACATACGCAGCACACCACCTACAAAGCCCCCCTACTGACGTCAATAATTGCTTTATCGCGTAGCCGGCGTGAGTGATCTCTCCCTCCAGAGGGCGCCACCGCGTCCGTCCAACGACAGTCCCTATGAATTTGCCGATGCCAGTGGATTAAACTAAAGCCATAGACGTGGACAGGCAATCAAAACTGAGGTCACCATGTGAGCAGGGCATGAATGGCCACAGAATTTGAGACCCTTTCTTTTTGAAAATGTTGATCGATGATGATGAAGATTATAGAGAAGATGCTATGGATTCCCATTCTGGGCTGAGGCTGCATTCTATGTTTACTTTTTATAACATATCCCGGCATCAGCCAGGCCAGAGAGATACACACGCCTGCAGTGTTGGTCAGAAACTTTGAGCAACGCTCTCAGAGAGGCATCTGTTAAACGGATGAAACTCGACTGCGTGGTCCCGGTCTTCCCAATTGAGCCCGCAGCAAACTCACTCTGGGTATGCGCCGGTCGGGGCAGAAACCCCCAACAAATAATTGCTCAGTGAGAATCGAATCCACGACATTCCAGCCGGGAGTCTGCAACACTGACCACTTTGTCAAGGCGGCTGGTATAAACCGAGGTTTCGAGTCTGAACACACGCAAGTAAACTTCCACACACGTAAAACACATTACCAACTTTCAGAAGAGAAGACCAGTCTGGCCGTTGATATGGATGTCACGTAGCATGCACCGAAAGAATTGAAACATGAATGAGAAACTCATTGACAGGGCTGTGTGACGCGGGAAACGACCGAATGTAGCGCCAGCAGGCAGCTCTTAGTCGGCTTTACCAAGGTAGGCAGCCCAATGTGGAAAGGAAAGCGTGGGTTGTAATGCGCTTGGCGCTTGAACTCAAACTGAGGACAGGCGCTATATCAATCATCATCATCATCATCATAGTAATAATAATAATAATTACATTAATTATAGTAATAATAATAATAATAGTCGGGCTGTTGGACAGTGGCACTGAGCAGGGGAAGCCATCGTCTCTACGTCATCTTGAAAACTTACTAATTCATGATTGTATACTGTAGGCTGCGAAAACAGGAAAATGACCCCCTGCCCTGTTTTGAATTGCATGTACACAAGACGTGATGTGCAGCTTTATCTAGTCGCTGGTCGATCTCTTAAAAAAAAAAAAAAAAGGAAGAAAGAAGAAGTAGAAGAAATGGATGAGCATACTACGCTGATGATGTGAGAACTGCTCGACAGAGGGAAGGGGAACGGGGAGAGGCCGGGGTCGGGGGCGAGTCAGGTAGAGAGATCTGTGAAAAGGTGAAGGTAGAACTGTCGTTTTGTCACATGCAAGCGACCTGGTGAAAATCTTTCATTGTTATCTCAACTTTATTGGTTCTTTTGATTTCTGTGTTTTGACCGTGAAAAGAATGTTTTTAGAGTCGGTGTATTAAAAAAAGAAATGGCGTGTGTGTGTGTGTGTGTGTGTGTGTGTGTGTGTGTGTGTGTGTGTGTGTGTGTGTGTGCGTGCGTGTGTGCGCGCGCGCGCGCACGTGTGTTTGTGTATGTGTGTGTGTGAGCGCGCGCGCGCGCGCACGAACTCTAGCGAGTGTGTGCGTGAGTACGTTCATGTGTGTGTGTGTGTGTGTGTGTGTGTGTGTGTGTGTGTGTGTGTGTGTGTGTGTGGCGCGCGCGCGCGCGCGCGGTGAGTTTATTGTTACAACGATGAGAAAGAAAGGTTGATAGAGTAGCGTGACAAACAGGAATCTGAGATCAGAGTCTGATCCATGAGGGTAATGTAATCTTTACAAAAGCTAAGACACAACGTCCTAATGCAATGTGCATGTTTACTTTATTTTGTTTTTGAGAGGAAGGAGGCAAGAGATAGGTAGGTCAAGGGTGAGTGTGGAAGAGGGCAAAAGGTCGTGGGGATGGGGCCAGCTGTCCATCTGTGAATTACTAGCCCATCACACAGTTCAGCTCCATCAAGGACGTTTCACGGCATGCGGGCAGGTCCATATACGCATCACCATGTGTGCTAAGTTTCGAGACCACAGTGCGCACGATGTACAGCTGATCGGTAAGTGCGTTGATATGAGGGTCTCACGGATATGATTTAGCAGATGTCTGACTTGTACATTAGCCCAACGCGCTGGTCAGACCTTTGGTACCTGGCTTACATTGTCTGCGACGTTAATATCATTGTATGTGTGTGTTTGCGTGTGTGTGTGTGTGTGTGTGTGTGTGTGTGTGTGTGTGTGTGTGTGTGTGTGTGTGTGTGCATGCTTGTGCAATCTGTGGGCCTTAGTGAGCAAGCTCCTGCATGCACGCAAGTGTCCATTCAAATATGTGTATATATACCAGTGTATATAGGCATAAACGCATGCGTGCGTGTGTGCATGCCGCGTGCACGCGCGGATGTGTGCGTGTGTGTACATGCGCATGTGTGGTGTGTGTGTGTGTGTGTGTGTGTGTGTGTGTGTGGTGTATGTGTGTGTGCGTGCGTGTGTGCGTGCGTGCATGTGTGTGTGTGCATGTGTGTGTGTGTGTGCGTGCGCGTGCGTGTGTGTGTGTGTGTGTGTGCGCGCGCGCGAGCATGCGTGCATGCATGTGCGCATGTGTGTGTGTGCGCGTGCGTGTGTGTGTTCTATGTAGATGCGAGCCATAATTCCTTTGATAGCTTTTCCATTCCATGTGTCACACACATACATGTTAACGCGTTCGTGTGCAAGAATCACGTGCGACAATTGCCTGCGTTTGCGAACGTCTGCTTCCGTCACAGGCCTTTGGCGCGCGCGTTGTCAGCTTGCCTTGCCTGGGGCGACGCGCTCGGTCTACCAATACACATCAACACGCACGCGCGGCAGCACACGACTATGAGTTAGTTGCAGACGACACTTGGATTCGCGCGCGCTCCACCGCAGTCTGCGAAGCTTGATGGTGGGGTGAATGTTTTTTTTTTTTTTTTTTTCTTTAAAAAAAAAAAATTATTCATGCTCAAAGATGTGCAAGTCATTTCAAAGTTATTGTTTGTGATGATATGCGAGTGTTTACCTGTTTGTAATGATTTGCGAGTGTTTGCCGGGAGGTAAATTATGATTTCGTCGCGGTAACTGAGGGGCCGATGGTGGACCGGACGACATGATATGTGAGGTGGGTATCGATCGAACTGTGTATACACACACACACACACACACACACACACACACACACATATTATATATATATATGAACAATATAAAAAAGTTCTTAAAAATCTGAAGTGCTCAACCCCTTGGGGAGCAACATCTGTTAAAAAAATATTTTTAAAATGAAGTGGTAAAATCTACAAGCTTGTTTCTAGCTTTGCTATCTTCAGATGTCTTTGGAGCACGCCAACGGTCTTTTATGCGTGCGCGGACAGAGTTGAAATCAAGTCCCGCACGCCATAAAAGACCGTTGGCGTGCTCCAAAAGACATCCTGAAGATAGCAAAGCTAGAAACAAGCTTGTAGATTTTACCACTTCATTTTAAAAATATTTTTTTAATATATATATATATATATATATATATATATATATATATATCTGTATGTACCCAAAGTTAATAATCCAAACTATTTTAATTCAAATCTTAAATAATTGTTAGCGAACCGCCCAGAGAACGTGGACAAACGAGTCACAAGACGAAACACAACGCGTTTCGACCTCTTAGGTCTTCATCGGGCGGTTCGCTAACAATTATTTAAGATTTGTTTAGATTTCCGCCTGCAGTCGTCTCGCTTTGCAACTAGATCTATTTTAATTCAGTTTCAGTTTCTCCTATCAAGATGTATTCACAGTGTCAGTTATAGTCATGTTACCAAATACTTGAGTGCGCTCGCTATTTTGCGTGGGTGTCATTGCAGAAATGACACCCACCCAAAAATAGCAAGCACACTGCACATGCGTACGTACGCGCACAGGGACATTGTTGACAGTTAACGTTTTGTTTTCCCTCGTTATTTGTCGTGTACAAATTCAGATTTCGTAATCCGACCCAGAATGAGCAAATCTGGGTAAGAATCGAGAGTAATCGCCGTGTGTGAAGAAAGAGTTATGAGAGAGAGGAGAGAGAGAGAGAGAGAGAGAGAGAGAGAGAGAGAGAGAGAGAGAAACTTTTAACCTCTTTATGAACACAATCAGTCATTTGTTTAACACAACCTTGGCAGTCGTTTACGATTTGAAGTGGAACTTCTGACTGTATCCGCAATCTGATGTACTGGCCCCATTTCACCAATTTTCCCAGCGTCAGCAAACTGCGGTAAAAGAATGACAGTGGCTATTCGAGCGTGTTTGTCTGTTGGACGCCATGTTGTCAAGCCTTGGGCAGACTTTCAGTCATTTTCAAGTTTGAGCCATTCTGCAGAAAATGATTGATTTCAGTAACATTTTGATTGAAGATGAAAGGGCCAGAATGTTAGTTTGGAATGCTTTTTCCCATTGGCTGCCTATGAAGAAACCTCATAACAATTTCAAGAACAGCAATACTTAACACAAATGCTGGAGATAAGATGAAAACCCCTAGCTGTGATCACCTTTTTCATCATAATCAGACAGAATGACACGGATGGTGCATTTCCTGATTTAACACATCGCATTGTGATGACAGATTGCCAACCAGAGCAGTGAACATGGATTTCCAGCAAAGGTGGGCAAATGTGTAGACAAAAAGTAAAAAGTAACAAAATTGTGGCTTGATGATGATTACGTGATGAATCTTTGCGGTACTCGTCACAGCTATAGGTACCCGTAAAATCCTGAAGGGTGACCTCGTTTGTGCTGTTTCGGCAAGTAAGAGGATGAAATATCTGTTGGTCTTTTCTGGTCTAAATCAGGAGAAGAAATAGCTTTTCTGCTCCAGGCCGGTAAGCCTACCTCCACCCCACCCACCACCCCCTCGTTCCCTCACACCCCAAGAAAAAAAGTTGTGATTACGGTAACATGCCCCCCCTCCCCCCCCCCCCCCCAAAAAAAAAGGGTC
>CM065720.1:38400655-38425655 GCA_033310375.1 Conus canariensis
CAAGCAGACAAATGATGATTAGATACATGAACCTGAAATGAAAACAGCACGACTGTTTTGCGGCGAACTTGAAAACAGTGTTATGGCTTTTGATAGAAAAAGCCAATGCATTTTGCAGAAAAAAAAACTGACTGGTAAAAGAAAGTACAACAAGCAAACGCAAGACAACGTCTAGACACTGTGGAGCAGCCTAAGGCAGTGACGACGTTGTTTCCAGCATGGGTCTTGGGAAGCGAGTGGTTCTGATGATCGTTCTTCACCTCAGCCTCTTCATTCCTGCCAGACGTGGTAAGTTCTGTCTGTGCGTCTGTCGCATCTTTCCTTCCTTTTTTCCTCTTTGTCACAGCTTGGTATTTTTAAAACCTTGGTTTTCAGTGCAGTTTTGTCCAGTTGTGTCACAGATAAGGATAGATACTCTTGTTGAATTTGTTCATTTTGTTTTTCCTTTCATTAATCTCTGGTGTGAACAAGGAGAATGGAAAATGATACCATTTTTCTGTGAAGGAAAACCGCAACAAAAGCTAGCAGTCGCACGTATTTTTCGACTTGTGTTAGCGTACATTGCCTGCGTGAACGCGTGCGTATGTGCATGCTTGTACTCGAGTGCTTGTGCACGCGCGCGCGCGCGCGCGCGCGTGTGTGTGTGTGTGTGTGTGCGTGCGCTTGATCGCGCGAGAGTGTGTGTGGTTGTGGGTGTTTATGCGTGATGTCCGCACTTCTGTGCGTACCTGGGTTTGAGCGTGTATGAGTATGCGCATGTTTGCGCTCGCGCGGTGTGTGTGTGTGTGTGTGTGTGTGTGTGTGTGTGAGTGTGCGTGTGTGTGTGTGTGTGTGTGTGTGTGTGTGTGTGTGTGTGTGTGCGCGCACGCTTGCGTGATATGAAAATGGATCATAACTGATAAATGAAGTAAAGCCTTAGAAGTTCATCAAACCTACCATGTGAGAACTGGACATTGGCCTGCAAATATAAAGGAGCAGCAAACGACAATCAGGATCCCTCCATCCTTGATGGAAGAGCGGGGAAAGGGTCGGAGAGACGGTTGGGGGCGGGAGGTAGGTTGAGGGATTGGTGGTGGTATTTTATTGGGAAGCAACATAATAGAGTATGACTGGTGTTTATTCGTACTCATTTATTACATTCTTTTCCAGCTCTCATCTGCATAATTCGAAGCATCGATGGAAATCAGACCTCCAATCCTGTTTTGTGTCAGTCTGGGCGCCCGTGCTCTCGCGCGTAACATGTATGTGTACGCGTACGCGCACATCATATGTACATTGCATTTATCGCAGGCGAATTTACTTTGGCCGAAAATTTCCGGCAGCCGACGGCTTATCAGCCAGAAACTGAAGGTTTTCCACCGGCCGATAAAAAGAAAGCCTTCTGCAATGTCAGGGTGACCACGGTGTTGTTTGATCAACTGCGGTACCTCTCTGTCATTTGCCTAACGTGACGAAAGGCACCCTCCAGTGTACTCTTTAAGCTAACCACAACCCCGCCTCTCAACGGCACGCTACCCGGTGCAGTAGGAAACTCGAACAGACAGTGGTTGGTACACTTCAAGCTTTGTTGTGCTCCTGGGAAAATAAACTAACAAAGAACGTATGCGCGAACTGTAGTGCACACAGAGAACTTGTGTTGGGACTAACATAACAGATGATAGAAGTGTTCATGCATTCCAGATTCTTTCAGGGGAAAAAAAACACCACTCGTTATGGGTCGAAATGACCCAGAAAAGGCCAAGTAGGACACAACATGCTTTTGCATTGAGGTAAAGCAACGTTACTAGCAAATATCAACAAAAATGTCCGACCAATTTACTTCTGTTTTTATTAGCCGCGTTACACAAACAAAAACGGAGCAAAATTTCTGCGATGTTGCAGGTTTTCATGTATTAACAAAAATTGCTGGGTTTTTTTTTTATTTTTATTTTTTATTTTTTTTTTTATAAACCCAGATTGTTTTGTTTTCCAGATATATCTGAATGATCGGCTCCAGGCTGTTTCCACGATGGATTGAACCTCGTTTTTTTACTTTCATATTTCAAGCGGAGAAACAGTCCGTTTAATTTTTTGGAATCAAGACTCAATAAAATCGTAAACACACACACACACGCACGCACGCATGCACGCACGCATACACGCGCGCGCGCGCGCGCGCGCGCACCCCCCCCCCCCCCCCCCACACACATTAGAATTTTTGTTGTTGTTGAAAAGTACGGATATTTCAAGCAAGCGAATATTTCGGCAGAATGGACAGCTAGTCAGCATTTCAGTGGTAAAATCAGTGTTTCAGTTTAATCTCTGAGCAGAACTCGGTGTAAATATTCCCTTTTCTAGAGAACTAGGGGGTCAACATATCTCTTGCAAGTGTTGGCTGGGGTTCTCTTTAAACTGAAATTGGATCTTTTTTTTTTACATGCTGAAAGTTCTGCTTGCATCGCCATTGTGGACACGTCCACTCACAGGCATATATGACTTTACGAAGTTTTCAAAGGGTCTCGGGATACTCGACACACTCATTTGTGCAAAGGGTTGGAGGACAAGCTTTTTATCGACCGAATGTGGGCGTTCGTTAATGACTCATGGCCTGACGGCTTTTCTGGCTTGTGGGAAAAAATCTTGCGAATTTTGATGAAGTTGACTGAACATTGTTCAAACTGCATTACCTCCACAGGCGATTATCAGTACGTAATGAAACCACTAAGAAATAATATCACGCATTCTTACTCTTTTCATGATTTTTTTTCATCGTCTTTTAAGTACAAAAGATTCTATACCGGCTCCATCACTTCGTGTTCTAAAACAATGAAAAAGCTCACTGTTAGTTGCCAAATTGTAACAACAAATAATAATAATAATAAAAAAACAGTGGACTGTTATAAATTATAACAAAAGAAATCGATTGCAATGATCTTCTATAACAAATGGTCGGTGAATATACGACAGATTTAGAAAGATAGTAGAGAATAACAAACGAGAGAGAGAGAGAGAGAGAGAGAGAGGAGAGAGAGAGAGAGAGAGAGTGTATTGCAAGCACAAAATTTCCAGTAACACGCGGATGTCATGTATACCAAAAAATCACCACCACCACCACCATTTAGTACTCCCACAAGGTAATGGAAAAAAAAAAAAGTAGTCACAAAGACAGAAAAATAGTACACGACAGATTTAGATAAAAGCCAGAGCCAAAGAAAGTTGCAGAAAAAAAGAAACTGAGACTCCAAAATTTTCAGAAGACGAACCTTAAATGAAGAAAAAAGGGCGGAGAACGGTAGAGAGAGAGAGAGAGAGAGAGAGAGAGAGAGAGAGAGAGAGAGAGAGAGAGAGAGAGAGAGAAAACAGTCGAAGGAAATGACAGAAAAAGACGGTTACAAACACAGTATTTGCAGAAGACGGGGTGTCGGAGGTAAGATGTACGCTGTGCACTGAAAGAGGAAAGAAAGAGCCCCTGGCATGCTTATAGGGGATAATCTGGCTAAGGAAAGAAAACGAAGAAAAAGGGAACAATAGCTGTGTGTTGCCAGACTGCCAACTGGGTGGGAAAAAAAAAACAAGGGACAACACTGGATCAACAGATTTTGATCCTAGAGGCGTTCAACAGGCTAAGCAAAGGAAAAATAGCCATCAAGAACAAAGAAAAAGGAGAAGGGAGAACAGAGATTTAGCTGTGCCTGGATGGCGGCCGAGTGGGAAGCGCGACGGGAGTTATCCATCTTGGGGCTGTAAAGTTTTGGATTTGCGGATAAGAAAAGGAGAGAGCTAAGCAGGGTAAGCAATGAAACAAATAAACGAAACGAAAAAGGAGAATATATCCATCAGTATAAATAAATAGATCACATTTGAAAAACGGTGTTTAAAATCAATAAATGACTGAAAAATCAAAACTAAAAGCGTAATCTGTAGTAACTGCAAAACTCTTACTCTTTTATTGGACGTGAGTGAATAGAAGTATTATTTCTTGTACTTCTGTGAAAAATGAAAAAAAAAAAATAGTAAAGCAACGTATAAAAAGTATTGGACAATTAAATGAATTGATCTCTTATGAAACTAGAAATAACAATTAACATTGTAAAAAAGCTAATTGAATGGCAGTTAAAAAGATAGATAATTAGACACAGATGAAAAGGGAGGCGGTGAAAGGAGCGCAGGGGCAGGTGGAGGGGGCTGGTGGGAGGCGGAGAAGGGAAGAAGTGGGGAAGGGGAATGTGTTGTCTGCGCTGTGGTTTTGTAAGAGTCTTGGAATGACTATAGATCTTTCACAGCAAAACTCAAACAGCGCTAGAATTTGAGAGCTTGAGCCACGAAGTCTTTCTGACACGACGGCTGTCTCGGTTCTTTTCCTGGGAGTATAAATTCTAGGATGGGAGCCATTTTCCCTTGCGACATCCACAGAGAGGAGCGCTTGCGATGGGATCTCATCGATCGGCTTTGCAAACGACGGCAGTCTTTCTAAATCCAACAGATCACGGTGTGCCCAGACGACACTGATTGCCTGTGTTCTTAACAATAGAGTGGAGGGCTTAACCGAGTCACTGACTTAAAGATCCGCCGTACGACTCGCTTCAGCCTGTCTGGTTGAGAAGGGAAAGAAGTGGAGCGAGAGGAGGCCGGGGGAAGGGATGGGATGGTGGTGGGCGAGTCGAAATCTGTGGAAATAGGATGGTGCATAACCATAATCGTGTGAAACGACAGAAGACGTCTTTTTTCTTTTTTTTTTAACCCCATGTTCCATCCGATCTAACACAATACTTATTCAGACATACTCTGAATGGATGACAACTCTCCCCCTCCTGACTCTCGTCCAGTCAAAGAGCGTTTGTTTTAGGTTCATGACCTCTGACCTAAAACCAGAGGACCGACATCCAGCATACAGATAGTGGTGGAAACCTGCCGTGAAGCGAGAGCAAAACGTCTGACCAACCTTTACACGGCCACCGCATCGTGGATATCAGATCCCTAGGTTTTCTTGGATGGCTAGATGTATGCTCTTACTGTCCGAGACTGTAATCAGCACGTTTTGCTGGACGATTAACACGAGTTGAAAGAAAGGGATCACGCGCTCATAATGCGATTTATTTTCAGTCGTAGCTTCTCCATCGACTCTAGAGAGCAATTCCAAGCGACATTCCTAGTATACTTTTAATTTCAGCATTGTTTGCGCGGACTATAGTGAAGACCGAGATCCTTCTGTCCAACGATCAAAAGTCATTATTTATGGTGCAAGGAGGATACATGATGATGCACGGAACAAACATTACTGGTGGTCCATGATTTGCATAGAATTCCTTTTGGTCCCTGGCCGTTGCTCACTTTATCCTTTTTTTCTTTTAATCGAACATCGGGTTGAACGGAGAGAAACCGAATCACAGACGAGGTTGCTCAGACTTGGGTCTGTTTCGTTTCTGTCACTTTTTATAAGTGTATGTTAGGGGCTGCGTGTTTCGCCTTTTTCTGCAAACTTTTCTGCGACTGGATGCCCTCAAGAGTTCGGTTTACGTGTAGGCGAATGTGATGAACTGCACATTTCCCTCAGATTTGTCCGACCGATGAGGTTCAAACACAGTTTGTTAAACCAGCCTGTTCAAAAAGGTTGTGTCACGCCGTCTTTTATCTCGCCGGCAGATCGTGTTTGCTGTTCCTACTAGTTACGTCCCAACGCACTGTACCGCGGGCATGTTTTCATGACCCCCAAGCGAAAGGAGTTATCGACTCCTAATCGAACGGAGAAAGAAGTTGCGGGCGAGATCCGGTTTTTATGACCCCAAGCAAAGCGAATTATTTGCTCTTGATCAAGGAGGAGACGGCGATTGACAAATCTAACGCTAAACTGGTTTCAGCCAGCCTGCGTGCGTGCGTGCGTGTGTGTGTGTGTGTGTGTGTGTGTGTGTGTGTGTGTGTGTGTGTGTGTGTGTGCTCGCGCGCACGCGTGCGTGCGTATGTGTGTGTGTGTGTGTGTGTGTGTGTGTGTGTGTGTGTGTGTGTGTGTGTGTGAACACCCACAGAGTAATACAGCTAAACACCATGCGCTTCAAATACACAAGTTCATGCGTATCCGCAGCCATGCCATCCATACTGCTGATGCACGGTAAATTATCTTTTTACTTTACCATTTCATATTCAGTACGTACAGTTAGAGAGAGAGAGAGAGAGAGAGAGGAGAGAGAGAGAGAGAGAGTCGCGCGCGTAATAATGATTCAGTGGTCATTTAAGGCGTGACTAGGGTATTGATGCATGGATGAGGTATCTGCTATCTTCCGCCCGCCTGAATTTAATGCTATTCATGTGTTTATTAATTATCCATGTACTTCGAACTCCAGTGCACGAAGGCTTTGTGGCCTAACGGATGTAGCGTATACTGACTATTCCGCTTGCAGCAACAACTTGACCAAACTGGTGTCATAAGCGGTGTGATATTGTAATGGTGGTAATGGTACGTGTGTGTGTGCGTGCGTGCATGTGTGTGTGTGTGTGTGTGTGTGTGTTTGTGTGTGTGTGTGTGTGTGTGTGTGTGTGTGTGTGTGTGTGTGTGTGCGTGCGTGCGTGCGCGCGCGCCTCTCTCTCATGCCCGCATCTTTGTGTGTGTGTGTGTGTGTGTGTGTGTGTGTGTGTGTGTGTGTGTGTGTGTGTGTATACAGAAGATGCAGAAGAATCAGAACTTTGTCTTAAGAACCGTGATAAAATGAACTGTCAGCGGTACATACACTACTCATGATCAAGTTGTCAAACCCATTATTCACAGTGATCATGATATTAGCCGAACCAATCACGACTGCAAATCCCAAACGGACTATGAACATGGACCAAATGGAATATCCATGTGTCTGTGGAAAGCGTTTCGCTACCACCCGTGGCGTGAAGATCCACAGAACAAAGATGGGATGTGTGAAGACTCATCTGAATGAGCAGCAGCGCACTGCATCAGCAGATAAGACGTCGGAAGACCAAGGCCAGGATTTAAACCACAGTGCCAAGGACATCCACGCTATTGGTTCGGATGAGGAATTTGCACAGGCCCTCGATGCCAGGCGCCTGAAACTCAGCCTGCCACGAGCAAAACGAAACTGAAGATTGGGAGAAACTGGATTCAAAAATCGTCCAAAGGCTCGATGCACTGATAGGGAAAAGCACCCTGGAACACAAACTAGCCACATATGGGGACATTGTGTATGCCACATGTAGAGACGCCTATGGAGCAAAACTACCCAAAGAGAAAACACCTCCAAAGAAATCCAGACGCCAAGAAGAGATGGACAAGATCAGGGTCCAAAAGAAAAACCTCAAGAAGCAAATGAAAACCGCACTGCCAGCTGAAAAACAAGGCTTGGAAAAACTGTGGAAAGAGCTGAAAGCAAAACACAGCGCCCTCAGCAAAGCGGAATCTGCGAGGAAGAGGAAGAGCTAAATGAAGAAGACACAAGAGCGCTTCTTCAGAGACCCCTTCCAGTTTGCCAGAACACTGTTTGAGCAGCCAAAATCTGGGACCCTAAGTGTGGACAAAGGAGTTCTTGAGCAGCATCTGAGGAAAACATACTCTGACTGACAGAGCAAAGCACCACTCGACATTCAAGGTCTGGTGTGGCCAACCAACCCTGAGGAACAGTTCAATGACAAGCCTCCAACGTTGGCGGAAATCAAGAAGGTGGTCGACAAAGCCAGAGCCAGATCATCACCAGGGCCAAACGGAATACCTTACCAGCTGTACAAGAAATGTCCCAAGGTGCTGGAGTGGCTCCACAGGCTGCTGCGATCAGCTTGGAGAAACCAGAAGATCAGCGGTCAGTGGATGACGGCAGATGGTGTGTACATCCCCAAGGAGCAAAACTCAAGTGACATCAGCCAGTTCAGGCCAATATCACTACTGAACGTCGAAGGGAAAATCTTCTTCTCTGTCATGGCAGCAAGGCTGACAAAGTACCTCATGGAAAACAAGTACTTGGATGTGTCAGTCCAGAAAGGGGGCATCCCAGGCGTAGCTGGCTGTGTAGAACACGCCACAATGATCTGGGACGCAATCCAAAGAGCAAAAACAGAAAAGAGAGACCTGGATGTAGTGTGGCTTGATCTGGCAAACGCATATGGATCTGTACCCCATGAGATGATACAGTTGGCTCTTGAGATGTACCATGTGCGAAAGAACATCTGCGACATGCTCAAGAAGTACTTCAACGGCTTCTCAATGCGGTTCTCTACCAAGGAGTACACAACAGATTGGATCAACTTGGAAGTGGGCATTGCAATGGGCTGTGCAATTTCCCCAATACTGTTCGTGTTGGCAATGGAAGTCATCTTGAAAGCAGCAACAAGCAACGCAAGACAAACAGACCTTGGCGATGGATACAAGATGCCCCCTCTCAAGGCCTTCATGGATGACACTACAGTGATTTCATCCAGAGAAGACGAGACACGTCATGTGCTGGAAAGTCTGGACGACATAGTTGCCTCATCCAGAATGAAGTTCAAGCCAAAGAAATCACGGAGTCTCTCACTGAGGAAAGGAAAAGTGGCCGAATCTGTGGTCTTAAGTGTTGCCAACCAGGCCATTCCAACAGTCACAGAAGAGCCAGTCAAGAGCCTTGGAAGATGGTATGATGATACGCTGAAAGACACACAAAGAGCAAAAGAAACCAAGCAGATGGCGGAGGAAGGCTTGGAGACCATTGACCAGTGTGGGCTCCCTGGCAAATACAAGGTCTGGTGTCTGCAGTTCATGCTGATACCAAAGCTCCTATGGCCTCTTATGATATACAACATCTGCACCAGAATAGTGGAGGCAATGGAAGCCAAAATCAACAAGTTCACAAGGAAATGGTTTGGTGTCCCACCCTGTCTGACTGACATAGCGCTGTACTGTCGCCAGGCAAAGCTGAAACTACCACTGAAATCCATCCTGGAAGAATACAAAGCAGGAAAGATCAGACTTCAAAGCATGCTGGAGGACTCGGGAGACAAGGTGGTAGAAGCAATCAAGCCCCAGCTGAAGACAGGCAGAAAATGGAAAGTTCGAGAGGCGATGGATTCTGCAAAAGAAAGTCTCAAGATAAGAGAAATAACAGGACACACACAGACCAACAGACAAGGACTGGGGGTGACCAAAACTGAATGGTGGTCAAAGGCCAAAGGAAAAGCCAAAAGAGACATGATGATTCAGGAGATGAGAAAAGAAGAAGACCAAAAAAGACTCCAAAAAGCAGTCCAGCAGAGCCAGCAAGGGCAATGGACAACGTGGGAGAATGCACTCCAAAGAAGTCTCACTTGGAATGACATTTGGCACATGGCCCCTCAGGATCAGATTCATTCTCAGATCTGCATATGACCTTCTGCCCTCAAATGCAAACCTGGTGAAGTGGGGAAAAACAGACGATCCTGCATGCCCCCTCTGCCATGAAAAACAAACAGTGGGGCATGTCCTAAGCTCATGTAAAGTAGCCCTGGCTCAAGGAAGGTACACATGGAGGCACAACCAAGTGCTCAAAGAGATTGTACAAGTAGTCTGGGCTAGTACCAACACCACAAAAGGGAAAATCAGGACTCCAAAAGCACCCGCAACATTCTTCACGGCAGGAGGCGGCAAATCATGGCCAAGAACAACAGTGCCACTCGGAACATGCAGGCAGAGTCTGCTGGACGGGGCAGATGACTGGGAGTGCACTGCAGACCTCCCAGAATGGAAGAGTCACCCAGAGATCATCAGCAAGAGTGGCATGAGACCAGACATTGTAGTCCTCTCTCAGTCAACCAAGCAGCTGATCATGATCGAGCTCATGGTGCCATATGAGAACAGAATGGAGGCAGCTCAAATCTACAAGACTGAAAAGTATGCTGATCTGGCAAACAGCCTGAGGAGAGAAGGCTATCAGGTCAAAGTCCTCACTGCAGAAATTGGAGCTAGGGGGTTTGTAGGAACGTCTGCATACAGCCTCATGAAACAGCTTCAGTTGCAGGGAGGGAAAAAAACAGAGCCCTGAAAGCAATGGCAGAAGCGGCAGAGAGGTGTTCAAGCTGGATCTGGTCGAGGAGGAACAAAAGTGAACTTCATAAGGCTTAAATTTCCTACAAATATCAGGTGTCCCTGTGGCTCAGTGGTTAAAGTGCGAGTCATTAAGTGGAAAATGAGCATGTCCAGAGGGTCATGGGTTCGAATCCCAGCCATGGCTCGTCCCAAGATGGGAAAAAAAAGGGGCAGCAGAGGGACATCCGGTGTCATGAACCGGGTGTGGCCCCCCCCCCCCCCCCCCCCCCTAGAGTGTCAGGAGCACTTGCTTGAAGGGGGCTTCTCTACCGAGGACTCGCTGCTGCCACGCTCTCCACGAGTTTCTTTCTACTGAGGCTCACACTTACGTCCTTACCGTTTGTAAGCTGATCGATATGCCGTTCACCTTAGCTTCTTCATCATCTGTGAACAGACACATCTGTCGGCATCATACAGTCTCTCATCAGCCTTCGAGTTGGCGGTCATAGACCTCGGCTTTAATGAATACGCTAGTCTCAAGATTAATTTAGATGTAGTATAATTCGTATGTGAAAGTTAACGAATTTAGACCGGTTTACACTGAAATAGACTTCTTTAATGTAAGAAAAACTGTCAACTCACTCTGTCTGTCTGTCTGTCTCTCTGAGAAAAACTGTCAACTCTCTCTCTCTCTCTCTCTCTCTCTCTCTCTCTCTGCGTGCGTGCGTGCGTGTGTGTGTGTGTGTGTGTGTGTGTGTGTGTGTGTGTGTGTGTGTAAGACGCATAATCCGGGTTCCCGCACAATTTAAGTACTGCGCAAAATTTGGCACAAATGTAGCAACGCTGTCGAATGAAGAACGCTAGGCTTATCCTTTCTCTCGGTAATTAATGTCCTGTTCAATACAAAGAAGAGTGATGTTGTCTTAAAAGACAGAATCAGTAAGAAAATCTTTCCTGATGGCATTGCTACACGATATCAGTAATAAACACTTTACATAGACTCCATAACAAAAAATCTTGTTCAGAATTGTCTTCCGATACGAGGTTTTTTTTTTCTTTTTTTTCTTCAGTTCCTGCAAGATTTGATCCAAGGTTTTGTTGAGTAAAGATTTTAAAGGGAATTTTGCTTGTTTTAGAAAATCAGTTTAATGCGTTCTGGATTGCCCCCCTCTCCCCTCTCCCCCAACCCCCACCTCTGCCGTCTATATATGGTATTGAACGTGACAAGATGACTACCTTTTCGGTCGGCTGGGCTGTAAGCAATTTGATTTGAAAATTCTTCGGATTTTACAGATGAATAACAAGATTAATAGAAAATCATCAAGATTGTCCGTTTTCTTGCCGGATTATATTGTACGGAGAGAGAGAGAGAGAGCGAGAGAGGGGGGGAGGGAGGGAGGGAGAGGGAGGAAGGATAAGGGGAACAGCAGACTGATAACGCTAAGCTCCGAGATGGCGTGCCGAAGTCGGGAACTTGGGAGTCGATGACAGTAGGCCCCAACATCTACACAGGCACCCGATAATGATGAACATCTCAGAAAATGTTACTGGTCTTAAGAGGGCTCACGTTGCATTCTACTGAATGAGTAAGGTTCCTGTGAATCGTCGTGGCTAAGTCTGCGACATTGTAGCGAAAGGCAAGGAGAAAACGCGTCACGCGATCCATCCACCAAAATTGCGCGCACTAGGCCTAGCCTACTTGCGCCCTGTACGTTCTTTATAATCACAGCATTACCACCACCTTGGCGCTAGTGACGAGCTAAACTCTGCCATGAAGGAAAGTGTTCAACCCCATCCGGTTTGTTGCCGGATAAAAGGAAAACGTTCTGGACCCCATACCAGTGTTTGAGAAGTTGCCTACGTGCTGTGGTTGACAGTCCTTCCACTGTTCTTACTGCTGTACCATTCTGTTACTTCTCATTCAACGGACTGATGTCAGCATAATGTCACCATTGATCTTGTTTGTCAACGATGGCGTAGACAATACACTCAGAGAAGCTGATGCAGAGATCTTGTTTGTTTTTGTTTTGTGTTGTTCTTCTTTTGTTTTGTTTTTGTGTTGTGTTTTTTTCTTTTGTGTGTTGTGTTTTTAATCAGTTTACCTCAGCATCAGGTAACGTTGTTGTTAGCTTCACGTGATACGCCATATTTTGCGCAGTGGGTGAACTGCTACAAATATGGATATGCGTAGCACACACTTTCTCTGTCTCTGTATGTCTGCTGTCAGTCTGTCCGTTCGATTCTCTCGCTGTCTTTCTCTCTCTGTCTCTCGCACACACGCACATACACACCCACGCACGCGCGTGCGCACACATATATACACACACACACAAACGCACACACAAACAAGCGCGCACGCGCACAAACATACGTGTGCGCGCATGCATATTCACCCCTGTGTGTGTGTGTGTGTGTGTGTGTGTGTGTGTGTGTGTGTATACACACCTGGGAGAGCACACGCGCATGCGTACACACACACACACCGCGCGCGCGCGCGCGTATACACCACACACCACACACACACAACGAGAGAGAGAGAGAGAGAGAGAGAGAGAGAGAGAGAGAGATTTCCTTTTTCTCTGCCCGGATTGTAATCATGTTTGCATTCGTGTCCGTAATTGCGGCTTTTCCACTTCCAGAGAATTCCTGAGCGTCAGTCTCTCATTCTCCGCTTGGGGGTATACGTGCGAATCTTAATTGGAATAGTAACACCTAATTGTTCGCCGGCTACACGGATGACAACATCTCGCCGATGAAGGAACACTGACAGACATTGGACTCGGTCTCTCTGCGATGCCGTTCCCACTGATGACACGAGGCAAAAGTTTTAAGGGGCCATTAGTTGGGAATCGGATACGGCGGGGAGCTAAGTAGGCGACAATGATGGGATCGGTGGGCTGACCCCAGGGACAGTGAGGGTGTAGTGATGTGTGAAGGGCCACGGCTGGATAAATGTCCCGTTCTAACGGAGCGGACAGCTTGCGCTCTCTGAGGTACCATTACGGGGCTCGCACTTGCGGATCTTGTTTAACCCCCCCCCCCCCCCCCCCCACACACACACAAAACACACACACTCTCCCTCTCTCTCTCTCTCTCTCTCTCTCTCGCGCGCGCGCGCGCGCGCGCGCAAACACATGCGTGCATACGCTGGCATACACATACACGCGCGCGTACTCACACAGACGTGTGTGTGTATATGTGTGTGGGCACGCGCGCGCGCGCATGCGTGCTTTTTCCCCAGCGCGCTGTGGCCTGTGCTTTTTTTTTCTTTTTTGTGACCAACACATCAGCGGATGCATGTGTGAAATTCCTGATCCCAATGGAGAAAGTACATCGATAGCATTTAGCATCGTCCTGCTGTTTCCTGTGTATATTCCTCTTGTTAATGTAGGAAAGTCAGTGATTACGTTTTTATTATTATTGTATTTTTATAGTATTTCAGCGAGGTCAGACTATTGTATCCATAGTCACTTCAGAGTGTGGCTAAAGCAAAACGAACGCAGTCCTACGGTTCCGCGGAATGACGGTGCTGTGTTATCACACGGAAACGCATCTTCAGTTGTCATTGTCCATTTCACGTGTAATCATGGAGAATGCGCTTTTAACACAAAATATATTAACTTCAAGTGGCTGCAAGGCTTTGAGACTGGCATCTGACCCATGCATAGCTGCAGATGTTAAGAACCTTTATACAGAGTCTAAGTGCAGCTCAGTAAGGGCTATTTGACTTACACTATCCCACTGCTGAAGTGTAGCGCAGGCAGAGAAAAGGTAGGTCCGTGTTCAGTCCAGAAGCTTAAAACACGAGACCTTCCAAAACTAATCGTTTCATTGCAATGTGTCCCACGGTTAAAGACGGAGGTGCCTTAAACTGAACGGAAATTACAGGAAGTGCCTCAAATTGAACGGAAATAACAGGTGAAGCCAGAAAGCTTGAAACACGAACTGAAACAAAAACGATGATCATCTCAAAGTGGAGAAAGTCCGTATTTATTTTCGTGTATGATATTACGGAGGATTGAATGAAAGTTTGTATGAAATATTCCATTCAGTTCTGTATGATATTGTGTATTGAACATATACCTGACTAATGAACACATGCACCAATACAGGTAAGACAATGACAGCTCATCAGACAGAAAAGATGATTTGTTCCTTATTGAATTCCAGGTTAGATAGCATACGACACGGGGTCATTTGATATGGAAAACTGTTTCATACTATCCGCAAAGTTAAGCTGAATCATCGCTGACACTAAATGATATTACACAGTGTGCCGACATATGTAGTTTTGCGCCTCTTTTAAAGGGTTCTAACACCTAGTAGGGATTAGAATTTTGCTTTTCTTCATTTTTGCAGTGTTAGTTCTTCTACATAAAGGCTTTCTGTTAATACACACAATTACATTATCTCTTTGTCTCCACCACACACAAAAACCAAGTGTTACAGTTAACCCGACCGTTCTGAATCGCAGATTTTACAAGTACTTGACGGTTTTTGCTAGCGGGGAAACACACACACACACACACACACACACACACACACACACACACACACACACACACACACACACACACACACACACACACACACGTTTCTGTGACTAGTAACAGATTTGTCGAAAATATCGTTGATGCTTCTCTCTATCTACTTAATGACGGGAGAGTCACAAGGATCCCTGATATACCCACTCAAAGAGCTTCTGCCATTGATCTGTCTCTTATTTCTCCCATCCTTATACCAAATAGTGACTGGAACACACATAGTGATAGCTTAGGAAGTGACCACTTACCCGTTACTCTTAATGATAACTTAGTCCAGACTACGACAGACAAAGACATTATAGCCAAATATAATTATAAGTGTGCTGACTGGAAAATGTTTGAGAATGGGGGCCGGAATAGCTCAGTTGGTAGAGCGCCGGACTCGTGATCCTGAGGTTACGGGTTCGAATTTCGGTACTGGGGGATTTTTCCTCGGAGTTAACATTGGTTCTGACTCCATTCCCCATACAGTCCTTCGAATGAGACTATAAACCGAGGTTCCGTGTGTGAACGCACGCATAACATCTTGCACACACGTAAAATCCCATCACCAACTTTCGGAAGAGAAAGGCCAGTTTGGCCGTTGGTATGGATGACACGTTACACATAGCATGCACCCTGCGTGAGAAATTGAAAGAATGGAAGAAGCAAGGATATTGAGTGAACGATATTGGACGATATTGACTGTATGACACGGGAAACGACTGAATGAAGCGCCAGCTGGCAGCTCTTCAATCGGCACTACCCAGGTAGGCAGCCCGTTGTGTAAACGAGTGTGGATTGTAAAGCGCTTAGAGCTTGGTCTCTAGCCGAGAATAGGCGCTATACAAGTATTCATTATTATTATTATTATTATTAATATTCTAAAATCGCAAAATACTACTGACATAAGAGATGATGATATCAACAAATTTTATTAAAAAATCACGAACACTGTGTTACAAGCAGCTGATCGTTCCATACCGAAATATTCTAATTTAAAATCTGACATTCGGGAAACATCTGGTGGAACGAAGTTTGTGAGAAAGTTGTGAATGAAAAGAAACGTTTATTCAAAATATACTTACAGGATAAAAAAATAGAAAATCACATCCCCCTGAGGAAAGCGAATTCATTTAGTAACAAAACAATAGCACAAGTGAAACGGCAGTATTGGGCTGCATTTTGTACAGATGAGGTTTAGAGCCATAAAGATCTACAAAAGATATGGACAAAATTCAATAACATGAAAAATGGAGTACATTTACCATTATGTCCAGTCAGGATTGAAGGTAATGAATTTCCTTCTAATTTACAAAAGGCTGAGTCGTTCGTCGACATGTTTTCTGATACAATGCTTCCTAAGAATCTTCCAAAAGAAATAAGAACTTTTAGGGAAAACGAGGCCCAAAAAGAAGATCCTGTACCAGATAATGCAAATTATATTAATGCCCCAATTACTTTGAAAGAACTGAAAGACACGCTGTTTTCTTTAAGCGATAAAAAAACGTCAGTCGGAGCAGACGCAACATCTAGCATAATGTTAAAACATTTGCCGGAAAACTGGATTATATTACTACATGAATTGTTTCAAAAATGCTGGGATGAAGGTCATATTCCAAAGGTATGGAAACACTTAATCATAGTTCCAATACGAAAACAAGGAAAGTCAAAGAAAGATACAAATAATTACAGACCCATTGCTCTAACATCACACACCGGTAAGCTGCTAGAAAAGATCATTTTAAACAGACTAATTTACCATTGTGATAAAAGAAAAGTTATCCCTACCAGTCAAGCAGGTTTCAGGAAGAAGAGAAGTACAATTGATCATTTAGTGAAACTAACAACGCAGATTAAACATCAGTTTGCTCACAGAAAAAATTTACTGGGCACATTCTTTGATATAAAGAAAGCCTATGACCATGTCTGGCATGGTAGATTACTGTATAAATTAAAAAAGTATTGGTCTATCTGGACATACCTGTGACTATGTTAAGAATTTATCTGACAGAAGTATGCAAACAAAAGTAGGCATCCACCTTAAGATTTCCCCAAATGGGAATCCCACAGGGATCAGTTATTGCCCCTCATTTATTCAATATTCTGCTCTATGATTTACCACAATCTGTGTCAAATAATATTGTAATCGTACAATATGCAGATGACATATGCATGTGGATGGAAGTTACCATAAAAAGGAAAACCCCCAAAAGACAGCTGAACTATTTTAGAAAATTGTATCAACGGGAACTTGATAACTTAAATAATTACATGATGGAGAATGGACTTTTGTTATCACCGGAAAAAACTAATCTTGTACTTTTCAATAGTGAGCCCGATCCACCAGAGTTACCCATTTTTCGAATAGATAAAGAAATCCTAGAGTACAGACCGATGGTAAAATTTCTTGGAGTATATATTACTTCAAAGTTATCGTGGAACCATCATATTCAATATCTATTAACAAAGGCCAGAAAAACTTTTAATTTTCTAAAAGTTATACAAAAACAAAACTGGGGCCAAGATGCTAATGTACTCAAAAACCTGGCATTATCGCTGATACGGTCAAGACTCACTTACGGACAAGAAATTTTCTTCAGTGCTCCAACAAGTTTGCTAAAGAAAATGCAGAGTTTGGATTGCAAAACTTTCAAACTAGCTATAGGTGTACCATATCATGCATCGTCCCTAGGAACATATTGCGAAATTGGGGTATTACCACTAGATGAGTATCGACGGCTCGCTGTCGCAAAGTATGTCTTACATGTGACAGCAATGTTGAAAACGAAGTTAGTTTGAGATCTGATATTAGCTTCCCTAAAAGAGCAAAATCAATCTCCTCGCTTACGACAATTAGGACTTTCACTTCCAATTTATTCGAAGAGTCAGAAATGAACCATAACGAAATAATTAAAACCTCAGCTTCCTTCATCTCCCAGCCCACCATGGGAACTTCAAAGAGCATCATTTGATATCAACCATTCGTCTTTGAAAAAAGGTGACAATGAAAACTTGATTGGCATAACAGTAAAAGAGTATATAGAAAACTCGTACCCGCTTCATCTTAAGATGTATACAGACGGATCTCTTTTAGACACCAAAGAAGCAGGTGCAGCATTTGCTATTCCTTCTATAAAGGTGGAAAAATCTTACTACCTTGGAAAAAACAGATCCATTTTTACAGCCGAGCTAACTGCCATTTTAATGGCCCTGTATTATCTTTTTGATCTTTTTTACCCAACACTTCAGGCCCTCTTTTGTGTCGATTCAAAATCGGTTTTATTTGCCCTCAGCAAATCAACAACAATAAGAAAAGATTTAATTACAGACATTCATCAATTAATACATTTTTTGGTTATTAGGGGTGCGAGTATCTCTTTCTGTTGGGTTCCTTCTCACTGTGGTATTCAGTTTAATGAGAGGGTCGACAGAGCAGCAAAGCGGGGAGCAAGAAATACAAGCGGGTCAGAATGTATCAGTATTCCATTGTCTGTCCATGAGGGATACAGTCTATTAGAAAATGCGTGCTGGAAACATTTTAGAAAAAAACAAAAAATTCTGGATGTTTTATAGATACTCACTCACGCCAGCTAATAAACATTGACACACTTAATTCATTTCATCAATGTAGCTTACCTTATTCACGGATTATAATTTCTTTGATTTATAAGATCAAATTGAATGCTTTTAAGACAAAGTTTTGTAAGAACATAACATGCCTTTGTGGCGGAAAAATGACAAATAATCACATCCTTTTTCAATGTGAGCACTTAAAACCTTACCTACCATCCCTACCTAAATGTTCTCTGGATCAAGTTCTATCAGATTTATCACTGATGTGTAAAATTGCAGTTTCATTACATCAAAGTCCTATTTTTTCTGTTCTGTAAACTGGAACCGATGTTGAGTGTTTTGATCAGTAGTTCTTTGTTAGCTCATAGTTGTGTATTTTATTGTTGCTGTTGCTGTTTTTCTTCAAAGCCTTTGAAGATATTACTTAATACCTCTACCCCTCCCCCCCCCCCCCTTTCCCTCTAACATTGTCTAATATCACTTAACGTGGATGGACGTTAAATTGAAGAACACACACACACGCACGCACGCACGCACGCACGCACGCACGCACGCACGCACGCACTCTCCAGATCTGTATCAATTGTTCAGAAAATTAATGTATTTTTGTAGTCCTTGGTCTAAGAGTTTGTGTACGTATACAATGCTAATCAAGGTTTGTTTGATTGATTTATTTATTCAATCATTTCTTAAATTCATATTATTATCATCATTATTATTATCATTGTTAATATTATTATTATTATTATTATTGTTGTTGTTGTTGTTGATATCATTATTACCATTATCATTATTGTTATGATGATGATGATTATGATGATGATGATTTGTAATAGTAGTAGTTGTAGTAGTAGCAGTAGGAATAGTAGCATCAGCAGCAGTAGTAGTAGCAGTGATAATTGTCGCATTAGAAGTAGTAGTGGTGGTGGTGGTAATGGTTGTGATAGTGGTAGTGTTAGTTCTAGTGATGATAGTAGCAGTACCGGTAGTAATAGCAGTGGTGGTACTAGTTGTGATAACGATGGTGGCGGCTCGATCATGCGCAACAGGTTAGGGGCATTTAAACCAATCGGTCCTGACGTTTTCCATCTACCTCTTCGCTCAGTCCTTCGAAAGATCACTTCCACTGTACCCAGTAGAAAGATCTTGCACAGGGGAAGGGGTGACCAGATACCTGCCGGTACCAGGTAAACATATAGTGCTTGATAACTGTGAACTGAGATTGTCTGTCAGCCGATGGGCTGGCTTACTGTCTGACAAAGTCATTTGCTAATGTTCTGTGGACGAGATAGTGAAAATCCGCCTGAAGCAGTCATCTTCGGAAGCCGCATGTATTGATCGTTGGAGATCTGCCGTCTCGCAATAACTATAGTGAGAAATATGACCAGTCGGAGAAGGATACTAGTTTTGGGTGCATGGGGCAAATTAATGGCTGTGCAGGATTAGAACAAGTTTTCTTTCTGATTTCTAGCCCTTAAAACATTCATCTTCATTGTGTTGAAGATGAGGTAGTTTTCAAACAGAAAAAGAAGAAGAAAAATGAATTAGAAACTAGGTTGTTTGTTTAAACGTCGTCTTTTTTCCCCATCTCTGTCTATTTTGTCATGTAGGTCGTGCTACGTGGTATGCCCCATTCGGTAAACCTCTTTACGATTGGTAAGGACAACTCTCGGAATTCGTCATTTGCCCAAAAGAAGGGTGGATGGTATCACTGGCATGCAAAGTTTTATTGTGACTTGGACTGACCCGGTGTAACAGCCCATTCTTACCCACCCTCTGGAACTTACCCCGGGGTAAGTCTGGGCTAGCCTGCTTTTACCCCCAGGGTCATTCCAGGACTAGCTGGAACTTACCCCCCAAGTTGGAACTGACCCCCCCCCCCTAGTCATCTACATTGTACAAGGTACACAGGCACTCAGAAGACACTAATTAGCTGTAAAAATAGTTAAAATCTTTGATATACATTAAAGTGACCGATGGTCAGTGACACTGACCACTGGTCTGCATTGCACAAGGTATACAAACACTCATGAGACACTGATAAACTGTAAAATATTCGAAATATCTGATTTACGTCATAGTGACCAGTGGTCAGTGACACTGACCACCAGGCGTCTGCATTGTACAAGGTACGCAGGTACACGGGAGACTATAATTAGCCGTGAAATAGTTAAAATCTCCGATTTACGTCATAATGACCAGTAGTCAGTGGCACTGACCACAAGTAATCTACATTGTGCAAGGTGCACAAGCACTCGGGAAACACTAATTAGCTGTTAAATAGTTAAAATCTCCGATTTACGTCATAATGACCAGTGGTCAGTGGCACTGACCACTAGTCATCTGCATTGTACAAGCTAAGGTACACAGGTGCTCAAGAGACTAAATAGCTGTAAAATAGTTAAAAGAGGCAAACCGGGATGAAGCAACAACGGTACTTGGTCACAACGACACGTGGTCACAACGACATTTTGTCACAACTACGCTTGGTCACATTGGCACTTGCTCACATCGGCATGTAGCCGTCTTTCTTTCCCACGCATGCACGTGCGTACTCACACACCCGAATATTGATCCACGCATGTAAACTAGCGCGAGAAATGTTAATACGTATCTGTTAGTGAACCAGGGTGTGTGTGTGTTCGGGGGGAGGGGGAGGGGTGGGGGGGGGGGGGGGTTGGGGAAGTAGGAGGTCCATCTATTGAGAAGAGTCTAGAACTACACTTTGTCTAAACCAACTGACTGGCAAGGCGGGTGTGCGTGTTGGGAAAAGGCAGAGGAAAACCTGAATAACCCTCTCTTGTTTGAAGGGTGGGATGGGGTGGAGGAAGATTCCAAATAGTCCTAGACTGACCCTTTGGGGGGGGGGGGGGGGGGGGGGGTGTAAATCCAGGCTAGTCCAAACTTACCCCTGCGAGGGGTAAGTTCCAGAGGGGGGTAAGAACGGGCTGTTACACCGGTTTTACAGATGAGATAGAATCTACTCATTTCAGACTCTTACGTCAGCCGCGCTCCTAGCTTTTTGAGCTCGATTGCTGAGCTGTCATTGCCACTTGCTCAGTGTAGTACCAGGATATATATATATATATATATATATATATCTATGTGTGTGTGTGTGTGACATAGTACAGCATCGCTCCGTTCAGCGTCATGTTGGCTGGATTATGACGGTTTCAGAGTGAGGTGACTGCTGGCGTCAGTCGAAACAAACTTAAAAGAAATGTTACCTTCCGCCGGACAAAAGGGGGCAAACAAATTACAAGACAAAACACAGCGTGTTTCGACCTCTTTGGTCTTCTTCCGGCAAGAGAAACAACGTTCAGGAAAATGAAAACGAACAACGAGCGATCACTCATCTCATATTGGGCGCAAAAATGGACGTTCTTTTTGCGCCCAATTTGTCCGGCGGAATAGTAATATTTCTGTTAAGTTTGGGTGATAAATGTTGGCTGATACTGTTGACCGTGGTTTTGATTGTCTCTGAACGCGCTCATTAGACTCGGGCTGAAAAAAAAAAAATCCGTAGTTACGGAGTCGGTTAAAAATTGCTGTCGGGGTTTGCTGGGAATCCGAACGGATGGTGAGATGTCTTAACTTGGTTTACTATAAGTCATCTTTGCATGCATGAATTAATGAGTAAACAACGAACATTATACGTCGTTTTAAAATGTAGGTGATTTAGCTGCTCTACCACAGCGCGCGCACGCACGCACACACACACACACACACACACACACACACACACACACACACACACACACACACACACAAAGGGAGGGAGAAATTTATTATTTGAAAAAAGAAACCTTTTCTCATCCATGTGTTACGTGCGAGAGGACTGGAAAAGGCATGAAACAGGGGATCTGTGTTGTGATGTAACACACACACACACACACACACACACACACACACACACACACACACACACACACAAAAGAAAAACTGGCTTACTTTTCGCCTTCAGTAAACAGCAATAGTAACTTGCAAGTACAACTATGCACATTGTTTCGGACCCGGTGTAACAGCCCGTTCTTACCCCCCTCTGGAACTTACCCCGGGGTAAGTCTGGGCTAGCCTGCTTTTACCCCCGGGGGTCATTCTAGGACTAGTTAGAACTTACCCCCCCCCCCCCCCTAGTTGGAACTCACCCCCCTGGGGGTAAGTCTGGGCTAGCCTGGATTTACCCCCCCCCCCTCCCCCCAAAGGGTCAATCTAGGACCATTTGGAATCTTCCTCCACCCCACCCCACCCTACAAGCAAGAGAGGGTTATTCAGAGTTTTCCTCTGCCTTTTCCCAACACGCACATCCGCCTTTAAAAAAAGATTGTGTTAGCCTGCATATTTACACCCCCTCTCCCATTTCCTATATACAGTCGGTTGGGTTTAGACAAAGTGTAGTTCTAAACTCTTCTCAATAGATGGACCTCCTACTTCCCCAACCCCCCCTCCCCCCACACACACCCTGGTTCACTAACAGATACGTATTAACATTTCTCGCGCTAGCTTACACGCGTGAGTCAATATTCGGGTGTGTGAGTACGCCCGTGCATGCGTGGGAAAGAAAGACGGCTACATGCCAATGTGACCAAGTGCCAATGTGACCAAGCGTAGTTGTGACAAAATGTCGTTGTGACCACGTGTCGTTGTGACCAAGTACCGTTGTTGCTTCATCCCAGTTTGCCTCTTTTAACTATTTTACAGCTATTTAGAGTCTCTTGAGTATCTGTGTACCTTAGCTTGTACAATGCAGATGACTAGTGGTCAGTGCCACTTACCACTGGTCACTATGACGTAAATCAGATGTTTCGATTATTTTACAGTTTAATCAGTGTCTCATGAGTGTTTGTATGCCTTGTGCAATGCAGACAACCAGTGGTCAGTGTCACTGACCATTGGTCACTTTAATGTATATCACAGATTTTAACTATTTTTTTACAGCTAATTAGTGTCTCCTGAGTACCTGTGTACCTTGTACAATGTAGATGACTGGGGGAGGGGGGGTCAGTTCCAACTAGGGGGGGGGGGGGGGGTAAGTTCCAGCTAGTCCTGGAATGACCCCGGGGGTAAAAGCAGGCTAGCCCAGACTTACCCCGGGGTAAAGTTCCGGGGGGGGGGGGGGGGGTAAGAATGGGCTGTTACACCGGTCTCTCTCTCTCTCTCTCTCTCTCTATGTATATGTACACACACACACACACACACACACACACACACACACACACACACACACACGTATATACATATGTGTTTGTGTGTGTGTGTGCATATGTATTTTTTTCCCCCAAAAAGTTCAATTTTCCCTTGCGGCAGGGCACCGCCCCGCAGCAAAAAGAGTCGATCAAGCCGTGCACACAAGACAACAAAAAACAATAACAGGATTCATGTAATTGGCTCAAACACATCAGTCAGTCAAACACACGAACTCCGTTGTTCTTTTAAACAGATATGTGTGTGTGTGTGTGTGTGTGTGCGCGTGTGCGCGCGTGCGTGCGTGCGTGCGTGCGTGCGAGAGAGAAAGAGGGAGAGAGGGATTGATAATGTTTTAAAGGGTTGCGTGAATTAGGTTTTTTTAATTATTGTTTTTTTAAATGACTTGTGAGTTGACTTCAACGCGGTGACAGCTCTGATATGGCCCTTTGCGGTCGGCTGGGCTATAAGCAACATTACCTTACGAAGATAGATAGAGAGATAGGTAAATAGATGGACGCATGTACGCACATAGGTAGATAAATAGTTAAATGCATGTACGTATGTACGTACGCATGTATGTATGTGCGTATGTATGTATGTATGTATGTGTGTGTGTGTGTGTGTGTGTGTGTGTGTGTGTGTGTGTGTGTGTGTACGAGCAATTAGCAGCTGCCAAAATACCAACATCCTCCATAGTAAGTTGTCGCTGCGATAAATCGAACGATTTCTCAGACTGACGGGTCGTTTATTGGCCGTGGAGATGGTTGTAAAGACGACGTTGACGAATTGCTTAGCGCTTTCCCCCCCCCCCCCCTCCCCCAAACTCTCACCCCTCTCATCCCACCCTGCCCCTCCACCCCAACCCACTCCTCCTCTTTTGTGTATATCTGTGGGCCATAGATCCTCATCTGTCTTTATGTCTTTTGGCTACTATGGTTGCGACACATGAGAAAACGGCCTACAATAAAATTTGAGTGGGCACTGAAGTCAAAAAAGCTATCATCGTTCAGCTGCTTGATATTGATGTTTCTGATCAAATGGAATAAAGAAAAAAAAATGAATACTTATATAGCGCCTATTCTCGGCTAGAGATCAAGCTCTAAGCGCTTTACAATCCACACTCGTTTACACAACGGGCTGCCTACCTGGGTAGTGCCGACTGAAGAGCTGCCAGCTGGCGCTTCATTCAGTCGTTTCCCGTGTCATACAAGTCAGTATCGTCCAATACCGTTCACTCAGTATCCTTACTTCCTCCATTCTTTCAATTTCTCACGCAGGGTGCATGCTATGTGTAACGTGTCATCCATACCAACGGCCAAACTGGCTTTCTCTTCCGAAAGTTGGTGATGGGATTTTACGTGTGTGCAAGATGTTATGCGTGCGTTCACACACGGAACCTCGGTTTACAGTCTCATTCGAAGGACTGTGTGGGGAATGGAGTCAGAACCAATGTTAACTCCGAGGGAAAAATCCCCCTGTACCGAAATTCGAACCCGTAACCTCAGGATCACGAGTCCGGCGCTCTACCAACTGAGCTATTCCGGCCCCCGAAGACAAAAACAACAACAAACATATGTGCTCAGTAACGCTGCAACGTTTTAAACTTTTTAAGTGAATCGATACTCCCCGTGTGTGTGTGTGTGTGTGTGTGTGTGTGTGTGTGTGTGTGTGTGTGTGTGTGTGTGTGTGACGTTTCCAGGCTCATATCTTCGGTATTGCTGAACGTTTGTTTTCTAGAATCGTTATTTTCCAGTATTTTGACAAA
>CM065720.1:38433155-38438155 GCA_033310375.1 Conus canariensis
TTGCAATGGCTAATACTGAATATAACTGTGTCAGCAGTGGAAGAAAAAGTATTCGTACTCCTCTCGTGGTTCTACAAAATAGGAGCAACTGTATTAGGAGCGGCAGGACCGGCACTAAAATAGCAGCAGCAGTAATGAGGGGGTACTCACACTTGCAGTAGCATGGCAGAAATGGTAACAGCTCTTAGTAGCAAAATCAGCAGCAGCTGAAGCTCTAGAAATAGTAGAAGTAGTAGGAAGAGGAATTGGAGGAGCGGTAGCATCAACATCAGCAGCTGATGTAGCGATAACAGAAGCAGCAGCAACAGGCAGTGGCAACGGTAGTAATAGCAGCAGGACTTGTGCTTACCTATGTACAGTTGTTACTTACGTCCACGTTATTGTTACGTATATTTCAAAGATGGTTTTGTTTTCTGGCAGCGAGAATAATGCCAGATTTTTTTTAAAAAGGGTGTTAGCTTGCACATACCTCCAGCAAAAATTCGGTAATTGTTAATTAAGAGCTCGAAGAGTGTTGGCCGCGTATGTGACGGTTACATTTGCACTTCGACTACAGGCAGATCACCATTAGCAGTAGTAGGGTCATTGTAAAAATGGTAACAGCAACAGTAGGAGCAGCAAAAGACAGCAATAGCAGCAGGAGCAGCGTAGCAGTAGTAGAAGTAGTCGTCTTCGTGTCACCGTCATGAAGGTCGTGTTTGCAGTTAATAGGGTGCCATGGTAATTAAAATTAACTTGAAACCTTTAATGAGAAGTAATGGCCTAACCATGCATATCTTGGATCCCTAGGTTTTCTGTCTTTCAGTCTGTCTGTCCGTCAGTCTGTCTTTCTCTCTATTGGACTTATATTTAGCGCACTGTGCCTAGTCCTGGAGAGAAAGAAAGTCATACACACACCAGCAGAGTAGACGGGCAATAACTTAATAAAAGCCACGCAGAGAATATTTTTCCCCATCTGTGTAACTGCCCTATGCTGTGTGTATCTTTCAAGAGACGGACGGGTGTGTGTGTGTGTGTGTGTTGTGTGTGTGTGTGTGTGTGTGTGTGTGTGTGTGTGTGTGTGTGAAATACAGCCCATGCATCCTAGAAAAAGTCTTGTAGACAGGTGGATATCTAGAACCGCTAGCACATGCAAATTGCATTTCTTGTAATGAGAATTTTAGGTCATGAAATGAGAACGTTCTATGCAGATGGGGAGGTGACGAGAGGGAAAAGAGGGCAGAGCGTTCCTCCTAAAACATAACAAGAAGGTAATTATAATCCACTGTTGTTCGAAAGCAGAAATGCTTTGGGAATTATAGGCGGGCTAGTGGGAAGATGGTACAGGAATCCGCTTCTGTTCCTGTTTTTCCCTCCAGCCTATCACCAAAATTGGAAGCATCGTTGCCTTGCACAAAGTGCTAAAACATGTAAAATTTCCAACTGAGGACAGATGGGGGTGATATATCCCTGAATACAAGCAATGCCTCGAGACCCCCACCCATCCAGAAATTGATAGTTCGAATCCCGGCAGCGCCAAGAAACAACTCTGACAGCAGAAGGGCATCGAGGAGTGATGACCAGGACACAGCCCGGTCCACCGACAGTGTAAGGAGTTCAGGGCCGAAACGTTTTCCTGAGGGAGGTTTCTTTTCTGAAGACCTTCTGCTGTCAAGCTGTCTCTGGCATTTCATTCTGCTGACACATGGCTAGACCACTGAGTTCCGGGAACGGTCCGGAGGACATTCGGTAAAGGCCGGATATCACTGGAACAGACCAGAATTACGGGCACCGTGGGATGGCTTCCCACCTTGCCCTTCTTCAACTTGTCACCTTTCCTACTGTCATCGTCCGCTGGATCGGTAGGTTAGTCCTTCCAACCACATCCCTGTCCTTCCTCCCTTGCGATTTGAAACCTTTATTGCGTACGTATTGAAAGGTTACAGATGTTAGGATGCTTTAAGTTATGCGCAGATGCAATGATTTTGTTGTGAAGAGACGGGAGGCATTAACACTGATTGTTGCATTCTCAAAAAAAAAACAACCCAAAAAACAACAACAAAAAAAACCAGAACCCCCCCCCCCCCCCCCCAACTGAGATTGGAGTTTCCACAGTGCAGAATTATTCAACGGTTTTTTTTTTTTTGAGAACTCTGACAGATTCAGTGAATTAACGTTATCTTAGTGTGTTTTATATGCGCTTGACTTAACTATAAGATATTCTGGCAAGAAAAAGAAAATGAGCAATAAGGTAATTTTCTTAGGCGACAAGCACTCCCCCTCCCCCCTCCCCCCCCAACCCCCACAGACACATATGGACACACACCTACATAAACATCTACAAACGCTTGCGCGCGCGTGCACTCACGCACGCACGCACGCACTCACGCACGCACGCACGCACACACGCACACACACACACACACACATACACACACACACACACACACACACACACACACACACACACCATATGGAGGGCAGATCGGTCTCTACAATGTCGAGCAGGCGTCTCGGCTGTACTCAAACTCTAACTCAGAAATCAGTTTGGAAGTTTTTGCGTGATCTTGCTAACTAGCAGAGAGACAAGCAAGCAAACGAACAGTTGATGGTGGAAACATAACCCGTTTATGTGAGGTAACTATGCCAAAATAAATAACAAACAAGCAACAACAACAAAAAATCACGTCGCTAAATTAAATAATCCGCTGTCAAATGCATTCGACAGTTCAGTTTTAAGATATTCAAACTGGTCAACATTAAATGCTCAGCGAGAGAAGACTTAAGGCTTTGGTGCCGAAGTTTTCATCTTGTCCTAGCATTTCCTTATTGTACTGTGGTGAATACTTGCTGGTCTGCTGCAGAAACGTCATTATTGCGAGGTCTTAATGGAGCGTACAGCAGCAGACAGACCCGTTAATAACGATGGGGTTGATCGAGCATGAACCTTAATCACATGATTATGTCCCGTTTCCAATAAACACCTGCTGCCATTGTCTTGTCTTTGAACTGTCAAAGTAATAAGCGCATTCACGTGTTAATGAGTTTTGTAAGTACTACTGCTGCTGCTACTGTTGCTGCTGCTGCTACTGCTGCTGCTGCTGCTACTACTACTACTACTGCTGCTGCTGCTGCTGCTACTAGTACTAGTACTACTACTACCGATCTTAAATTCTATTGTTTTGTTTAATTTGTTGCGCATATGCAGACCTGTGGCTGTACTACTGAAATTAAGTGCCGGAATGCCTGTATATGGCATGACTCTGTCCAACTGTCCTGTCAGTTATTGAGCGGCTCAGCTGTGATACAAAATGTCACCCGAGTACAAAATGTCCCCGGTGACGTAAACTCCTTACCAGATGTAAGCGTTTCGACCTTGCGATCCGATATGTTGTCACAGTACAGTTTGTCACCCCAGAACATGAGCATTATTTTACACAGGCAGGTCACATTTTCTTGTCCACGTTGGAACTGATTGTCGCCATATGTGAATGTATGGTTTGAAGCCAGGTCTGATCGGTCACTTTTTTGTGAGATAGGTGAACAAACTGAAGTACTGGAAGAATGATGATCGACAACGTCTATATCTTATTACCAATGACAGTGATAGTTCTGACAATGGTTGTGATACATTCTAATAGTAGCAGTGATAGAGGTGGTGTGGTGTTGTAAGAAAGCGAGTCAAGTCTTTTACGTCTCTGCTTGTACTTGTATTCCCGTGTTGAAAGTACGACGTCCTCCTCAACTTACGAAGATAACGACGATTACGACGACGATGACGACATCGGTTTGTTGTTGGTCTTGATGGTGATGATGATTGTGATGATGTTGCTGAATGAAATTACACTAGCCCCGTTGGTGGCACTATGTTATTTTCTGGGACGAGTGGTCTCAGCACACACACACACACACACACGCACACACACACACACACACACACACACACACACACACACACAACACACAATATATATATATATGAACCTATGACTTGCACCTCTTTTAGCCATAACTTATCCCGTTGATTTCAACATTTTCTTTTAAAGGTTGAATCCAAATTCTTCGGTAACCATTATTTTTTTTTTCTGCGTACGCAGGCTCCTGCAGACACTGCCTGTATAGACAGGCAGTGGAGGTTTGTGTGTATGACCGTTTTTTAGCCCGCCATTAAAGCAGTCATACTCCAACTTCGGGGAAGGTGCATGCTATGTGTTACGTGTCATCCATACCAACGGCCAAACTGTCCTTCCCTTCCGAAAGTTGGTGATCGGATTTTACGTGTGCGCAACATGTGCGTGCGTTCAAACACGGAACCTCAGTTTATAGTCTCATTCGAAAGACTCTGTGGGAAATGGAGTCAGGACCAATGTTAACTCCCAGGGAAAAATCCCCCTGTACCGAAACGGCCCGGCGGAGATTCGAACCTGCAACCCCAGGATCACCAATATTACGAGTCCGGCGCCACACCACTGAGCTATTCCGGCCCCCTCCGGTGAACATTAATTAGGTTTATTCATCGTCCATACTCCATCTTGAACATCTAGATTACATGATGCAGGTGCCCAATTAGATTCGACCCAGGAGCGTACGTTCACAAAGAGTGACAATTTGTTCCGCAGTGTGCATAAGACTATGTCACGCGTCAGTAAAGTTTGTCGTCCAGAGACATTGTCTACCAGGGTGACAGTGTGTACCCGAAGTCGGCACAAATTATCACCGGGTGACATTGTGTACAGAGGTGAGCTTTGCACCCCAACAGGCCCCCTTGGAATCGGGAAAGAAAAGAAAAAAGGTGGGTGTAAACAGCTCTGAAGGCATGCGTGGGAATGACGGTCATGGTGAGTGTAATGCTACGATATGTGCTGTTTGCTGTTGCTTCTGGTAATTCTGTACCAGCAATTACTTTTTTGTTCACTATCTTAATTTAGTTTTTCTTAAACAGTAAACAAGTTGGGTATTTTTGCTCCATAAGAAAACCTAACACAGAGTAACTTTATTCAAGACTGCACAGCCTTTTAAAC
>CM065720.1:38443155-38450655 GCA_033310375.1 Conus canariensis
GAAAAACAAGAGCGGGCCACAAGTGTTCCCGTGGGGAGAGGAGGCGTTTTAACGGTTTATTGTTTTTGCCATAAAAGCAAGAGGATTACACACATGATTCGACACACTGAATCGTTAAACAATAACTACAGAAATGTTGATACTACCAATACAACAGAATTTCACAACAGCACTCACTCTAAACATATCGGCTTTACCATAAATAAAGTCAGCAAATTGACAGTGTAGGATAAAAAAAAACAAAAAAACTCAGCGGTCTGATCCGGTTCAGTGACAATGCTCTCCATTCCCCTGTCCTGCCATACCGGAAGCACCCTCCCTTTAGCCCCCGCCCCCATCCTGCCTCCTCTCCTCCTGTCACTCATATCCTCTCTTCTGTTGCAGAGCTTCACATAGCCAACGCGCTCGCGACATTTTCGCGTTTCATCTTTTTTAACCGTCCGAAATCAAGCTGGTGCGCTAGATTGATGAGCGTGTATCGCGACAGTGCTGTAATGGGAATCGTTTCATCGCTCACTCGATCCTTTAGCGGATCAGAGGTAAAAAAAAAAAAACACTAAACAAATAAATAAGTAAATGTAATAATAAAGTGCCTATCCATAGCAACCACAGTTCATTCTGAGTTGTGAATGATCAGCTTTTGATCGATTTGGAATCAAAGCAGGTGACAAGAAATGTCTGTAGGCCCCGAGGAAGAATAGAGTAGGGAGTGAGGGGAGAGGAGGCTGGATGAGTTTAGTCTGAAGGGGGGGGGGGGGGGGATGAGAGGCATGAGTGTGGAGATCGAGAGGACAGTGTCTACTGCATTTGACCCCGTAGTGAGACTTGCAATGTATCCAGAGCGCATGAAAGTCCAACACACACACACACACACACACACACACACACACACACACACACACACACACATCATAAAAAGCGGGAAAAGAAACCTGCAAGGAAAGCAAGAAAGAAACAAACGAAAGCGAAAAGCTCTCACACTTGTTATGAAAACAAAGCACGAGATATATTAACACAACGCCCAACCATCTTTCAGGGCCAGACTACTGGGGCCTTGTCAACGCTCAGTGGAACCTGTGCAGCAGAGGGCGCTACCAGTCCCCCGTGGACATCAATCCTCGCGCGCTGCTCTATGACCCCAACCTTCGACCTCTGCGCCTGGACCAGCATCGTGTGAGTAGCCAATTCATTCATGATGTTAACAATGTTCACTGACGCAGCCAGGGTGGTAATATCGGCTTCCAGATGCTCGCAGAGAGTAAGAATGCCGATAGCTTTTCCTACCAATAAGAGGACGTTACTATTTTTAGTGCGTGGTGGAAAGAAGAGAACTGACAATGAATAAGTGAGAATTTCCTTTTCGAACTCTTATCCGCAGAAACTACATGAATCGTCTTTCTATCAAAGATCAAATGGACTTTAAACGTAAAGAAGCTGAATCCCAAACTAGATGAATTATTCCAAAATTCAACTTTGTATTTCCTCTCTCTCCTCTCTCTCTCTCTCTCTCTCTCTCTGTCTCTGTCTCTGTCTGTCAGTCTCTCTCTCTCTGTTTCATGCATAAACAAAAGTTTGTATGACAGGCTGCATGATTCACCAAATTTTGTAAGCGCTCTTGCGACTGGTAGGAAGTGTCGTCGCATTCATCTGCTGCACTGTTGTTTTGGCAAGTTTGCTGGTTCCGCAGCTGAGGTCAGAGCATGAATATAGACTTCCCTGTATGTTTAACGCATGAATAACAGTTTCTAGGCCCGACTACGTAACGTAGTTCCCAGCCGGGATGCTTATTTCACAGTTTTTAATGCCGATGCCACAGCCTGAATCCTTATTGCACCACTGAAAGATCATTACGATGGATGTAGACTTGCTATGCACTTCAGGCCGGAAAGCTGATTAAGCAGCCCGAATGCCTACCTTAAAAAAGCCCAGACATTTTCACAGTGTTACATGGCAAAAAGTACTGACAAAATACCATACCTGTTGCTTGAATAGCCTCACCTCCGTGGCGTTGGACCCAAAAAAAAATTTTTTTGTTTAAATTCTGAACTGGTCTATTTCTATAAGCTGATATCCATGTCTCTTCTCGCCAGGTAGATGGTCACCTGATCAACACGGGCAATGACGTCACCTTCCAGGTGAAGCCCGACTTTGATTCCCCCTTCCTCCTGGCCGGGGGTCCTTTGTCCTACACCTACCGCGTGCAGTACATCAAGCTGCACTTTGGCCGCGTGGACCAGATAGGATCCGAACACACCGTGGCTGGGCGCCCCTTTCCGCTGGAAGTAAGCCGGTTATTTTCACAGCCAATCAGATCTTTCCTTGCAGAAGTGGACTCCTGTGTTCTTTATCTGTTGGCTGGTATTGAGCTGTTGATCTGAGCAGGAGGTTCAGATGTGTTTCCTAGAGTACGTTACATGTGTCCAGAGTTTAGTATGGGCGCGTTGTTGATGATTGATGTTATTCTGTTGATTTTACATGTAACTTGCGAAATCTAAGCAACAAATCGATTACACGCGTACGCACACGCACACGCACGCACGCGCACAAGCACATGCACACACACACACACACACACACACACACACACACACACGCACGTGCGCGCGCGCATATATATATATATATATATATATATATGCTCACAAAATCAGGCACACACACACACACACACACACACACACACACACACACACATATATATATATATATATATATATATATATATATATATATACACTACTCAAAACAATTGAAGTACCACTTAGGAAAACTGCTGTCATTCGAAAGAAAACAAAGCTGAACATAATTTAATGATTGAATATTTTATTTTTATTATTCCTCAATCCATTCAAATTTATTCAAACACCGTGACAAAAAATTATCTTTGTTTTACACTTGATTAAAGAGGCATACCCCCAAAATGAAAAGTAACAAGAGTCTATGGTAGATGTCATGATGTTAATAACGGGTATGACCACCGTTCGCGTTCAAACAAGCGTCACATCGACGTCTCATGGAGTGCACCAGGCGGCGGAGAGTGTCCTGGGGGATCGCCTGCCACTCCTGCTCCAGCAACTGAAACAGCTGGTCCACGGTGTCTGCTGGAGGGTTGTGGGCCCGCACTCGCCTCCCCAGCACGTCCCACAGATGCTCTATGGGGTTCAAATCTGGTGACCTGGCAGGCCAGTCCATTCTTGTCACCTGCTGCCCTTGTAGGAACTGATTCACGATGGCGGCGCGGTGGCACGGCGCGTTGTCGTCCTGGAACTGGGCGCCCTGGCCAACTGCCCTCAGGGCGGGCATCACAAGGGGGCGGATGATGGTGTCGCGGTAGGTGGCACCGGTCAGGCGGCCTTCAACACGGTGTAGGGGGGTCCTGTGACGTAGGCTGAACCCACCCCACACCATCACGGACCCACCTCCATAGCGGTCATGCTCCCTGACGGCAGCGTCAACGTAGCGTTCTCCAGGACGTCGCCAGACGCGAACCCGCCCGTCGTTGAACCTGAGGGTGAACCTTGACTCGTCTGTGAAGAGTACTGTTGCCCATTCAGCTCTTGTCCACCTTCTATGACATGCTGCCCAGGCCCGACGATGAGCTCGATGCGCTGGGGTCAGTATTGATCTCACTGCTGGGGACCTTGACCTCAAGTTGGCGTCGTGGAGCCGGTTCCGAACTGTCTGGGTACTGACGTTGACGTTGCTGGCTTGTCGTAGCTGGTCTCGGAGTACTGTGGCACTGGCTGAACGGTCTCTCAGACAAGCGATAACAATGAACCGATCCTGCTGTCTGGAGGTGCTTCTCGTCCGTCCACGTCCCTGCTGTTCTTCAACACTTCCAGTGTTAAGCCAACGGTCTCTGAGCCTCAGAATGACTGGGTGACTCACTCCAAGCCGTCGACCAATCTCCCTCAAGCCAATACCTTCTTGGTACCATGCTATCGCTCTTCCTCTGTCGGTGTTGCTTAGTCGTTGTCTCGCAGGCATGGTTAAATCTTCCTAAATTTCGCGACTTTTTATACCCGTCAAATGTGCTAACTGATTGCAATTCTGCTCAGAAAAGACCTTGCTTTCACGTGCATCACATTTTTTTTTCTTGCTGTGTCTGTGTCAAAATCTGGGAGCGACACAAGTTCGATAATTTCTCGGGATTTTTTTGCCTCAGATGCGACGCGGTAGATAACTGCTGACCGACTTTAACATAACAAAAATGCACGAGGAGTAGTATTTGAGAACCGGGTAAGCTTATCCAGCAGAATTTATTCAATTATCAATATTAATTGGTTTATCAGAGCTTTTTAAAAATTGCATACAAAAATTAGGGGTGGTACTTCAATTGTTTTGAGTAGTATATATATGTACACTCACAAATTCATACAGACAGACACCACACACACGCACGCACGCACGCACGCTCGCACGCACGCACGCGCGCACGCGCGCTGGTGCGCCTATGAATGAGCTGTGCGGAGGAGGACGCCACAACGTCCGTCCAACGACAATCCCACTGAATTTGCCGATACTGAAGAGCCTGACGGAACCATACACAGAACATAGACGTGAAGAGGAAATCGAAACTGAGGTCACCATTAAAGCAGGGCACGAAGACCACAAAAGTGGAGACATTTTTCTATTGCTGATCGGTGGGAATGAGGATGATGATGAAGATGCCACGGATCTCTATTCTGTTCTGAGACAGGACTGCACTCTACGCTTATTTTCACAGTGTGTTCCGGCGTCAACCAGGCTCGAAAGATACTGAAAACTGCAGTGTTGGTCAGGTGTTGAGCAACATTCTCAGGGAAACAACCACTGAGTGGAAGAAACTCGACTGTGAGGCCTCAGTCTTCCCATTTGAGCTCATAGTAAACACAGCTTTGGGTAGGAGCCGGTCGGGGCAGAAAAATTCCACAGACAATTGGCTCTGATGGGAATAGAACCTACTACCTCTCAGCCGGGAGTCGGCCAAGGCGGCTCGTACCAGGTCTGTGTTTCACCAGGTTTATGGTTCCCCAGGTCTCTGTTTCACCAGGACTATGGTCCACCAGATTTATTGTCCTCGGTCTCTGAATCCCCTTGAGTTATAATTCCCCGGATCGTTTTTCCGCAGGTCTGCGTTGATAAGAATACTAGCAGGTTCTGGGCGCACACATGCACTCGTATGCCAGCTTTCAAGTAATGCAAGTTTATCATGGCGTTTAATCAACATATGTACAGCATAACATACATACATACTTGCACGCACGCACCCATGCTCACACGCACGTACATATATGGAGACACACATACTTGCATACATGCACATATACACGCAAGCGCGCGCGCGCACGCACACACACACGCACACACACACACACACACACACACACACACACACACACACACACACACACACACACACACACGAACACACACACATGCGCACAAACAGACAGACAAATATACACATGTTTGCGTACGTGCGTGCGTGCGTGTTTGTGTGTATATACATATGTACATGGATATATGCACGCACGTACATACAAACAGATACATGCAGACATACGTGAATACACATACATACACACATTCATACGTACATGCATGCATACATACACACACGCACACATACATACATGCACACACACACATACATACACGCACACATACATGCATGCACACACACACAGCACACACACACACACACACACACACACACACACACACACACACACACACACACACACAAGCGCACGCACGCACGCATGCATATACACACATGTCTGTATCCATTATCAAGCCTATATTTACGCAGGAGTTTGTTCCCCCAAGTCTCTGTTTCCTCGTTCATCTTTCCCCTACTCGATGTTGACCTGAGTCTGTGTTCCGCCAGGTCAGTACATCCCCTCCCACATCAATTCACCCGGATCTTTATTTTCAAGACGTCTTTGTTTTATTTAATATGTCGCAAAGATGTCAAAAAGCTAGCTCCCATCGTATTTACTGGATTTAAATGTGTAAACATTGTCTGTATTTTTCGTTTCTTTTAAGAACGGGGCTTTTTTTTCCCCTCAAACTTGGTTTACGGCCTACGTAGGTCGTGTCTGGTCGGCCGGGCGAGCCCTTCACGAGTCCATTTCTTTTCCAGTCTACGTTTACCCAGACTATACCCCCCCCACCCCCTTCTCTATGTTTCCTCTCTTCTCTCTGGGCCTGGGAAGGATATTGACGTGTGAGAATATAGAGCCAGTGTAATATGAAACTAGAGACACGACGATAGCTTAGCCCCCGGCCGGAATAGTCAAGCCTCGGAGCCATCTTCAGGCCTGGAAACTGAACCTGGGCGAATGGTTGGGAGAAGACATGATTAGTCGCAGAAGTGTTCCAACAGCTGTCAACGAAATGTTCTGTTTACAGTAAATCAGAAACAAGTAGTGTAGCTCTTGCTCCCATGATGAAACCATTAAGGCCCATTAACTTTTAAACGAATGTTGCTTTCGACACCTAATCAATAGCCAGGCGATTTGATGTCGAAAGCAACATTCGTTGGGAATTATGGGCCTGTAATGATTTCATCTTGGGAGAAAGACTTACCCTACTTGTTTCTTATTTATTTTTTTACTGTTCCCTGCCTCATGTAGGATTTCCTTTGTTTACAGATACAGGTGCTGGCTTACAACGTCATGTACGACAGCTACGACGTGGCTGCTAGACACGCTCACGGGGTGGCGGCCCTGGCAGTGTTTGGTGCGGTAAGGAAGTGTGGGCGATGCGTAAGCGAAGAGTTATGATGTGTTTGTTGGTTACATTGCAGTCTTTGTACACTTCTGTACAGATTCATTCAGTATAAGCCTACTCATCCCATTTTGGCTTTTACTCTGTCTCTGTCTCCCACTATCTCTCTTTGTCTGTTTGTCTGTCTCTTTGTATGTGTGTGTGTGCCTGTGTGTGTGTGTTTGTGTGTGTGTGTTTGTGTGTGTGTGTGTGTGTGTGTGTGTGTGTGTGTGTGTGTGAGAGAGAGAGAGAGAGAGAGAGAGAGAGAGAACAACGACAACAACAAAGACAAAATTATAATAACGATAATAATAGTAATAATGATGAGTGCATATATACCGCAGCATTTCCAGGAGGTAAATAAGCTCTTTTCGCTTTATATCAAGTGATGTAGGAAAACAATATCCTAAAAAAAACAAAACAAAGCCCTCACATTCATGCACAAGATACACGAATATAAAAGGCTTCTTCACAAAATCCGAAGAAACATTCATACCACATATTCTAACTAATGATTTCACCAACACTTCAATGTCAGTCAACTGTATCTCTCTCCCCTCCTGCACAAACTTGGCACTCGCAGCACAAGTACCGCACCAAAAGAACAACGCAAGTTAAGTTCCATGCAGAGAAAAAAAAAAAATCAAAGTAAAGCTTGAAAAGATCAGAGAAAATACTAATCAATCTGAAGTTTGAAAAGAGATGTTTTAATGCTCTTTCCAAACAGTCAAGAAAAGAACGTGAGAG
>CM065720.1:38455655-38470655 GCA_033310375.1 Conus canariensis
CATTGGTCTTTGTGCAGGGAAAAACTTGTCCATCTCTGGCTTCTCCATCCCGAACCTCTTGCCAGAAACACTGTACTATATGACGTATGAAGGATCCCTGACGCACCCTGCTTGTTACGAAACAGGTGACGTGGATCATCATCAACAAACCCTTATACGTATCTAAACAGGACGTAAGTTTCTTTTGTGTTTGAATTTAAGAAAACGTTCGCGATGCGCAGTGTTCTACACGTCAACGCTGACCTGCAAATGCATTTGAATGCATCATTTTACACGAGAATGACCGGTAGGACGGTGTTCCTGTGTCATGTACAATAACGCAGGCACACAGTTACATATGTTACTACATACTGTTTGTCAACATCGTTTGAATCTCGACCAAAGCACTGAATTGGGTAATTCGAACAATTTGCAGTAAGCATTTGGTATAAGATGTATTTCTGAATAGAATATCAGGTGATCCAAGAGCATAACTTTAAGGGCTCGCTATTCCATAATCTAGGTATACCTCAGTCTGTAACAACCTTTAATCCTCGTTTTGCAACGTGGGGGAAAGGTAACTAGCATTAAGAACAACAAACAAGCAGAAACTAAAAAAAATGTTTACAGAGGCACACCTTCCCCACCCTTTCAAATGATTGTGCAAAGTGCTGACTGAGTACATTAGTTTTGAACCAGTCCGTAAGAATAAGTAAATTCAACGACCTCAAAGACGCTTGGACAATTTTATTAACTGATAACTTGCACGAATAGAAAAAAAGGTTATGTTCTGGTATGCACGGAGGCAGTGTGTTTAGTGTTCAAGTTAAAGGCACTTTCCACGCAAACGCAGCTGAAAGAACGTTTTATAGTGAAGTTACATCGGTACTTGAGTTTCAGGCTGATGGGAAGTTAAAAGCACTATCTACAGGGTAACAAAATGATTTCACGTCACATCCAAGATACGATCTTGTCTTTTTAGTTTTCTGTATCTGCTAGTTAGCAGTTTGTCTTCGACTTTGCTGCGTCGTGCGACACATGAGACAGGTACAGAAAGCCGGCATTTTCTGTCAGCTGCCAGGCTTTGCTTTCTCGACCATCATCTGCTAAGAGGATCCTGTCTGTTTTTGTTTGTGACAGCTACAACAGAATCTGGCTCTGTGTGTCACAGACCGGAGCTTATGGGAAACGTGTACATGTTGGTGTGTTCTCTTAGAAGAACTAAGTATTGTCCAGGTAATTTTCAAGCATTGTTTTCTTCCAGACAGGTAAAGTAGAACTTTTCTTTCATACAGTCTAAATTCACAGTGAATGACATGCTGAATCGGCTGTACGGTTTTTGCATGCAGCATTTTGTTTATCTGATGACACTGATTGTACTCATGTGGAGCAAATTCAGCATATAGCAGCAGCAACAAGGAGATGGTCTATAACGAGAAGAGCATACTCTTGACTGTATCAACGACCGAGCGGAGGAACATGTTTGCCAATAATAAGTTGAATCTGTACGGATGCAGAAAGACAAAGATATAATAATGATGGTCATAGTGCATGATAAGAAAGACAAAAGGAAACAAGCAATTTTAACAGATTACTTGACCGCGCAAAAGAAATCACTGATGAGAACCACTAATGAAAACAGGCTCATTCAGTACATCTTTTGCATATCGATGCATTATGTTAGAGAGAGAGAGAGAGAGGAGAGAGAGAGAGAGAGAGAGAGAGCACATTTGTGTACTACTGAATAGCTTACAAGTATGCACATCGATTTCTGGTGCTGCTACAGTTATCCAGGTTACGAGAACTGACGGAATCCATGGAGGGACCTCGAGACATTCAGTACCTGCAGGAGAACAATTTCAGACCAACCATGGCTCTCAACCGCCGGACAGTCACCACGAATATACCTCCCAAACCACAGGTACAGATGCAACCTTTTTATTTATGTATTTGAGCATAACTCGTAACATAGGTCTGTATGTCTAATACTGGTTTGGTTGGAATTTACCTCATGTATGCTGTCGTCCACACCCTGACTGACCGAAACCCCAGTTTCTGTCAAATCAACTGTGGATGGTGTTAACATTTAATAAAGTGAAGAAAAAAAACACTGGTCTTTCGTTCAAGAAACGATATTATCAAAAAAGTTCGAGTATTGGGGACAATCCTGTTTGTAGATTAGAAAGAAACTTCATACGTAAAGCTTGTAATAAGAAAAGTGGCTTTGAATAAGGGAACAAATGAGTAAAACAGGGGAATTGTGAATCAGTTTCAAATAAGGGAACAGAAATCCCTGCCTGCATTCGTAACTGTTGTGTCGCGAACAAAACGGGAAAATGCATAGCCTGACTAAGAATTGATCAAGAAACTATATCATCACTAGGATGTACCGACAGCTGAAACGCCGGCAACAAGAATTTAAGTATTCTAAGTAATCAGTTCCGATGATTGAACATGTAATGGCCTACATGTGTGAATAAACAATAGTCGTGGACTGTCTGCAAATTGCGGAGCCGATGTTCAGGAGGCATTATTAAATGCAATGGGTGAATTTCAAGGACGAAAGAGTGATGTTCTAAACGGTATAAATGCCATTTAGGGCAAATGCAATACTGGATATACGTTTCATTTTAATTTGTGCGACATAGAAATCAGAAATGATTTCCATCGTAGACTGCGGGCTACTTACTAAAGCTAGCACATCTGTGGATAAAATGCAATGGTACTCGTGTGTGTGTGTGTGTGTGTGTGTGTGTGTGTGTGTGTGTGCGTGTGTGTGTGTGTGTGTACATGTGTGCGCGGTTTCATTCAGAATCTTAACATACATTTCGTCTCTGTGTGTGTGCGTGTGCGTGCATGCGTTCGCGCGGTTACATTCAGAATCTTAACTTACATTTCGTCCGTAGTCTCAAGGTTGGCAGACTTGTGTGAAAATGAATGTCCGTATATGATATTAATGTCATGACCTCTTGGAAACACGATGATTTGCGACAACGGTCAGACCTTCAGAAGAGCCCCGAACAATGCGGGATCACAGTGTGAAGTTATAGTATTTCTTAGCTCGCACGTTCGTCAGATCAGTTTTGAAGAAAGGTTGGAGGAACCTTCACTTAGGAGGCTTGATGTTACATTACAAAAAATGATTTTGTAACAAGAAGAAGAACCGCAGTGATAATGATATTATGATGATAATAATAACAGTAACGATAATGATGATGATGGTGATGACTACCACGACGACGATGATGATCATCGTGATTTACCTAAAATGTTAAAAAGGAAACATGCACGCATACATGCATGCATACCACACACACACACACACACACACACACACACACACACACACACACACACACACACACTGACGCGCGCACGCGTACGCACGCACACACACACACACACACACACACACACACACACACACACACACACACACACTGACGCGCGCACACACACACACATACACACACAGTGCGCGGAAACGTAAATTGCCTGGGAAAAAAAATCGCATGAAAATCGGAACATAGCTGAAAAGGTAGATTATTTGTTAAAACAGTTGTTGAACACGTGCGTTTTCTTTTTTTTAAAAGACGATAGTATTTTGCATATGCCGTAAATGTTGGCGTAGAGAATACCATGTGCTTCTGCAGTATGTCTCAGTATGAAATGTTCACCGGCTTGATCTGCGTTTTAGGGTCCAAAGGCAAACTGCCGTGTACATATGAATGGAGAAATCAGATTGTGCTGCTTGGATAAGCTCGGTTTTGTGACAAAACTTCGGACCATGAGCCTGTTGTGTTCCTTGTCGTCTCAGGTGAATATGTGATGTTTATTTCTTATTGTATGTTTACAGAATCAAAACTGTGGGAAAGAGAAAATAACCATTTTTGAAGGTACGTATGATTAGTGTTTTTAAAGAGAGAGAGAGAGAGAGAGAGAGAGAGAGAGAGAGAGAGAGAGAGAGAAGAAAGAAGAGGCCATGAGAGGAGAGGGTGAGGAGGTGAGGGTGGGAGTGTGGGTCTTTGCGCTAATGATAGTAAATATAGGAACAAGCTGCACATACACACACACACACACACACACACACACACACACACACACACACACACACACGCGCGCGCGCGCGCGCGCGCGCGCGCGCGCACTCCTCACCATCCCACCCACGATAGCAGCATAAAACTACACGTGTGCCTTAATACGAATCTGGCAGTGTTCTGCCTGAGGACTTGCACGACTCTGGGAAGCCGTGCCCTGTACTACAAGGAACATAACAGCTTATTGATTTGTTGATTTATTGATTGATCGATTCATTGCAACGGTAAATTTATATGTAATGGAAATCACTGCTGGCTGTTGACAGTGAACGACAGATACCGTGTGACGTAGGCTGCCGGAGACAGCACCACAGCCATGGCCAGCCACCAATCCAGCTTTGGTAAAACACACACCTGGCTATGTACAACCAGCATTACTGGGTTTTCTTCACACTGCTATCAGTTCTGTGTCACACGACAACTTTTCAGGTGAAACATTTTGAAAACAAGCGCAAACGATTTAGAACAGTTTCCTCGAACCTGCTGTATTGAAAGCATGTCGCACGACAGAATACCGACGGCGAAATATTGCAGTCTGGACCAGCTTCGTCGCGCCTTCGATCGGCAGACTGGCACATACTTGTCGGTAAAATCTGGTTGTTAATTTTTTTTCTGTTACTTCCGAAAAGTTTGTTTTTATTCCGACTTCCTTTGTTTTTGTTTCTTGTCTGTCAGGATGATAAAGCAAAAGCTGCAGAACTAGCTGGAAAAGCAACAACAACAACAAAGTATATATTTTTCCCTGTCTTCTGTGCCATGTAGTGGCCTAACCCCCTCATTCAGATTCCCGTCCACGCTCATACCCTGGCTTGTCCAGTTGCAACGCCGGCACCGGCAATCCGCAGGGAGAGTCATTGTCAAGCGGTCATGAGGAAGCCTACCAGAAGAGACACTGCACTTCGGCGGTGTTCAGTGGTGCCTGATGCTGCACAGGCAGGACGCCACCTACTAAGCACCCCATTGACGGCAATAATTGGTCAGGGCGCTACCACGACCATCCAACCACAGTCCACATGCACTTACTGATAAGGGCGACCTGGAGTCGAACTCATCAAGGGCACAAACACGGAGAGGAAATCTGAACAGGTCACTATGAGAGCAGGGCGTGAAAGGCCACATAATTTGATAGGTTTTTTTTTTTATGCTGGGTGAGCATGTTGAAGATAATGCCATGGAGGTCCATTCCGCTCTGAGACCTCATGCCAGGGCTATATCTGTATACCATAGACCAAGCAGTTCTATCTTTTTGAATTGACGCTGTTTTGGCCTCGTAACGATAAAATCCCGGTTTTGAGATGCATTGCACTGAAAGTTTTACTGTTATCGGAGCAACTGTGAATCAAAAAATTTTTTTTTCATTGTTGTCAGATTACCTCTTCTAGTCTTAAAAATGTGCACCCCATCATTTTCTTGAAAAAAACAAAAAAAAAGCTAACAGAGTTGTACAATGTCGGCTACTGTGTGTTCTGATGCCATACCAAAACGGTGGTTTGTCTGTTTAAAATGATAAAGAAAAAGTGATTTTTACTGCTTGCTGTTGGAAAATCGGTGAGAATTGAAATTATCAAAATTTGTTTGTGTTACTGAAACACGCAGCAAATCGGTATTTCCTTTTAAAGGGAAACAATGTTAATAAAACAACAAAATAATGGCTTATAGCCTACATACTTAGATTTGAAAAGAAGAGTACAATAATATGTTTGCTTTTGTCAGTAGTATTATTTTGACATTGCGGTCGAATCCGACACTTAACTGATCGGAAGCTTGCGCCCGATTTGCTTCCAGATAAAAATGACCTAAACCATGAGCCTACATCAAATTATTTGGCATGTGATGGTCCATTCTCTGTCTTCTGCTTGTGTAAATCTCATTGAAAGGAACTGAAAAGCGCGCGCAAAGCGACACGATCACCTATACAAACTATAGTAATGACAGGCATCAAACAAACATGGTCAGTGACGTCATACGAGGAAAGTAGGCCCAGGAAGCGAGATGCAGTGTTCGTTAATACTCGGTTCTTTCCGTAAGTGCTCGAGAAAGGGATGGTAAGTCTCCTGTAAGCGGAGACGACTGGTAAGCGTAGACGACGGTCTTTACGAGTCTTTATTCAGTTTCTAACAGTTCAGTTTGGCAAATACCATACACGAATGCAAGAAAACGCAAATTCTAATTTATTTCGGGATTTGATTAGCGCTAGACGAATTTCTTCAACATATCCATGATTATCCGTTTGAGAAAATACAGCTCCTTTGCCATGCCACCATGCACCAAGCGCCCAGCATGATTGTGTCAAATGGGATAATTTACTGTACGAGGGAACTCACGCGAAAACAATCATACAGGCCGTTCAGTATGATCATCAAGTCAATGACTTGTGTTCACTTAGCGGTACACTTTGGCATCTCGGTGCTCCCCACGTCCTGTTTTCCGTGCTTTGATCATAATCTTTTGTCATCGCCAGATCTCCTCTCCAGGGCCACCCGGTGTGTTGATTGGATTCATAAGCTGCACGCTGTGGACTTGTTTTGGTTCCTTTCCGTGGGCTGGAAGTTGGTATTTTAGCTTTTTTTCTTTTGTAACCGTTCCGGCGTCAGCGTTTGACGAAACAGTGGTTGGAGAATATGGTGTGCCTGAACACGGAGCCGATTTAAAATACGGGAGAGGGGAGGAGAAGGGGTATGGCAGTCACGAAAAAGGTGTGTATTGACGGCATTGTCGTGGGAAAGTATGGAGTGCGTGACTGCAGAACTGTTGGAAGGTGGGTGGTTTCAAAGTGAGATATGACGGCATTGTCGTGGGAAAGTATGGAGTGCGTGACTGCAGAACTGTTGGAAGGTGGGTGGTTTCAAAGTGAGGTATGACGGCATTGTCGTGGGAAAGTATGGAGTGCGTGACTGTAGAACTGTTGGAAGGTGGGTGGTTTCAAAGTGAGGTATGACGGCATTGTCGTGGGAAAGTATGGAGTGCGTGACTGCAGAACTGTTGGAAGGTGGGTGGTTTCAAAGTGAGGTATGACGGCATTGTCGTGGGAAAGTATGGAGTGCGTGACTGCAGAACTGTTGGAAGGTGAGTGGTTTCAAAGTGAGGTATGACGGCATTGTCGTGGGAAAGTATGGGGTGCATGACTGCAGAACTGTTGGAAGGTGGGTGGTTTCAAAGTGAGGTATGACGGCATTGTCGTGGGAAAGTATGGAGTGCGTGACTGCAGAACTGTTGGAAGGTGGGTGGTTTCAAAGTGAGGCGGCTGCAGGCGGAAATTGAAACAGACTTAAAAGAAAAATTACTGTACCACTGAGCGAAAGAGGGAAACGAAGTACAAGTCAAAACACGATGCGTTTCAACCTCATTTGTCGTTTCTTTTTTAGGCGAGACAAACAGCATTGAAAACGAAGAACGAGCCATCGTTTATCTGAACAAATTGGGCGCAAAATGGCAATACAGCCCTCGGGAAACACGTTCTGGATAACAGCATATCTTATGCAATTCAGGTCTTTATGACACTAGCGCTTTTGAATATAGAGTGTGCGTAACGGTACAGGGAAAGAGTCGTTGTAAAGTAGGGTGTGCATGATAATAAAGTCATTGGAAAATAGGCTGTGTATGTAAGAGTCTTTGGAAAACAGAACGCATATGACAAATAGAGCATCAGAATATAGGGTGTGTTTGACAGTAGACCCTTTCAAATTAGGAAAATAGAGCCAATAGAAAATCGGATGTGTATGGCGATAGACCCGTAATGAAAATAAGATGCGTATGGCGATAGAGCCATTACAAAATAGGATGTGTATGACGATAGAACAATCACAAAATAGGATGTGTATGACTATAGAGCCATAATAAAATAGGACGTGTATGTCGACAGAGCCATTAGAAAATAGGACATGTATGACGATAGAGCCATTACAAAATAGGATGTGTATGACGACAAAGCCATTACAAAATAGGATGTGTATGCCGACAGAGCCATCACAAAATAGGATAGGTATGACGACAGAGCCATTGCAAAATAGGATAGGCATGACGACAGAGCCATTATAAAATAGGCTATGTATGACTACAGAGCCATTATAAAATAGGCTATGTATGACTACAGAGCCATTATAAAATAGGATGTGCATGACGACAGAGCCATTACAAAATAGGATAGGTATGACGACAGAGCCATTATAAAATAGGCTATGTATGACTACAGAGCCATTACAAAATAGGATAGGTATGACGACAGAGCCATTACAAAATAGGATGTGCATGACGACAGAGCCATTACAAAATAGGATAGGTATGACGACAGAGCCATTACAAAATAGGATAGGTATGACGACAGAGCCATTACAAAATAGGATGTGCATGACGACAGAGCCATTACAAAATAGGATAGGTATGACGACAGAGCCATTACAAAATAGGATAGGTATGACGACAGAGCCATTACAAAATAGGATAGGTATGACGACAAAGCCATTATAAAATAGGCTATGTATGACTACAGAGCCATTACAAAATATGATCTGTATGGCGACAAAACCGTTACAAAATAGGATGTGTATGGCGACAGAGCCATTACAAAATAGGATATGTATGACGACAGAGCCATTGGAAAATAGGGTTGTCAGACGATAGAGCCCTTGGATAGCAGGAAAAACAGGTTGTGTATGATGTTCTAGCCCTGGGGCTGCTCGAAAATAAGGTGTGTATGACAAGAGAGCAGTTGAACAAGAATCTAAGTATGCTGACAAAGACCTTGGAAGAACGGAAGGCAGCGTACAACGATAGTGCTGGAGTAAGGTCAATCTGAAGAAAAAAATCATGGGGGATTAAGATGATTGTGACTGAAGAGCCATTGGAAAATAATGTTTGTGACGACAGAGTTATTGAGATAAAGAGGGCGTGTGTGATGATAGCTGAAAAAAGAGTATATGTCATGAAGGAGTCCTTGGAAAACAGAATCTGTGAGACGAAAGAGCCGTTTGAAACTGAGCATGTATGATGTCAGAGACGTTGAAAAGTGGAGTGCATATGACAATAGAGTAGTTGGACATCGAATTTTTTTGACAACCGAACCGTTAGAGAAAATGGAATGTACATGATGACAGAGCTTTTGGAAAATATGATTTGTATGTGTCTGATGACAGAGCTGTTGGACAATAGGGCGTGTATTATGATGAAGAGGGTGCGTTCGACGACAGAGCTATTAGAAAACAGGATACGTATAAAGACAGAGCTGCTGGGAAATAAAGCATATATGAAGACAGAGCTATTGGATAATAGGTTTCGTATGACGACACAGCTGTTGGGAAAGATGGGTATGGCGAGAGAGTTTTTGGAAAACGGGAAAATGTGTAACGACAGAGGTGTTTCATTGTAGGTAGTTACAACAACAAAGCCCTTGAACACTAACATGGGTTAGATATGATCCTGCACCTGAAAATAAGCGTACACGAAATAAATATATTTAAAATTTCATGTTTTCAATTCATTTTCTGGTATATACGTCGGTAGAACACTATAATCATTGTTGCGTATTTTTGTGACATTGTTTAAAAACATTTCCGCTCATGGATTGTATATCTGCAGGCACACAGTTATCGATATAGAAGAAACACGACGAGGGAAGACAGAGGAGAACAAACACAAATGGCTCACACGACGTCCTCCACAACGAACAACAACGCGGGAAAAAAAGACTTTGACCTTGACCCTGACGCCTCGTTCAGACCTTCAGATTTACAGAAAAGAATGCACACACAAAGCCTGGCACTTGCACTCTTTCTGTGGATCGTTGTTCAGAGATGGGGGCGCGGCCAGCGGAAAGATGCTAAGAGGAGTTTCTAGGAAGAGCGTTTCACAACATCACTGAGGAAGCGCTTAGATCGCAGAAGTTGACTGGAGTCCATGAGTGTTACAGCCCCGGTTAACAGTTTGTGAGTCTTTGAGATGACGTTTTAGAAACAAGACAGTCTGCATTTGATATCCTGCCCTTGTTCGTCTTTCGTCTAAGAGACTGTCTGCATTTGATATCATGCCCTTGTTCGTCCTTCGTCTGCCTTTGTTATCAGTAAACACACACACACACACACACACACACACACACACACACACACACACACACACACACACACTCTCTCTCTCTCTCTCTCTCTCTCTCTCTCGCTCTCTCTCTCTCTCTCTGAGTCTTCCTGTCTCTGTCTCTCTCTGGGAATTTGCCAACTATTCAACTTTGCAGTTTAAAGTGTTGTTGAAGCGTCCAACAAATGTCTGTCGGGCGCATTCCAGTCAGTACATGCAACGGAAGCTCGTGTCTCTCCTGACGACGTCATCATTTCCGGTGCTAGCAGAGCAGGAAGGAAGTGTCTGCAGGATGAAACTGCTGCGCGTGCGCATGCGAAGTGTGAGTGTCGTAGAGTCCTGTGCTTCGATTTTGCTATGCAACTCGTGTTTCAGTGTAGTTTTTTCTTTTCTTTTTAAGACTTCAGTTTCGCTCTTGCTTGCACGTAAGTGCAACAGTCTGACATTAAAGGTTTTTTTTTTTTTCATTAGAAAGATCCTTCTCACCTCTAGTGTGAACTTCTTGGGTAAATATGTGATTTGTCGAACGTGGCGATCTTTTTTTATTTTTCTCACTACGCCACTTTTGCTCGAAATATATTCGCTCAGCCACCCTCTCTCTCTGTCTCTGTCTCTGTCTCTGTCTCTCTCTCTGTCTGTCTCTCTCTCTTGCCTATCTCGTCCGTGTTTAATGAAGTATGTAAAATATAAGCTGCACTGAAACCATGACACGGAAAAGAGATACGAAGAAAAAAAAGTTGCTTGGGGGTTGAGAGTGGGTGGAGGGAGGATAGGGCCTAGGTAAAACAAGTGATGTGAATTTTTAGATACTTGAAAGTGAATAAATATGTGAAGTGCTTTGTGTGTGTGGTGTGTGTGTGTGTGTGTGTGTGTGTGTGTGTGTGTGTGTGTGTATGTGTGTGTGTCTTCTACTTTGTTTATTCATTTACGTGCTTTTCGGGTGAGAGGGGGAGGGCTGTCTCCTGCCTCCTCAGTGGTATACTCCGACGTCGTTCATTGCGGTAACGCGTTACACAGCCACATTCAGGCGTGTCTTGTTGCAGTCTACTGGGGTCCACAAGGAGTGATCGGTGTTCATAATTTGTGAGACAGCTCTCCGGAGCAGACACTGCACGGCTCTTCAGTCACGTCGGTGGTGGTTAGTCGTCCCTGTCCTGTTTATCGTACGCGGAACATTGCCTACTAGGCCCTTATACCGACGACGGTATCCGATTACTTTGATGAGCCAGTGTAAGTGAACGTATCCGAGCGAAGTTCATACAGTATGCACGGGTGTGCCAATCCGCGGTATAGACAGACTTGGAATACAAGATTTTTTGTTCCTACAGGGGCATGTTGAAAACGTGACCTGTTTTTTTTTTTTTCTTTGCGTTGAAGGTTCTGTTTTTCATTAAATGAAAAGCATGAAAATATGTCACCTTGATATATTTACAACGCAAACAAGAGAAAACATTCATTTCTGGAATCTAGTTTGAGTGCAATATGTGTCTATCATTGATCATTGTTTTCAAGATGACATAGAGTAACAAAGGTATTACATTTTGTTAAAAGTGAAAAAAAGAGAAATGAAAACAAAATCAATATGCCCCCCCCCCCCCTCCAATGACGTCATGCCTCTCCCTCCTTCCCCCCAATCCACCATTACAATTTACATTTTCTCCTCCATACATAGCGTCCTATGCAGAAGTGTGTTGATAGGAGCATTATTTTCAAAAGCAAAAGGAGACAAGTATAAGTTTGTAGAGGAACAAACCACTTACATTATAAGTCTGTAGAGTATGATATATAACATGGTGACCGTTCTCTATTTTGCACATATGCTATTTTTTCCCCCATATCAAAGCACATTTCCAATACAGGTATATGTTTTCTTCTGTAGTATACGTGTCTTTCAGTTCACTTATAAACGCTGTTAAGCTGGTTCTACGTTGTTAATTCTACATTTATAACTACAGAATTTGGGCCATAATTATAGCAGTTCAAAGGTTTAATCTGTTTTGGTTTTATCGTCTGTCCCAAACATGACACATTGTTGCAGCGCAATGGCCTTAAAGGTACGTGACTGCGAGCAATTCAAAGCCCGACAATTACGTTGCCGTATGCTAACACAGGTTTCACCCGCCAATGCGCAATACGAATCTTATCGACAGGTACCAAAGGGTGTGCTCCAACTCGATACGGCTCAGCACTGCGCTTGGTCAGAGTGAGAGGGCGGCTGAGTCAGCGGAGAATGACCGTTTTTCTCCGCCGGTCATTGCAAACAGTCGTCTTTTCAAAGGAGCCCTTGCACACACACACACACACACACACACACACACACACACACACACACACACACACACACACACATAAAACAAACACACACACCACACACACACACACACACACACACACACACACACACACATACACACACACACACACACACACACACACAAAGTCAAATTCCGAGTAGCAAATTGAAATATTCAGCAAGTTCCACGAGCTCGCACACAAACACTTTGGACGAACGTAGTTGTAAAAACTCATTGTCAGCCAGAGGGCTGCGTTTTGTAACAGACTTCAGTCATCAGACAAACGAATAATGATGGAAGAGAAATAACATTGAAAGAAAGCATACGAGGATAAAATACAAAAGAATAAAAAAGAAATACAGAGAGATAAAGGCAGAGATAACTCAAAGAAGTGGAGAAGCAGAAGAGATATCAAAAGATCTGTAGACATTGAAAACTTAGAGACAGTACAGAGAGGTAAAATACTGACATCTGTATTTGACAGATGTGCTGGAGAATAATGTGTCAATCTTAATCTATTTGCTGACGAAAAAAAGGAACAAAAAGTTGGCGTAAAAGCCAAAAATCGTATCATTAGAAATGAAAATAAAAAGCTTAGATATTCGAACGTTTGAAAAGAAAACCATATCTTTTCTGAAAGGACACTCGCAGTAACGACAAAAGAAAGCGAACTGCTTTGAATTAGGTTTGGTTGGAAAAGAGTTGAGTTCGACTCTTAATACTCTGACATTGTGCTCTTTTTTCAGACTTTTCTCATTCACATTATACAGATTTTTTTCATCGTTTTAAACGTTTACATTTATTCTATTTTTTTTAGGTAGATTTGAGAATGGCATTCAGGTCATGGAATGCTTGGCTCAAACTCTCAATTGTGTTGATAAGACTATGCAGCTGATTACGTGGTATGGTTTAAAATGAAGTCTGAGATATGGTACACAGCTTACTGTGCTCCAGCTGTTGCGACTTTTTCTCAGAAAGAGTTAGCATGAGTTGAGGAGCGGATACATTTTGAACTGGCATGAATAAGCTGAGGGGCAGACACATCTTCAATAAGTCTGGAATCTTAGCAGACATTGAAAACTCTAATTCAGTTTTCAGAGCTTCAAGTTAAGCTGCTGCCCTTGTTCTAACTGCTAAAGTCTTTCAACCAGGAAGAATACAGAATGACAATTGCTCTCATATATCTGACGGAATGGACAATTCATATTGATTCAAGGAAAGAGATGACAAGCCCAACGAAGACATGGACATTTAATTTGGAAGCGTGTGGATGGCATGTCGCAATGACGGGCATCTACAGCAGTTACTGGTTCAGTGCTTAGCTCCGAATAGTTTCCAGTCTACAAACAGCGACATCGTTGTGTATTTCAATACATATTTTCGTTTTTGTTCTGCTTACTTTATCTTTTTTCCTGCAAAAGTCGTGAGATCAGTCGTTAAAGAGAAACGTCATGACATATGATTATACAGATACTCTTTATCAGCTAACGAGTTAATGCCCTGGCGCGTTAACGGACAAGTCGATGTGAAGACGTACAGTTGTTTTATTGGGTGGTAACTGGGATGTGCGAGTGTGGAAACTAGCGACTGCTTTTGCATGGCCAACAAACGCAGATGTAGGAGTGATCACAATGCACACATACAACTCTCCCCCACTTTCCACAGTGATGATTCAACTCCCTTGCTCATCCTCCGTTGCGCGCGCTAGTGTGTGTGTGTGTGTGTGTGTGTGTGTGTGTGTGTGTGTGTGTGTTAATGCGTGTTCTCACACATAATGAACAAGCTCAGAAGAAACACATTTTGGCCTGTTTGGCTTTGTCTTTACCCAGTTCTTACTTCGTCCAATGTTGGTGGCAAGTGGTTAAACCTTTTCTCTAGGGTTGAAGACTGCACCAAGCCCAGGATATTTAACAGTGCTTCGCTCCCAGTGTTTTTTTTTTTCTAATTCGCTGCTCAAGAGTTCTTTGTCCATTGTGAGTGTCCCTGATTAAGGCTGTTTGAACAGTTTCCTGGCAGACTGGAAAGGTCTTAGAAGAGGCAATCTGGTGGATTGTTCGTTTTGCTCCTTGTCCTTATTGTTGATTGTGGTTTGAAAGCAGGGTGACTGCAGACTAGCATTTAAATATAAAGCAGAAATAGAACTACTGGGTGGCCAGATGAAAGAACAAGCAAATTACAGAACAGACTCAACGCGTTTCGATTTATTAGGTCTTCTTTGGAAAGGACAAACAACATTCAAAACAGTTGAAATGAAAGACGTACAGTCACTTATCTCTTTGATCTGGGTGCAAACTGTGGCGTGGATGAAAAACAAATTACGGAGTGGAACTGAAAAAACAGGGAAAATGTTGGAGGGAGTAAAAGCAGATAAAAATAATAATAATATGAAGAACAACAACAAAACAACAGCAACAACAACAATAATAATAAGATAATATGGGGAAACCGTATGATAATCGTATAATGACAGTAATAATAATGATAACAATAATAATGGTAATGATAGGAATTATGTTAATAACGATCATACAGGAAGAAGTATCGGTCACTGGGTGCAAACTAGT
>CM065720.1:38475655-38485655 GCA_033310375.1 Conus canariensis
ATAACGACCGATATCCTTTACTATCAAACCGACGACAAACGAAGGAAAACGCTCAAAAACAGGTGAAGAGCCCTGGGCATTTGGACGTTGCTCTTGGTTCAATTTTCTAGAGTTCTAGTTTCTGACTTTACATGAAAAAGAAAAATTAACAAGAAGTTCGCAAAACTGCGTATTCAGCATAAGAAAGTCGAAAAAAAAAGATAAATCGACTGATATTGGAATTGTCTGGAAATCGATCCTACCTTTCCTTTTTGGCAATGGGAAGAGCATGCAGTTTGAAATCGGCACTAGTGGTCCTCTCCATGCTGTGCCTTTTGTTGATGGTACACAGCAAGTTCAGCTATTACAAGACTTGTCGAGGAGGAAGAAACTGGTATAAAGTTACCGTTCCAAAATCTGGCGTTTACATGGTGATTATCACGGTAGACCCCAAAGGGGGTCAGTCTCAGCACCTACAAATCCGTGGGAACCGGAATCTGGCGGCCTTCGGAGATTATGCAGTCAGCTGTCTGGCTGTGGCTCTTCCCTTGCGTGCTAACCAGGAAATAGCAATAGACTGGCCAGGCAGGTCAAAGAAAAGCAACTTCCACGATGCCACAGCGCTGTCTGTGGCTTATATTTCCAATTCTTCAGAAGGTGACTTTAATCTTGCCAAAGTGAAAAAAATGAACAATTGGTATGACGAGCGCGAATGGAAGTACATGGCATACACTTCCAATCAGCAGAATGTGCTATTCCTGGCAGTGATGGACAAGACTGGCAAGTGGGGGGTGACCCGTAGATACCGCAGTTTTGTGGTATCCAAAACTGGAATCTACTGGATAACTGCAAGGCCTGACGCGATGGTATGTAAGTATTCTACCGCAGATATCTACAACAATGGAAGGAAACTATTTTCCGTAATCGCAAGATGCGGCAATGCTATCTCCACCTCGGGGGCCTTTTATTTGAAGAAGCGATCAACGGTTAAGATGAGGATACCAAAATACAAGGTAATTCAAGCTGCTACCATACTGTCTTACGTCTATCTAGCTTTAAACCGCAAGCCAAATACCCGTACTGAACACGTCGCTTGGACTTCTTTAGTAGATCTGCAGAGAACCAGTAAGTTCCGAGATCAGGACAATGTTGTTTTCAAACACTACGGCGCTTTGACGAACTATGGGGACATGTACCGTATAGACCGTAGCGACCTTCTGATTCCTGAGACGGGCTCCTACCTAGTTTCCCTACGGATGGATCCTGGTTGTAGCCACTGTCACGTGAAAGGAATCGTGTATGTCAACTCTTTCCCGGTGTGGAGAGTGTGGGGTGAGAAGGGTGTTGCTAGCGGACAGTCTGTGGCCCTTCACTTCAAGCGATCCGACTGTCTCTATGTACGAGCAGTGGAAGGGTCTGCGGGCGTGAACACTATGTGGTCTGTCGCATTTATTGGACCTGACTAACTTACCAGCCCTCACACGACTTTCCATGTGCATTGGGAACCGTGGTTCAACTCATTCCAAACTACGTCCTCAGTCGTCAGTCAGAGATCATCGTGAAATTTGAAACAGTTCAAACCCATGAAGAAACGACGAAAGAATGCTGAATCACACCTCTAACAAAGCTTAGGTGAGGTAATTTTTAAGAGATACTCTGGTTTTCTTGTTGCTTTTTTGTTGTTTTGATTTTCTTGTATACAACACAAAGGTCCGAGTCTTAGTCATGTTATATAGATATTTTTTCCCCACATGTTCTCTCTCTCTCTCTCTCTCCTCTCTCTCTCTCTCTCTCTCTCTCTCTCTCTCTCCTCTTAACAAAATATCCCAAATTTCCGACTTTTTCCTTTTCTGCTTGTCAGAATTCACCACCGCCACCACCCCCACCCAAAATAATAAGCTAATACTCATAATAATGGTGGCCTAACCGATAATGGTCTAATCATAGAATTTATGAATTTTTTTTCTGGATGCATATAAACACAATCGTAACGGAAGCGTTCAACGATTCATCTAGAGAAGGTCAAATGTCGTACAGTCAGAAACAAGGCATTATCATATCACTTTACAAAGGTAATGATCTTGCAAAGGAAAAGGTAAATATCTGGTGACCCACTACTCTAATCAACACAGACTATAAAATTTTAGCAAAGGCATTAGCATTAAGTTTGAAAAAGTTATTGTCAAATCAATCATCCAAGAATCGGAAATGAAATGAGGCAGGGAACAGTAAACGATAAACAAGTTGGGTATTTTTTGCTCCCATAAGAAAACCTAACACAGAGTAACTTTTATTCAAGACTGGCACAGCCTTTTAAACTTGAATAAAGTCAGACAAATACATAGACGAACAATCTAATAGTGGGGGAAAAAACAAGCGCAGGCCAACAACTGAACTATCTTCATAGTAATGACTTGGCAAAGATTTGGACTTAAGGAGGGGGGGGGGGGGGGGGTAATTTGAAGATGGAGAAACTGGGAACATGAAATCAAGAAAACATGTTACAGATATGAAAACTCTTCACTAGCTGCATAAGGGAACCATCGCAATCTCCCTCGAAGGCAGATATATCTGCATTGCCCGCTCCGAGGCCCCTCGTCCGCCGGGTCGGACCCACCAGGGAGACACGGCCGGCTGTGTCTGCGCCCCCGGCGTCAAACAGAGACACACCACAGTCCATAACACTGTGGTGCTCTCACCACCAAGAGTGCAAAAAAGAATCCAACAGCACTCCCAAAGCAGCCAGCGAAGAGTAGCAAATGAAACCAAACGAAAGTGTGGGGAGGAAAAAAGTTGCTGAAAAACTAAAGACATTATGCAAACAGTATAAAATAAAGGGGACAATCTTTGAGCCTACGCCTGAGGATCCACCCAAAGATGCAAGGGAGATCAAAAGACAAACACACAGACGGACAGAAACAAATACAAATAACCTCAATTTAATCAAAACAAAAATCGGAAATGAAATGAGGCAGGGAACAGTAAACGATAAACAAGTTGGGTATTTTTTGCTCCCATAAGAAAACCTAACACAGAGTAACTTTTATTCAAGACTGGCACAGCCTTATAAAACTTGAATAAAGTCAGACAAATACATAGACGAACAATCTAATAGTGGGGGAAAAAACAAGCGCAGGCCAACAACTGAACTATCTTCATAGTAATGACTTGGCAAAGATTTGGACTTAAGGAGGGGGGGGGGTAATTTGAAGATGGAGAAACTGGGAACATGAAATCAAGAAAACATGTTACAGATATGAAAACTCTTCACTAGCTGCATAAGGGAACCATCGCAATCTCCCCCGAAGGCAGATATATCTGCATTGCCCGCTCCGAGGCCCCTCGTCCGCCGGGTCGGACCCACCAGGGAGACACGGCCGGCTGTGTCTGCGCCCCCGGCGTCAAACAGAGACACACCACAGTCCATAACACTGTGGTGCTCTCACCACCAAGAGTGCAAAAAAGAATCCAACAGCACTCCCAAAGCAGCCAGCGAAGAGTAGCAAATGAAACCAAACGAAAGTGTGGGGAGGAAAAAAGTTGCTGAAAAACTAAAGACATTATGCAAACAGTATAAAATAAAGGGAACAATCTTTGAGCCTACGCCTGAGGATCCACCCAAAGATGCAAGGGAGATCAAAAGACAAACACACAGACGGACAGAAACAAATACAAATAACCTCAATTTAATCAAAACAAAAATCGGAAATGAAATGAGGCAGGGAACAGTAAACGATAAACAAGTTGGGTATTTTTTGCTCCCATAAGAAAACCTAACACAGAGTAACTTTTATTCAAGACTGGCACAGCCTTTTAAACTTGAATAAAGTCAGACAAATACATAGACGAACAATCTAATAGTGGGGGAAAAAACAAGCGCAGGCCAACAACTGAACTATCTTCATAGTAATGACTTGGCAAAGATTTGGACTTAAGGAGGGGGGGGGGGTAATTTGAAGATGGAGAAACTGGGAACATGAAATCAAGAAAACATGTTACAGATATGAAAACTCTTCACTAGCTGCATAAGGGAACCATCGCAATCTCCCCCGAAGGCAGATATATCTGCATTGCCCGCTCCGAGGCCCCTCGTCCGCCGGGTCGGACCCACCAGGGAGACACGGCCGGCTGTGTCTGCGCCCCCAGCGTCAAACAGAGACACACCACAGTCCATAACACTGTGGTGCTCTCACCACCAAGAGTGCAAAAAAGAATCCAACAGCACTCCCAAAGCAGCCAGCGAAGAGTAGCAAATGAAACCAAACGAAAGTGTGGGGAGGAAAAAAGTTGCTGAAAAACTAAAGACATTATGCAAACAGTATAAAATAAAGGGGACAATCTTTGAGCCTATGCCTGAGGATCCACCCAAAGATGCAAGGGAGATCAAAAGACAAACACACAGACGGACAGAAACAAATACAAATAACCTCAATTTAATCAAAACAAAAATCGGAAATGAAATGAGGCAGGGAACAGTAAACGATAAACAAGTTGGGTATTTTTTGCTCCCATAAGAAAACCTAACACAGAGTAACTTTTATTCAAGACTGGCACAGCCTTTTAAACTTGAATAAAGTCAGACAAATACATAGACGAACAATCTAATAGTGGGGGAAAAAACAAGCGCAGGCCAACAACTGAACTATCTTCATAGTAATGACTTGGCAAAGATTTGGACTTAAGGAGGGGGGGGGGAGATAATTTGAAGATGGAGAAACTGGGAACATGAAATCAAGAAAACATGTTACAGATATGAAAACTCTTCACTAGCTGCATAAGGGAACCATCGCAATCTCCCCCGAAGGCAGATATATCTGCATTGCCCGCTCCGAGGCCCCTCGTCCGCCGGGTCGGACCCACCAGGGAGACACGGCCGGCTGTGTCTGCGCCCCCGGCGTCAAACAGAGACACACCACAGTCCATAACACTGTGGTGCTCTCACCACCAAGAGTGCAAAAAAGAATCCAACAGCACTCCCAAAGCAGCCAGCGAAGAGTAGCAAATGAAACCAAACGAAAGTGTGGGGAGGAAAAAAGTTGCTGAAAAACTAAAGACATTATGCAAACAGTATAAAATAAAGGGGACAATCTTTGAGCCTACGCCTGAGGATCCACCCAAAGATGCAAGGGAGATCAAAAGACAAACACACAGACGGACAGAAACAAATACAAATAACCTCAATTTAATCAAAACAAAAATCGGAAATGAAATGAGGCAGGGAACAGTAAACGATAAACAAGTTGGGTATTTTTTGCTCCCATAAGAAAACCTAACACAGAGTAACTTTTATTCAAGACTGGCACAGCCTTTTAAACTTGAATAAAGTCAGACAAATACATAGACGAACAATCTAATAGTGGGGGAAAAAACAAGCGCAGGCCAACAACTGAACTATCTTCATAGTAATGACTTGGCAAAGATTTGGACTTAAGGAGGGGGGGGGGGGGTAATTTGAAGATGAGAAAACTGGGAACATGAAATCAAGAAAACATGTTACAGATATGAAAACTCTTCACTAGCTGCATAAGGGAACCATCGCAATCTCCCCCGAAGGCAGATATATCTGCATTGCCCGCTCCGAGGCCCCTCGTCCGCCGGGTCGGACCCACCAGGGAGACACAGCCGGCTGTGTCTGCGCCCCCGGCGTCAAACAGAGACACACCACAGTCCATAACACTGTGGTGCTCTCACCACCAAGAGTGCAAAAAAGAATCCAACAGCACTCCCAAAGCAGCCAGCGAAGAGTAGCAAATGAAACCAAACGAAAGTGTGGGGAGGAAAAAAGTTGCTGAAAAACTAAAGACATTATGCAAACAGTATAAAATAAAGGGGACAATCTTTGAGCCTACGCCTGAGGATCCACCCAAAGATGCAAGGGAGATCAAAAGACAAACACACAGACGGACAGAAACAAATGCAAATAACCTCAATTTAATCAAAACAAAAATCGGAAATGAAATGAGGCAGGGAACAGTAAACGATAAACAAGTTGGGTATTTTTTGCTCCCATAAGAAAACCTAACACAGAGTAACTTTTATTCAAGACTGGCACAGCCTTTTAAACTTGAATAAAGTCAGACAAATACATAGACGAACAATTGTTCGTCTATGTATTTGTCTGACTTTATTCAAGTTTAAAAGGCTGTGCCAGTCTATGTATTTGTCTGACTTTATTCAAGTTTAAAAGGCTGTGCCAGTCTATGTATTTGTCTGACTTTATTCAAGTTTAAAAGGCTGTGCCAGTCTATGTATTTGTCTGACTTTATTCAAGTTTAAAAGGCTGTGCCAGTCTTGAATAAAAGTTACTCTGTGTTAGGTTTTCTTATGGGAGCAAAAAATACCCAACTTGTTTATCGTTTACTGTTCCCTGCCTCATTTCATTTCCGATTTTTGTTTTGATTAAATTGAGGTTATTTGTATTTGTTTCTGTCCGTCTGTGTGTTTGTCTTTTGATCTCCCTTGCATCTTTGGGTGGATCCTCAGGCGTAGGCTCAAAGATTGTCCCCTTTATTTTATACTGTTTGCATAATGTCTTTAGTTTTTCAGCAACTTTTTTCCTCCCCACACTTTCGTTTGGTTTCATTTGCTACTCTTCGCTGGCTGCTTTGGGAGTGCTGTTGGATTCTTTTTTGCACTCTTGGTGGTGAGAGCACCACAGTGTTATGGACTGTGGTGTGTCTCTGTTTGACGCCGGGGGCGCAGACACAGCCGGCTGTGTCTCCCTGGTGGGTCCGACCCGGCGGACGAGGGGCCTCGGAGCGGGCAATGCAGATATATCTGCCTTCGGGGGAGATTGCGATGGTTCCCTTATGCAGCTAGGGAAGAGTTTTCATATCTGTAACATGTTTTCTTGATTTCATGTTCCCAGTTTCTCCATCTTCAAATTACCCCCCCCCCCCCCCTCCTTAAGTCCAAATCTTTGCCAAGTCATTACTATGAAGATAGTTCAGTTGTTGGCCTGCGCTTGTTTTTTCCCCCACTATTAGATTGTTCGTCTATGTATTTGTCTGACTTTATTCAAGTTTAAAAGGCTGTGCCAGTCTTGAATAAAAGTTACTCTGTGTTAGGTTTTCTTATGGGAGCAAAAAATACCCAACTTGTTTATCAATCATCCAAGACCAAATAGGGTATCTGGAAGGACGAAATGTATTGACAGTCATTTGAACCACAGGTGATGTTGTCAGCTATCTAAATCTAACCAAACAGTGTGGATATCTATCAGCGCAAAATTATCATAAAGCATTTGACTATTTGGGGGCATTTATGTTACAAACCTTTGACATGTTTGGGCTTGGGAACCAGTTCAAACGATGGGTAAGTTTAATAACATCGAACACAGTCAGCAGCATAAATCATGGAGGCTGGATCTCGGAATCATTCCTTGTAAACTGTGGAATCAGACAGTGCTGTCCCTTATCCCCTCTGGCTTTCATTCTAGCTGTTGAAGTTCTCGCGATAAAGATTCGAAATTGTAACATTTTAGGAATTGCCCTTCTAGCTTTTGATAATGAACCGAAAAAGCTCAAAATAAAACAGCAGACGATGCAATATTGTTTCTAAGCAACCGGGATAATATGATAAAAGCACGTGACATAATACAAAAAATCAAAGTTTTTTTTTTTTTCTGGTCTGATATTAAACACACACACACACACACACACACACACACACACACACACACACACACACACACACACACACACACACAAAACAAAAGCAATGAGACTAGGGATACTGAAAAAGGAAAACAGTCTGCCTGAAAAAAAAATGTTAGGGATATACTTTGAACATGACCAAGCTGAATAAACATTGAAGAAAACTGGTTAAAAAGAATTGAAATACTTAAGAAATTAATTAAAGCATGGAGCAGGAGAGATTTAGGAATTCATGGGAAAATAGTTATAATAAAATGCTTTATGTTGAGTCAGTTGATATTTATAATGCAGTCTATTGGTCTGCCTAAGAAGGTTTTAACTATAATAAACTGAACCTTACATCAATTTATTTGGCAAAGGAAGAGTTCCAATAAAAAGCGTGTGAAAATAATGGAAGCCGATATTAACCAAGGAGAAGTCAAGATGGTCCACATCTTTAGCATACAGGAAAGGTTTTTTTTTTTTTTTTTTTAGATTATTTACGGCAACAAATGATGACCTGAGCTATATTTCCAAATGGCATCTCAAACAACTAGTAAGCAACATGGGCGCCTTTGACATAAACTGTACGTCTAACATGCTAACATCACGTTGCCAAATTAACTACCCATTTTGGCAAGAGGTACGTGCACGTATTTAGACAACTAAACGTTGGCTAACGAAACTAAGATATCTCGACAAAACTTTCATGAACCGCTACTTTGGAATGATTTACTGATTAAATATAAAGCCCATACGTTATTCTTTCCATTTTGGAAACGATCAGGAACTGAACGAATCAATGACATTATCAAATTTAACAAACATAGCATGCTGAGCAGTGAGGAAGTTGTGGAGAAGGTATTACAGAGTAGAGCAAACGTACTCTGAGTATAACGCCCTGGTAAATTCAATACCTGTATTCTGAAAAAAAAAAACCCCAAAAAACAACTGGATCTGTGAACTCCCTTACCTAGAAGAATGAAGACAGGAAGACTTAATTACAAGATTTATTGTACAAAACCAAAACATATCAGGAAGATATTACAAGACAAAGAAAAGACGACTGAGGACAAAAAAAGTTGTGTTCATCGATTTCGGCTCAGAAATCCAAACTTTGAAATAGGCGAGGATACATGGTTATTCGTACATCTGCTACGAAGAAATTCGATTGAGGGAGTTGCAGTGGAACATAGTTCATAACAAATACCCAACAAAGATTTTGTTACATAAAATGAAACGGGTGGATGACACTTAATACTCCATTTGCAGAACTGAAATTGATTATTTAGAAAATTTCTTTTCCAACTGTCCCCCATCAAAGTATTCTGAAATGACATTGACTGCTGTATTCATGGTAGACAGTATCCGCATGATTTTAAATATGTTTGACATTGTATTTGGAGTAAAGAAAGATGCTTGTGAAAACAAAAATCAGATACAGAATACAGTAAACTACATCATTGTCGTAAAGAAAATATGTATTGGCATGAAGAAGAAAAAGTCACATGCACCAATATTCATACCTTTTTTTTCTTTAGCAACAAATGCAGTGCACAGTATTAAAGACTGAAAATTTCTCAGACACTGATTTTGGTCAATTCAGAAAAAAATATAGTGAATAGGTAACTATGAACAGGAGGGGAGGGGGTGATTTATAGCAAAAGTAAATATATGAACCCCCAACGCAAAGTGAATATATGAACTCCCACCTTTCTCTCTCGCCCCCTCTCTCTCCCCTCTCTCTCTCCTCCCCCCCTCTCTCTCTCTCTCTCTCTCTCGATTCTTCTGAATGTTGTGCTCTTGACTTGTACACCTGAAAGTCTGCTAATTGTTCTCTGGTTGTATTATTCGTGAAACTTTTGAATGTGTTGACTGTGAAGTGTATAGTCACATTGCTGTTACGAAATGTATGCTGGGATAAAAAAAAAAACCCTCTCTTTTTTCACTCACAAATAATGGTATGCATTGCAAAATGCAGGCACCCATACATATCTCTGAGCTCAAGCGCGTTTGTGTATTTTGTGTCTTTTTATATAATAAATAGTTAATGTTCATAAGCACCTTTAGTGTTCACAATGGCTTTACTGAAAGTGTTAACTTTTTATTTTCTTTACAAATATTGTTATTCTGCTCGCACACGCACGCACACGCACACACCACACACACACACACACACACACACACACACACACACACACACACACACACACAACACCCACACACACACACACATCGACGCACGCCGAACGCACGCACGCGCCGCGCGCACACACACACACACACACACACACCACCACACACAACCACACCACACACACACACACACACACACACACACCACACCCTCCTCCCCTCTTCTCTCTCTGTCTCTCTGTTTCGCTGTG
>CM065720.1:38490655-38498155 GCA_033310375.1 Conus canariensis
AATCCAACAGATTGCCTCTTCTAAGACCTTTTCAGTCTGCCAGGAAACTGTTCAAACAGCCTTAATCAGGGACACTCACAGTGCACAAAGAAACTCTTGAGCAGCGAATCAGAACAACACTAAGAGCGAACCAGTATTTAACATGCGGTCAGCAGCGCAAGCCAAAAAGTTCAAACGCATGCCACCAACACTGGACGAGGTAAGAAAGGGGTAAAGAAAGACAAAGCCATTTTTTTTTTACCTGGGCCTCATAGAATACCCTACATGCTGTATAAAAAAAATGTCCTGATGTCCTTAAGTGTTTCAAAAACTGACAATATCAGCATAGAGAAACGAAGATCAGCGATAAATAAACGATAGCTGACGGACAGTGCATTCCTAAAGATCAGAACTCAAGTCATATCGGCCAGTTCAGATCAGTCTCGCTTCTGAAAGCTGAAGGGATATCTTCTCTATCACGTCAGGGAGGCTGACTTAAAAGGAGGCATCCAATCTGGCTGTGTAGAGAATGACACTAAGATCTGGGAAGCAACCCGACGAGCTGAGGCAGAGAAAGGACACTTCGACCTGTGTGGCTCGATCTGGAAAATGAATATGGATCCGTTCCACACAAGATGAATCCAATGGCATTCAAGATGTATTATGTCCCTACGAACATCTAAGAAATGCTGAAGAAGCATTTTCACGATTTCTCTGTGGTGTCCTCTACAAAGCAGGGCCTCACAGACTGGATCAGTCTAGATGTTGGCATGGCGATGGGCTGTGCGATTTCTCCAATCCTGATTCAGCTGTCATTTCTTTACGTGACCACTCGTTGACATCGCATTGGAGTCATAGAATATGTATACAAGTAATTGGACAGATAGACAGACTGACAGACAACACACACACACACACACACACACACACACACACACACACACACACACACACACACACTCACAAACACACACACACACACACACACACACACACACACACACACACACACACACACACACACACACACACACACACACACACACACACTGGTGCGCGCGCACAACAGAGGATGAGCAAGGGAGTGGTATAGTAAGTGTGAAGCTGGGGGAGAGGTGTATGTATGTATCCTGATGACTCCCACATCTGCGTTTGTTGGCCATGCAAAAGCAGTCGCCAGTTTCCACACTCGCACATCCCAGTTACCACCCAATAAAACTGTACGTCTTCACATCGGCTTGCCCGTTAACGCGCCAGGGCATTTGCTCATCTTAGCTGATAAGAATATCAGTATAATCATATTACATGTAAGAATATCAGTATAATCATATGACATGTAGAATTCAGTTAATCATATGACATGACGTTTCCTTTAACGACTGATCTGAGGACTTTTGAAGGAAAATAGGTAAACTAAACAGAAAGAAAAGAAAAAAAAACGATGGGTGTTGAAACACACAACCATGTCGCTGTTTGCAAAGATTGCAAACACATGGAGCTGAGCACTGAAGCAGTAACTGCTGTAGATAGATGCCTGTCATTGCGACATGCCATCCATCACATGCTGCCCAAATTAAAACGTCCGTGTGTTCATCGACCTTGTCATCTCACTTGACGAGAGGGCAGCTGGAATTTGTAAATACATTAATGTGAATTGTCCATTCCGTCAGATATATGAGAGCGATTGTCGTTCTGTATTGTTCCAAGCTGAAAGACTCTAGAAGTTAATATAACAAGGGCAGCGGTGAACTTGAAGCTCTGAAGACTGAATTAGAGTTTTCGTTGTCTGCTTAGATTCCAGATTCACTGAAGACAGCTTATTCATGCCAATTCAAAATGCATCTGCTCCTCAACCTATCCGTGCCAACTCTTACTGAGAAAAAGTCGCAACAGCTGGAGCACAAGTGTTGTACCATCTCTGAGACTTCCTTTTGAACCATACCACGCAATCACCTGCACAGTATGTTATCAACACAACTGAGAGTTTCAGCCAAGCATTCTGTGATCTGAATGCCATTCTCAAATTCACCAGAAATAGGTAAACTGTAGGAAGTTTTATCCACCAGTCGAGGATCCTTGAAAGAAAATACGAAGACATCTTGGATCATGAACCCAGAGAGATCCCACAGTTCCTTGAGAACCCGACATGGAAGGAGGATAGTCGACCCCTCATACAGTGCAGCGTCCCTGGCGTTGGCAAAAAAGACTCCCAAAGAAGCACTAAGAAAAAGTCCCACATCATGGAACACATCAACAATTGCTATCCTCAAGACAGCTGGACCCATGTATATACAGACGGATCTGCTGAACAGGCAGTGAGGAACGGTGGTGCCGAAATCTACATCAAGTATCCAGGAGGGAGAGAAGAAAGGATCTCACTCGCAACCGGCCTTCACTCCACCAACTTCAAGGCCGAGGCAGTTGCCATACAAACAGGAGCAGCCATACCGAGCACAGCCCTCATACCTCCAGCAACGTCGTCTTTCTTTCAGACGCTCTGTCTGTCTTGCAGGCCCTACAGACTGCCAGAGACAAAGAACTGAACGACCTATCCACGGCCCTTATCTCCCTTTGCAGAGCCGGCACAGTCGTTCTACAGTGGAATCCCTTCCCACTGCAACGTACTGGGCAACGAGGTTGCAGACACTCTGGCTAAAGAGGGAGCAACAAAGAAACAGGAAGACAGGTACACAACCCTCAAGGAAGCCAAGACAATCATCAAAGCCAGACAGCAGAGCAAGTGGTTGCAGGAGCATCCACATTTCAATACACATGACCCGTACCACCTGCTAACAAGATCAGAGCAGGTGGCCATCTTCAGGCTGCGGACAGGCCACAACCGCCTGAACTATCACCTCTTTATACCGAGTTCAGGATCGGTCAGTCATACCAGTGCCCATGCCAGACCTTCAGTATGACAACAGGACATCTACTGCAGGATTGCCCATTGCACGAAGCTCTGAGACAACAGATATGGGCGGAACAAACATCAGTGGAGAGGAAGCTCTACGGTGCCATTGAGGACCTACAGCGCACGGCAGCATTCGTCAGAGGAGCTGGCGTTCCCATCTAGAGTGTTGGAGAAGAAGGATAACTAAAAACGTTCAAAATGACCAAACATCTGTATAGTGTAAATGAGAAAAGTCTAAACGAATAGCACAATCACAAAGGACTGAGAGTAGAACTCGACTCCTTTTTTTTTTCAGACTAAAACTATTTCGAAGCAAGTTCACTTTCTTTCGTTGTTACTGCAAGTGGCTTTCAGAAAAAAAGTTTTTCGAAAGTTCGAACACCTTAGATGTTTTCTTTAATGATACGATTTCCAGCTTTTACGCAAACTTTTCGTTCCTTTTTTTTGTCAGCAAATAAAGTAAGATTGACACATGATTCTTAACCATGTCAGGCAAATGACAGACGTCAGTATGTTGTCTCTCTGTTCTGTCTGTAAGTTTTCAATGTCTACATGTCATTATTATTTCTGTTCTGCTTCTCCACTTCTATGAAGTCTCTCTGCCTTATCTGCCTGCATTTCTGTTTTATTCTTTGGTATTTTTTCTCCTCGTTTGCTTTCTTTTAATATTCTTTTCCTTCTATCGTTATTCGTTTGTCTGATGACTGAAGTCTGTAACAAAAATGCAGCCCTCTGGTTGGCAATGACTTTATGCAATAGCGTTCGTCCCTACACGTGAACTCGCGGCACTTGCCGAATATGGCAATTTGCTGCTCGGAATTTGTCTTTGTGTGTGAACCTCCAATGCAAGGAGAAAGAATGAAAAAACAAAACAAACAAACAAACAAACATAAAAACAGACAAAAAACAGGTTACATTTTCAACATGCCCCTGAAGGAAGAAAAAAACTTGGTGGGTTTGCACGATTAACTTTTAAGTCCGTCTATACCGCGGATTGGCACACCGTGCATACTATTGAAGCTTTCGCTCGGATACGTTCACTTACACTGGCTCTTTAAAGTAATCGGATACCGTCGTCTATGTAAGGGTCTAGTGGGTAGTGTTCTGTGTGGGAAGTGTTCTGTGTGGGAAGTGTTCTGTGTGGGTAGTGTTCTGTGTGGGAAGTGTTCTGTATGGGTAGTGTTCTGTGTGGGTAGTGTTCTGTGTGGGAAGTGTTCTGTGCGGGTAGTGTTCTGTGTGGGTAGTATTCTGCGTACGATAAATCAGGACAGGGACAGCTGAACACTACTGACTGAAGAGCCGTGCAGTGTCTGCTCCGGAGGGCTGCCTCACAAATAATGAGCACTGATTGCTCCTTGTGGACCCCCAGTAGACTGCAACAAGACACGCCTGAATGTGGCTGTGTAACGTGTTACCGCAATGAACGGCGTCGGAGTATACCACAGAGGAGGCAGGAGACAGCCCTGCACCTCTCACCTGAAAAGCACGTGAATGAATAAACAATGTAAAAAAAAAAAAAAAAAACACCCAAAGTTTCCCATATCTATTAACTTTAAAGTATCTAAAAATTCATATCACCTCCCCCCCCCCCTTCCCAAAGCTCCAAGCAACTTTTTCTTCGTGTCTCTTTTCCGTGTCATGCTTTCAGTGTTTCTTTTATTTCATATACTTCATTAAACACGGACGAGACAGGCAAGAGAGAGAGAGAGAGAGAGAGAGAGAGAGAGAGAGAGAGAGAGAGAGAGAGAGAGGAGAGAGAGAGAGAGAGAGAGAGGGAGACAGAGAGAGAGAGAGAGAGAGAGAGAGAGAGAGAGAGAGAGAGAGAGAGGAGACAGAGAGAGACAGAGACAGAGAGAGGGTGGCAGTGGGAATATATTTCGAGCAAAAATGGCGAAACGAGAAAACAAAAACAAAAAAGCAAAAAAAAAAAAAAAAAAAAAAAAAACAACAGAAAAAAAACCCCAGAATGCCACGTTCGACAAATCACATATTTACCCACTAAATTCACACTAAAAGTAAGGAGGATATTTCCAATGAAAAACAAAATAAAAACCTTCAATGTCAGACTGTTGCACTCGCCTGCAAGTAAGAACAAAATTCAAGTCGGAGAGAATAAAACTCTGCACCGGAACGCGAATTGCATGACACTCGCACTACGCATGCGCGCGCGCAGCAGTTTTATCCTGCAGACACGTCCTTCCTGTTCTGCTAGCACCGGAAATGATGACGTCGTCTGGAAAGACACGAGCTTCCGTTGCATGTACTGACATGCATTTGTTGAATGCTTCAACAAAACTTTAAACTTTTGTGGAAGGGTTGGCAAATTGCCACACACACACACACACACACACACACACACACACACACACACACACACACACAAAGAGAGAGAGAGAGAGAGAGAGAGAGAGAGAGAGAGAGAGAGAGAGAGCCTCTGTGTGTGTGTGTGTGTGTGTGTGTGTGTGTGTGTGTGTGTGTGTGTGTGTGTGTGTGTGTGTGTGTCTGTGAATTAATTTTATGATGACAGGCAGACAAACGACGAACAAGGGCAGGATATCAAATGCAGACCGTCTTGTTTCTAAAACGTCATCTCAAAGACTCACAAACTGTTAACCGGGGCTGTAACACTCATGGACTCCAGGCAACTTCTGCGATCTAAGCGCTTCCTCGGTGATGCTGAAACGCTCTTCCTAGAAACTCCTCTCAGCATCTTTCTGCTGGCCGCGCCCCCATCTCTGCACAACGATCCACAGAAAGAGCCCAAGAGCCAGGCTTTGTGCGTGCACTCTTTTCTGTAAATCTGAAGGTCTGAACGAGGCGTTATTGTCATGCCCACCCTGTTTCACAAGTTTTTGTTTTTCCTGTATCCTTATGCACACTGTGTATTTAAAAGCGCTTCCGTTATACAGACCTGAGTTGCATTAGATATGCTGTTATCCAGAACGTGTTTTCCGACGGTCGTATTGTCATATAAAAAAAATCATTTCCCAACTGTTCTGCAGTCATGCAGTCCATATTTTCCCACGACAACGTCGTCATACACACCTTTTTCGTAAAATCACCATACCTCTTCCCCTCCCCTCTCCTGTATTTTAACTCGGCTCCGTGTTCATGCGCACCATATTCTCCAACCGCTGTATTGTCAAACGCTGACGCCGGAACGCTAAAAAAAAAATAAAAAGAGCTAAAATACCAACTTCCAGCCCACGGAAGGGCACCAAAACGGTCCACAACGTGCAGCTTATGAATCCAATCAACACACCGGTGGCCCTGGGGAGGAGATCTGGCGATGACAAAAAGATTATGATCAAAGCACGGAAAACAGGAGTGGGGAGCACCGAGATGCCAAAGTGTACCGCTAAGTGAACACAAGTCATTGACTTGATGATTATACCGAACCGGCCTGTATGATTGTTTTCGCGTGAGTTCCCTCGTACAGTAAATTATCCCATGTACAGGATCATGCACGGCGCTAACGGTTTACGGAAGTACATGCTCCACCCAGTCCCCTTAAAAAAAAATTGACACCTCCCTCCCCCTTTCGTATCAGCCTATTATCTGTCTCCTCCACCGTTTCCCTCCCCGCTCTCTGCCTCGCTGTCTGTCTATCTGTGCCTCTCACTTTCTCCATTTGTTGCTCTGTGAAATGCAATGCACGTGTGCGATATGTGTACGCGCGTGCGTACGTGCGTGCGTGTATGTGTGCGTGCGTGGTCCGTGTGAGTGTGCGTGCGTGCGCGCGCGCGCCGGCGGTTGTGTGTGCGTGCGTCTGTTGGCATTTTCACTTTCTCCATTTGTCGCTTTGTGCATGCAATGCACGTGTGCGAGTATGTGTACGCGTGCACGTGCGCGCGCGCTTGTATGTGTGTGTGTGCATGTATGTGTGTGCGTGCGCGCTTTTGTGTGTGTGTGTGTGTGTGTGTGTGTGTGTGTGTGTGTGTGTGTGTGTGTGTGTGTGTGTGTGTGTGTGTGTGTGTTCGTGTTCACATCACAATTCAGTCCATATCAAAAGAAATTTTCCATCATGATGTTTCCTCCTTTTCCCTTTACATAATGTCTCTGTATTGGGGCCAGGCGAATCGGGGACAGAAACAGCATACGTTTGGAGTTATATGCATGTGACTGCAGTTGGATCAAACGTTACGTCCCGGTCTGGAAGGTGTATTACTTTGTTCTTTCTTCCACAAGCAAAACAAAAACAGTACCACCCAAAACTATGGCCTTGGACATACTACAGTCTCGAAACAACCTTTGGAGTCGGAACAAGAGAGCAGTCTGTTTCCTGCATTTCTTGTCTGATACAATTTTCGAATTTAAAAAGAAAGAGAATAGTTCCGCAAGACAATTCAAACAGCTCGCAGGACAAAGCACAATGCATTTCGACCTCTTTGGTCTTCTTCGGGCAAAAACAACATTTAGGACAATGAAAACGAAGAACGCGCAATCACTTGTCTTCTCACATTTGACTCAAAATGGGTGCAAAGCAAGACCCATTTGCTCCGAATATGAGAGAGTAAGTGATTGCTTTCCTGAAGACGACTCAAGAGGTTGAAATGCATTGTGTTTTGTCCTGTAATCTGTTTGTATTGTCTTGCGGAACTAATACCTCT
>CM065720.1:38503155-38510655 GCA_033310375.1 Conus canariensis
GGTTAACACGAACACATCGCGTGGACTTCTTGGGTGAATCAGACAACTGCTGTCAAGTACGGAGAGTATGACAAAGTTGTTTTCAAAGCAGATGGTGCTGCCACGACCTACTGGAACATGTATATGAGAAATCTCGCCGCAATTGTCATTCCCGCGACGGGTTCTTACCTGGTTTCCATACGGTTGGATCCTGGCTGCGATCCCTGCTATGCGGAGGGAATCCTGTTTTGAAACTTTTCTCCCAAGTGGACTGTGTGGATAGAGAGGGGTATCCCTACCGGGCAGTCGGTGGCCCTACCCTTCAAGGAGGGTGCCCTTCTCCACTTATGAGTAGAGGAGGGGAAAGTAGGCATATACACCATGATGTCCATCGCCTTTATTGGACTTGACTAACCAGACCTCGCAAGACTTATCCTGGTCCGTTAATAGCTCCGTTCATTTCTTTGAGAACCGTGGCTCAAATACAGACATGGGTAATTATTTTCGCTTTTCCGGCTAACTCATAACATGTTTGAAAAAGGTTTGAGGAATTCAGACTCAGCTTAAATCCATTCCAAAGCACTAGGCAGTTCGTGAGTTTGAGATCGTCGATGTCATCGTGAAATTTGAAACGGATCAAATCTCATGAATAAATGGCTAACGGGTGGCGAGACATGACATGGCTGTTTGGGGATAGTGTCGGTGAGACCATCCTAAAAAATTCTTTGTCTTTGTAGTCTTCAATTATTTTTTGTTTTTGTTTTTCCGCGATACGAAAACATTGTTAAGACAGCAGAAACGTCAAAATCATCTAGTATCCATACCTGTGCCCCTCCCCTTGTCCTCTCTCTCTCTCTCTCTCTCTCTCTCTCTCTCTCTCTCTCTCTCTCTCTCTCTCTCTCTCTCTTCACACACGTTTTAAAGGAGTTCCAACCGCCCGTCGTAAGAGGAGTTAATGCCAAAGACAGAAGAAGGGTGTGGTGCTCTCTTTCTCACAGCTGTGCCGACGGTTTTGCGCACATAACTGTAACAGCTTATCATTTACCACATTTGTAAACATTTCCACACACAAAGGCTACACATATACAACAATCCAGTCCACATGGACGTACACCACAACACAAGTCACCACAAACCGATAATGACACCAAGCGTCATGCCGCAGGAGCTGTTCTTGAAAGCATAAAAAGAGGGGTCTTGAACAGATATCCGGAAGGAAAGCGTAGAGCAGAAACAAAACAGACAATATTATGCGGTTATGATATGGTTTTCCAAATATGAAAACAGCAGGGTACTTTTCTTGCTTTTTTTTGTTATACTACGTCGATTCAAGGCAATGCTCACATCCAGTTTAAAAGGCTTGCTGAGATTTCAGTTTCAGTTTCGGTTTCATCAAGGAGGCGTCACTGCGTGCGGACTAGTCCATATACGCTACACCACATCCGCTAAGTTTTGAGACCACGCTACGCATGATTTGAAGCTGATGGATAAATGAATTAACAACAAAGATGAGACAATTGAAGAAGAGGATCTCGTGGGTACGACTCAGCGGATGTCTGACCTGCGCATTAGCCCAACGCGCTGGTCAGACCTTGAATACCTACCTATCATTTTTTTTTCGCTGAGAGAATCGCCAAACGGTCTGGCGTATGGGAATAAAAATATTGTTAATATTCAAATTACATTTTTCGGTATGTTTTCATTTACATTTCAGATTTCCACTGCGGTGTAAGGTTAAAAACATTACAAAAATTGCTCCTATTACGTATAAAGTCTTATAGGTAAAACTAGTTGTGTATAAACGCATTTATGCCATTTCTTTCATAACAAAATATGTATTCCACGCTGTCCCATTCATCTTTCAAAACATTTACACGTGCCTACGCACGAACAGACGAGGACAATAATTCTTCCAACGGCGCAGACTCTACAACGCAATATACCCCAAGTCAGAGTTTATCTAATCAATCTGAAATGGTGGTCTACAATGTTATTCAGTTTGAGAATTTTTTTCTTTTTTCTCCCTTCTCCCCTTTCTGCATACCAGCTGACTGAAAACTAGTCAGTATGAACAGTCCAGCTCATTATCATGAGGCGTATCGACAAGAAAAATAACCTCTAAAACAGAACCTCTAAAATGTCACACTATAAAGAATAACTTATGAGAAATTCATAGTGTTACTCCACCAAAGCGACATAGGGCCTACGGTTCTTAAGTTCCAGTTGTTTGCTAAACCTGCAATTGACATGTGTGTTTGGAGAGAATTGCTGGGGTCTTTAATTTTTCATCAACTTCGAGATTCTTTGATATCCCTTCAAAAGTTTGCGATGACTTATATGAGAGAGAGAGAGAGAGAGAGAGAGAGAGAGAGAGAGAGAGAGAGAGAGAGAGAGAGAGAGAGAGAATCCTAAAACCTGGCCTCAGCGCCTCCCATGTCCTGAGAAGGGGACGTGCGAAGGTGGGATATGATATATCTGTGGGACATGGCTGTGGGATGCATGGGAGTTACAGTATATGTGTGAACAGTTATCTCCACACACACACACTCACAAACGCACACACACACACACACACACACACACACACACACACACACACACACACACACACGCACCACACACCCAAACACACACACACACACACACACACACACACACGCACGCACGCACGCACGCACGCATGCACGCACGCACGCACGCACGCACGCACAAAATGATGCAGGCGATGTTTTCTAAGTAATTAAAGTCATCGCATCGAGTTTAAGCACAGGCTGAGGCATCAGTAAAATCTTGCCCATGTGATTCTTTTCCCAAGATACATGTAGTTCCCTCTTAATATATTCTTCTTTTTTTTCATCGACGTGGCCGTCCACCGTGTACACAGTGGTCTCCTGGGTAAACAGATATGGTGCAGCGCATATGGATTAGTCCATACAAAGTGAAATTGAAAGTGGTAATGCGTTTAGGTCTTAATGTAGTGTATCCCGATGCAACGCTGTCAGCGTGACAAGCTATTCCCTTAGACGGTGCCACGATAAATGGTGTAGGGGGAGGGCGGGATGGTGGGGGGGGGGGGGGGGGGGGGCGTAGTGGAGTGGTGATGGAATCGAACATGTGGCAATGTATGTAAGTCTGGGCGAAGTTTAGACAACTAAAGCACACACACACACACACACACACACACACACACACACACACACACACACACACACACACACACATCGATGGGAGGGAGGGAATGATTGGGGTTCTGCTGTATAAGCGTAGAATTCCACTCACTCTCTTTCTTCATCGTGGTGTTAGATTGGAGACTTGAGAACCGACGCCAGTCTCCACCAAAAGCGATCCAGGGGAAGTAGTCTCAGTTTGCACCGCGAACGTTACGGGGGCGGGGGAATGTAGTTATTGCCCTTTGGATGCAACCCAACGGGCACTGGCAGTGTGACAAAATACAGTATTCACATAGACCGTGCCACGACAAACGGGAAAAAAAATCGAGTGCACCTTCAGTCCCCACTCCTCACAAGCTTGACATTAACTGCTCCCTGTGGATTGCCGGTGTCGGAGCTGCGGCAGGCCGGGCTGAGTTTGTGGACGGGGTGTCGGAATGAGCAGTGCGGGTACAATGCCACAGTGTGTGTGTGTGTGTGGTGTGTGTGTGTGTGTGTGTGTGTGTGTGTGTGTGTGTGTGTGTGTGTGTGTGTGTCTGCGTGCACGCCCGCCTGTGCGTGCGCGCGCGCGCGCGCGCGCGCGCGCGTGTGTGTGTGTGTGTGTGTGTGTGTGTGAGTGTGTTGTGTGTGTGTGTGTGTGTGTGTGTTGTTGTTCTTCAATTTAACGTCTTCCCACTTAACGTGATTACAGACAGAGAGAGAGAGAGAGAGAGAGAGAGAGAGAGAGAGAGAGAGAGAGAGAGAGAGAGAGAGAGAGAGAGTGTGTGTGTGTGTATGAGTGTGTGTGTGTGTGTGTGTGTGTGTGAGAGAGAGAGAGAGAGAGAGAGAGAGAGAGAGAGAGGGAGTGTGTGTGTGTGTGAGTGTGTGTGTGTGTGTGTGTGTGTGTGTGTGTGTGTGTGTGTGTGTGTGTAGTTTCTTTTTGTATATGAGGGGTTATTGAAAGTTAAAGATAAATTCCTACTGGACTACGTAATAAATGTGGGCATAATGAACAAAGAAAAGCATAATTATTTAACATTTTAGGTAATGTCAGTGGTGTCGATCTATCATGTGAAATATTTGTACCAGCCTTGTGCACTGTATTCTTTGCTCTTGGACAATCTAGTAATAGGTGACTCACACTCAGAATTTCCCCACATACGCATTTAACATTTTTGCTGTATTTGGTTCGAAGTGAATTCAAACGCATCCTATGAATTAAGGATACTACCTCTCTAGATATCGGACTTTCGAATTTGTCTAATTGCGTCTTGGGATGAATGTCAGGATTTGATCGTATACAATTTTGATAATATTGACTATCTGTGTCTTTCAATAACCTTTTGAAACTGTTAAGAGATGCTTTATTAATCAAGGTATAACATTCTGATAGGTCTAGCGGAATGTTCAGTGCAGTTGTGCCTTCAATATTTCGAGCTGCTCTCCGAGCAGCTTGATCAACTTTCTCATTTGTTGAGATTCCACAATGTGAGGGCACCCAACAGAACGTCACATTTATTCTTTTCATCGATAGGAGATGTGTCACGTAATTAATTTCTGTAATAGTCTTACAACGAATTTTTGAATTTAAAGACTGTAAGGCAGAAAGAGCTGACTTTGAGTCACTGCACAGTAAAAGTGGACAATTTTCTATGGAAGAATTTAAAACATGCTTCAGGGCCATCAGAATAGCAACTAATTCTGCAGTAAAAATTGACAAGTGTATGCCAAGATGATATAATTTCTCTACTTTTAATTTTGGTATTATAAAAGCTGCTCCTGTTCTATAGTCATCTAACACTGAGCCATCTGTAAAAATTTGAAGATGGTCCTTATATTGATTTTCCAAATGAGAATTTACATAATATTTTAAGAGATATGGTGGATCGTTTTTGTTCAGTTCAGTATAGTTTGTGTCATAATTTGCTTTGGTTTGTTTCCATTTGGGAATGGGTGGAAAGGACGAGTCGACAGCTATTTCACTTTGGTTAATGTTGGTTTTTTTAAGAAGAGTAGATGTGTATGACTGAATAGATTTAGTTGATTTTATGTCTTTTGCTCTTTTAGCAAAATCTGTCTCTGAAATGAGAAGTACTTCATTTGTACAGAAACTTTTCTGTGAAAGGTTCTTTAAAACAAATTTAGAGGCGGACACTTTTCGAAATTCGTTCAAAGGTAAGATTCCAATTTCATTATAAGTCCCAATGTTACATGCATGTGTGGGAACTCCAAGAGCAAGTTTATATGCTTTGCAGTCTACACTTTGTAACTTATTAAGAAGATGCTGTGGAGCACTAAAGAAAACTTCTTGAGCATAAATCAATCTAGAGCGCACAAGAGCCGAAGATAGGAGTGTTAAACTCTCTTTATCTTGTCCCCATTTTTGTTTGCTTATGATCTTTAGAAAGTTTAAACTTTTTCTTGCTTTATTCAAAATATATTCAATATGTTGGTTCCATGAGAGTTTTGATGTTAAATATACTCCTAGGAATTTAACAGATTTGACGTATTGTAAGACTGACCCATTCAGGGTGAATTGTGGAAGTTTCTCTGGGTCATATCCAGAGTTAAAAAGCATTAGATTTGTTTTTTCTGCCGAGAGTGTCAATCCATTTTCATGTAAGAAACTACTGATTTTGTTTAATTCATGTTGATATTTGATCTTTATGTAATTTAAGGATCTTAATGGGGTTTTTCTTTTCATAGTGACTTTCATCCACAGACATATGTCGTCAGCAAATTGTACTAAAACTATGTCTTTGGATAAGCCTTTTGTTATATCTGCAATTAGGATATTAAATAAAATTGGAGATAATACTGATCCTTGTGGAAGACCCATTTCCAGTGTTCTAGTGTTGGAATATGTATGCTCTATTCTTGTTTGAATAATTCTACTTTGAAGGAAAGCTTTGACATAGTTATACATGGTTCCATTTATTCCAATAGTTTTAAGTTTATACAAAAGTCGTTCATGCCATACTTGTTCGTACGCTTTCCTTATGTCAAAGAACGTTGCCAGGATGTTTTTTCGTCTTGCGAACTGTTGTTTAACATGTGTTGTGAGTTTTACTAGATGTTCTGTTGCTGATCTGCCTTTCTGAAAACCAGCTTGATTTATGGGGATAATTTGATGTTTGTTACAAAAATAAAGTAATCTGTTTAGGACAATTCTTTCCATTAGTTTACATGCGTGCGACGTCAGGGCAATTGGGCGGTAGCTGTTTATGTTACTTCGAGGTTTTCCTTGTTTATGTATAGGAACTATGATAGAACGCTTCCATAATGAGGGCAAATTGCCGTCTTCCCAGCATTTTTGAATGAATACTGAGATAAAGCGTTTTACATTAGGTGGGACATGACGTAACATTTCATTAGAGATACCGTCTAAACCCACTGATGTTTTTTTGGTGCCCAGATTAGCAAGACATTCTTCTACTTCTTGAATTGTTATGGGAGCATTCAGATAGTGGTTTATTATAGGGTCTGGATCGTTGTAGATGAGCTTTCCTTCTTCTTGCTCTCTGTGCAGTCTATTTTCTGTTGATAAACTATCTTTACTGCCATTTTTGGCGAATATATCAACAAAAGCTTCGGCCTTTTCTAGATTAGAAGGGAAATCAGAGTTTGGGAGCTTTACAGGACATTTCGGCAAGTTTACTCCATCTTTCATTGTTCTTAACTTTTCCCACACTTTTTGGGCATCTTTATGATTTGATATTTCATTCTTACAAAAGTTAGACCAATATTGCTGTTTTGCTTGAGCTGTGATGTGATTAAAATGATTTTTTGCTCTTTTTTTCTCAAGAAGCTTTTGAGCGCGCTCTTCTCCTTTGCTTCGTAAATATTCTCTCAGTTTAATGTTTTTCTCCTTTTTCCCTTTTTCACATGTCTCATTCCACCAGGCATTACCTGCGTGCTTTTTTGAACTTGATTTGACAGGTTTTATCATAGGTATTGACTGATTCGCAGCAGATAGCATAGCATTCTGAAACTGATCGTATAGGTCATCAATAGATTGAGTATCAAGTTCTTCTGTGTCGACATAGAATGCTTTTAGTAATTCTGTGAATTTACCCCAGTTAGCTAATTTATAATTATATTTTGGGACTTTTTCCATTGATAAATCTGTTAGTTCAGGCCTTGAAGTTTCAAAGGTAGTAATGATAGCAATATGATCACTATTGAGTGTGTCATCGAGGGTTTGCCAATCACAAAGTGGCGCTAGATCTGGAGATACTAAAGTTAGATCTATTGCACTTGGCTTGTGCTTAGGGTTGTCAGGAATTCGTGTTATTCTCCCATCATTCAAAAGATATAAGGACGAGTCGACTAGATTTTCTATAAAACGGTTACTAGTAATCGACTGACAATT
>CM065720.1:38518155-38520655 GCA_033310375.1 Conus canariensis
ATCCATTATCTGAATGATGACTGGTACGTTTCTGGAAAAAGGGCACATTCAATAGGCGAAAGGGATGTTAAAATACTGTCTACTTTAAACTGTATCCTTTTGCTCAAAGAAGCAAAGCCCCTACTATCCAAAACATCGAGTCAACAGGGGAAAAGATAATGAATAAAAAAATAGATAAATGAATAAATAAACAAGTAAAGGAATGAATGAATGAATGAATGAATGAATAAGTAGATAATTAATAAATAACGTAGAGTCAAAAATGGAATCAGGAAAGAGGAAGTTACCAACACAGAACTTGCAGTCGGCATAGGAGGGGAGAAGTGGGGGGGGGGGGGGGGGGGGGGGGGGGGGGGGGGGGGGGGGGGGCGAAGCCGTCTGTTTTGAAGGAGTCCCTGTCACCCCCACGGGAGGCCGGAGATGAAAGACAGAAAGAAAGTTTCGTTTCTGATTCAGCTTTATTCCGCTTATAATCATACAGGCTTCCAGACAAACAAGAGCAGTGCTGCCATTAAGGGCTAGAAGTAAGATCTTTTCGAAGTATCATCCTTGTTTTTTGTCTCCCACACCCCCCCCCCCCCCTTGCCTCCGCCCCCCCATCATAACTAGTAACGCTCTGTGATTGGTAGCGACTCTGCGCGCAGTGCCTGCTCTCTATGCAAGGAAAGTCAGACTGTGAAACGGACAGGTAACGGGGACGGGCAGTAGTTGCAGTACAGTAGGGTTTATGCGCGCATCGGGCGAAACCCGGCCGGCGGAAGAGGATAGCGATGTTGGCTGGGCAAACAGAAAACTATTGCCCGAGACGATCCGTCATTCCGGCCAGCCACGGGGCAGGCCTCGCGGCCATTTGCATACAGATATTGTCCGTTGGTCTCGTCTGCGCCATATTTCTCTCTCCGCTCCGGACGCGAGGCTGTATGCAATACGACATGCTTTGAATGAATTATCCATCCGGGGGATGCGTGCAGCTCATGTGGACTTAGGAGGACATTTCCATTTCTGCCCCTCCCCCCCCCCCCCCCCCCCCCCCGCGGCTATCTCATCTCGCGCGATGACGGCTCCCGCTTCCGACCGCAATGGCGCTCTGGCTGTTTCCGGTAAAGCCATCATGGCCGCCACGGCTTGTCTTTCCCCATATTCATGACTGCGCCGCGTCTGCCGTTTGTGGTGCCCCGCTTATCAGAGCTCAGCCATGAAATCGGCTCTCTCCTCACTCTCTCTCTCTCTCTCTCTCTCTCTCTCTCTCGTCGGGCTCTGAATATTTATATTGATAGCAGAGATGGTTACAATTACGACGGCGACGATGATGACTATTGTTAGAATACCAATGATGGTGAATTACAGAACAGCTGGGGGGCTGGCTGAATAGGTAAGTTTACATTCGGGCCAATGATATGAATGACTTCATTATCTCAAAAGAGGTATGACGCGACAGTGGAGACAAGAATACCCTTAGACTGAACGAAAACATCATATATATATATATATATATATATATATATATATATTATATAAGAACAGTCCGCACATTTCTACAGCATGAATAATTAAGCATTGTACATCTCATTTTGCAAATTCGCACACATTATTGATACCGACCATTAAAACAAAACAAATCGAGTGTTAAGCATCACACACACCCACACACCCACACCCACACACACACACACATAGAGCGCGTGCATACGCGCATAACATTTCAAAATCTACGTTGCCATTGTAATACAGCCATGTGTGGAACGAAGATGTGCGACCCCTTGTTGCCGGGTTTTGCTCCAGGGGCCAACAGGCTGAGTCGCACTTTATTTTATTTTATTTTACTTTTTAACATGCGCGCTGGTGACCTACTCGTTTCTGAGTGAACCAGCCTACTAGGAAGAAGAGAAGAAGAAGAAGATGATCCAACCCTCCCCATCCCCTGAGTCAGAAGTCATGAAAAAAGACAAGAGAAAAACTTAAAGAAAGAAAAGAAAAAAAAATGAAGGAAAAATGTAGAAAAAAGAAGCGCAGAGGAAAGAAAGAAGAAGAAGAAAGAAAGAAAGAGAGGAAAAGGAGATGAAATGATGAAGAAGGCAGAGAAAAAAAAAAGAGGAAAAAAAAGGGAGGGAGAGGAAGAAGAAAGAAAGGGAAAGAAGAGGGAAAGGAGAAAAGGAAGAAGGCAAAGAGGGAAAAGGAAGAAGGCAAAGAGGGAAAAGGAAGAAGGCAAAGAGGGAAAAGGAAGAAGGCAAAGAGGGAAAAGGAAGAAGGCAAAGAGGGGAAAAGGAAGAAGGCAAAGAGGGAAAAGGAAGAAGGCAAAGAGGGGGAAAAGGAAAGAAGGAAAAGGAAAGGAAGGAAGGAAAAGGAAGAAGGCAAAGAGGGAAAAGGAAGAAGGCAAAGAGGGGAAAAGGAAGAAGGCAAGAGGGGAAAAGGAAGAAGGCAAAGAGGGAAAAGGAAGAAGGGAAAAGGAAGAAGGCAAAGAGGGAAAAGGAAGAAGGCAAAGAGGGAAAAGGAAGAAGGG
>CM065720.1:38525655-38532963 GCA_033310375.1 Conus canariensis
AATAAGTTCTGCCCAGCGCCATTTCCCCTTTCCCTCACTAGTTCAAAAGCCACTGAAAAAGAAACTGGAACTGTGTCTTTCTGGGCAAAGAGATTAGACCCCTGATCCGGTGGTAGGAAAGATAAAGGACGTGTGTTGGAGCGCCCTGTCTTTCATTTCCTTTTTGACCCTGCCAGCGACAGCCCCACTATGTCTCACACCCCCTCCCCCTCCCTCCACACGCCCAGCATCCTCCCCGCACCCTCATCCCACCCTTTGTTCGCTTCTCTGGGTCCCAAACGTGACTTAAGCAAACCTGGGTTTTAGTGTTGTGTTATGGCAAGTGTTTATTTCTTCCCTTTTCATCCTTCCAGAGAAAACTGAAACGTTTGAAGCAAAACTTAAGTGGTCTCCATTTGCCCCTCCTATTGTTCGTAGGTCGACAGTTTATTTTCTGCGCGAGGTGGAAAAAAATAATACAGAGAAAAAAGAGAAGAAAAAAACAGCATACATAACTAGAGAAAGCTTTTCTTTCTGTCAACGAGCCCTAAAGGGCAATACTTGTTTACGAGTCCCATTCTGACCTTAAAGCCTAAAAAGACAATATTAGTAGGTATATCTCATCCCAATTAAATGAACAAAACCCCAGCGAATCAGAGTCTTTATTGTTTACGCTCTGTTTTCATCTGCTTCTTTTGAAAATAGACATTTCAGATTATGTATTTGGTTACGCCTTCACCTAGCAATACTCTAGAACTAAAACTATTAAATTAGCGGTGCTGTCTGATTCAGGTCGATCCCTGGCTGGGTGAAACATAGTGGGACAAAATGACACCAGGGCGAAATGGGAAAGTGCGATGTGAAAAGGGGCGTATTGGGATGTCCACGTAGTAACATTGCTCTCCACTCTCCCCTCTCCCCTCTCTCCCTCTCTCTCTCTCTCTCTCTCTCTGGCTTGCTGGGTGCCTATGCAGAATCCAGCGTTATAAAAACGTTTCATTTACAGGAATGTGGTAGTTCATAAAGAGTGTTAAAAACTGGACGTTGTGCCGGAGTCCACAGCAAAATCCTCCCCCTCCTCCTCTCTCTCATAATCCCTCCTTGTGAAGAACACATTCAGCAAGGAAACGAGAGAATCGTAATCTGTGTCTGGAGTCTCCTAGGGGTGTTGTTGTTTCCTTCCCCCTTTTCTCCTGACTTTCTGTGGTGATTGGGTGCTGGTCTTTTTTTCTTTGGATAACAAGGTAACTTAGGTTCCGTACGCAACATCATTCAACGCATGTACAGAACCCCAGGCAAGAAGAATGTTGTCTCCTGGCTAATCTCTTGGCAAATCCAGTATGACAGGCAGTAAGGGAAATGTGTAGCGTCGTCCTATGGGGACGCGCCCTCTGCAGTGACAGATCCCCAGATTTTATACTGAGAGGTCTGTTGTGAAAAAGAAGTTAAACAATAAAACACAAATTTTAGAGCAAAGACTTAATTAAAGACTTACGTATCACCAACGCCAACCGTACGCATTTTACATCCCCTATCCCACCACCATTATACCTCGCACACACGCACTGTCCCGTTCCTATCCCATCTCATCCCCTCCTTGCCTCCCTGCCCGTCCTATTTTCTGTCACCAGCAAGGACAGGTCTGTGATTCCGAAATGACTGCAACCGTCTGAAATCCCGTGGAAGCAAATCGAAGGCACGTCGAATGAAAGGCTGAGTAGCTACGTGCTTCAGAAACATGATCCTTTGTGATTGGCTTGTGACAAATTGCCCGGATGTGACAGGGGACGTCAGCTTCGGCGACCCGTCGGTTTGGTCTGGCCCGACGACTGGAGCGAACATTATCCTGTTACTCTCTCTCTCTCTCTCTCTCTCTCTCTTTTTTTGAAGATTGAAGAAAATGACAAGTATTCATGGTTTTATTCCTTCAAAAGTATTCTTCAGCCGGAAATATTTTTGAAATCTGTTACTAATAAATGGCATAGAAGCATATTGGCCAGATTTAGAAGTCGGACCCTTGGTTTTAAAGCAAATAGAAATGGTTTTGCAATGAAGTTTCTGTTGATGATGTTTGTGTGTTGTGTCAGATAACAGTAAGGAAGATGAAGAGCACTTTTTATTTCAAAGTAAAGCATATGAAGATAAAAGGAAAAAAACCAAAACTGTTTAATTTGATGCCAGAAAGACCATATACTTTGATTGAACTATTATCTTCTGATGATGGAAACATTGTTCGTCTGTTTGCTAAATATATTGCTGAATGTTATGATATCAGAGAGAAAAAAAATGTCTGTTGCTGTTTCCCTGTGAGACCGTGCTTTGGTTCTCTGTATGTCATAGCTGGCCATTTAGGCCCACGTTTGGTGATCTTTTGTTTGTCTTTAACTTTATTATTCCCAGATATATCAATACTGGAATATGTTTGTAATGTATTACACATTTTTCGTTTCATAAATTCTTGACGCTGCATTAATGATAGCCCCCTTGACATGAAGACTGTATTTTGTCATTGTCAATAAAAACGATTCTGAAGCGTCTCTCTCTCTCTCTCTCTCTCTCTCTCTCTCTCTCTCTCTCTCTCTCTCTCTCTCTCTCTCTCTCTCTCTCTCTCACGAACTATCTGTGTTTCTGCCTGCTGTCTATCTGTCTGTTTAGTCTTGGTGTGTATCTCTGTATTTTTCTGTCCATCTGTCTGTAAGTCTGTCTGTCTATTTCCAGATTGATCGAGCTCAAAGATACTTTGATTGCCAGAGACAAAAAAAATCTGCATATTTTATCTCTTGCATTCTTTGTCTATAAGATGTTTCTCTGTTTCCTTCTCTAAAACTGTTGGCATGCCTGTTTGTCGGCCTGCCTGTCTGTCTCCTGTCCATCTTCTTTTTTATGCTGTGTCTGCCTATCTGTGTGTCTGCCTCCCTCTCTCTCTTTCTGTCTGTCTGTCTGTCTGCTTCTGTCTATGCTTTGTCTTTCCCTGTATTTGTGTTTGGTTCCTGGCTGTCTGTCCCTTTTACCAGCTCGGTCATAGCAGCATTCACCAACATTGTGAAATAGTAGTAATAAATCAATATCCTCTTACAGGACACGTGGTTATCTGCATTTTTCTTGTGAGCAGCAAGGTGTTAGAATCACTTTTTCCCCGATGATGTAAAGAGACCGGGAATTCCCTTGATGTATGTTAGTGGAGGCTGACTCACATTTACTGTACATGAACAGGAACCAGAGTTTCTTTGACAAGCACAAAGGGGAAACTGCCTCGTTGTGCGGTAATCAACATCGTGGGCTGGGAAGTTGTGCTTCGATTCCTATCAGATGCATCTATTGGGAGATTGTTTGGCCCTGGCCGGATCCTACCCTCATTTTGTGTTATGGGCTCAAATGGAATTTCTTCGACTTGATGGCTGGTCTCTAAAGTTGACTGGCTTCTACCCCAACCTTATCCCTTGCCTAGTTTGTGGACCGGCTTAGGTGTGATACAGGACGTACTACCAGTTTCCCTTGAAGTTGGTGTCATACAGAACGTCTTACTCAATGTTTTCTGTATTGGGTGTTGTGTGGGTAGCAAAACTGTGTTTTCCGAAACCTGGGTGTCATATGAAAAAATGAAAAAAACGTTTCATCGTTTTGTTTTTTTCAGGATGGCATGTCAAAAAGATGTCGTCTTGCTCGTCCGTCTTTAGAGATGGAGGTCGCATTGAACATTTTTTCGGCTGTTGAGAGTGGTATAAGATGTCTTACTGAGCTTGTTTTGGGTTGTGGACTTCTTATCTCTTGTTTTTCAGGGTCGGAAGCACGACTAAGAACGTCTTCCTCTGAGAGCACTCTAACTACTCTCCTAGCGCAGTGAGGGGTGAACAGCTGTCATGGGTTCCCTGCGTGATGGTGAGGATGGCTGTATTCTAATTAGCATGTAACGACCTAAGAGGTCAAGTAGGGTGAAGCTGTATTGCCACGAATGTATGATGCATGCAACACTATACTCTGAAGAGACTGTTTCACTGCTGCATAGTAGCAAACATCTTTTATATTTTCGTCTTGACGTCGTTTCCCCCCCATGGAGTGTCCTGATTTTCAAGGATAGAAAACTGTCGAGACATGACTAGCTTGGTTGTGTGTGTGCGTGTGTGAATAAGACAATCTGGCAAGGCAGGGAGAGAACACAAACGGAAATCTCACTGAGTTCCCCCCCCCCTTCTCCCCCACACACACGCACACACACTCAACAGACAGCAGGACATAAAACAAAGGTTTGACAGAACAAATTCCAGTTATACATTAAACCAATCAACTTCATTCATCTCGTTCTTCTAGGTATTCAACAATCAGGAGAATAGCCAAGGCATAAAGGCCATTCTCCAAGGGATTCAGAAAGCCTGTATATCCCCGAGGGTGTCACAAGCAGTTCGTCTTTGTTTGGGGGGGGGGGGGGGGGGGGGGAGGGAGGGGGGGGGGTAGACTCAAAAATGCTTCTGAACTTGCTATTGAACATTTACTGAAAATCACATCCGACGAGCGGGGAAGACCACTCCTGCACCCTTCTGATTAGGATACTCATGCAACAGTAAACAAACTCCTTCACCATGAATGAAGTGTTACAAAACAGTTAAAAAACTGCCGTAAAAGCTTATACAAAGGGGGAGAAGAAGGCTTCCCAAAGAGGAAGAAAACTAATGACACTGTAGTGATTTCCCCTTGATTTCCGCAGTTCCTCCTCTCAAGAGGAGTCACCATGAACCACGTTCAAAATAGGGAAGTCCTCAGAAATCCTGGGGCAGAATTGTATTGAAGGCTGTGATGAACATGTTTAGTTTACAACCAGCTCCCAAACTGATGAATAACACATTTTTACTATATACTTCTGTTCCACGTAAGGAAAAAAGAGCCTTACACTGAACCAAACAATTGATAAAGACACGGCATTAGTCAGTCCATTTTTAGTTACACACACACACACACACACACACGCATGCACGCACGCACGCACTCACGCACGCACACACACACACACACACACACACACACACACACACACACACACACACACACACCACACTTACATACACAGACTCAGCTAGAGCTGAGGTGTTCCAATCAAACCTTTTCACAGTCTAAACTGGGTCACAGCCTGACTGGTAAAAGCCAAACGTAAACCCAAAAAAATAGCACTGGGCTAAAAGGATAGGCAACTGTTGCCACAAGAGAGAGAGAAGAGAGAGAGAGAGAGGAAGAGAGAGAGAGAGAGAGAGAGAGAGAGAGAGAAAAGAGAGAGAGATGCTACTGGCTTAACCAGACCAAACACTTAAGCATTGTCCACAACACTTGTACTCCATTTCATTCTCCCCCCCCCCCACCCCCATTCCACACCCTGCTTCTTCCCCTTCATCATCTGCCCTTCCTGCCTCTCCAACCTCCTGTACGGATATCCAGTGTGGACAGCTCTTTGACTCCAAACTGACTGGAACCATCTGCAATCAGGTGGAAGCAAATCGCAGGCACGGCGATTGAAAGCCTGAGTCGCTACGTGCTTTAGAAACCTGATTCTTTGTGATTGGTCCGTGACAAATTGCCCGGATGTGACAAAAGACGTGAGCTTTGGCGACCTGTTGTTACGGTCTTTTCCTGCGACTGGAGTGAACGTTACTTCGTTACATTCTCTCTCTTTTCTCTCTCTCTCTCTCTCTCTCTCTCTCTCTCTCTCTCTCTCTCTCTCTCTCTCTCTCTCGCTCCCCCCCTCTCTCTTTCGCTCTCTGTCTGTCTGTTTGTCTGTCTGTCTGTCTGTCTGTCTGTCTGTCTCTCTCTTGCTCCCCCCCTCTCTCTCGCTCTCTGTCTGTCTGTCTGGCTGTCTGTCTGTCTCTCTCTACTTGCATTTCTGTGCTTCATATGCTGCTGAGTCTGTTTGCCTGTTTGTTTATTTCCGCTTCCCACTCTTTCTTTGTCTATCTCTCTGTCTGTCAATGTCCTGTGTGTAGCTGTTTTTTTTTTTTTTTTAGACTGCCAATCTATCTGCCTGCCTCTTTGTCTGTCTGACTCTCTGGACAGGTCAGGTTAAAAGGCATTGCGAAATTCTGCTTAGTTGTGAATCAGTTTTCTCTCAAACTCTCTGTGTCTCCATGTTTTGTCTGTGTCTCTCTGTTTGCCTGTCTCTCTGACTGCCTTAGCATCAATATGTCTCGGTCTGGCTCGGTCACACCGGTGCAGAAAGATTTCGTGAAATTCTAGGCATGCAAATCAATATCCTATTATGGGACTTGTAATGATCTACAATCTTCTCATCAGCAAGAAGGCATTCGGTGGCTTTCTTCTGATGTTGAACAAACACTGAAACCTTCCTTGGTATTTCATGTGGAGGCTGACTGATCTCTTTCCACCATATGAAAAGGAGACAAAGTTCGTTTGAGATGCAATGGAACAGCGACAAAACAACACACCAAGACAAAGGCAGACAACATTTTGTAGGAAGTTTTCCTCTGATAAAGTAATCAGTTGTACAGCCTTATACCTTACCTCTCAATTTACGTCATGTTCAGTCCTTAAAGGCTGCAGCCTTTTATGATGAACTGAGCATCATGAGCATTTCCGTCAGATCAATACTTTAGCACCATATCTAAGGTATTGTATGCTTCATTACCTCAATGGTTAAAGCATTACATTATATTTCAATATATAATATAAAGTTATCGATGAATTAAATTTCAGTTTTGTATCTCAAATTCAGAAAAGATTAGTTTTTGATGCGCATGCCGTGTGTAGAGGTGTTGTATGCTTCATTACCTCAATGGTTAAAGCACTACATTATATTTCAATATATAATATAAAGTTATCGATGAATTAAATTTCAGTTTTGTATCTCAAATTCAGAAAAGATTAGTTTTTGATGCACATGCCGTGTGTAGAATTGGTAATCATTTTTGTTCAATGTTTTTTTTTTTTTTTTTTTTCCAACGAATTCCCTCCCACAGTGTTGCTTGGCATTTTACTTAGTAATGACTGACAAACATACCGATAAGCTCAGGTTAACACACTGTGCATATAACATGTGCCCTTTGTGATGATTGTAATGTACAGCTACATACTGTGTGTAAACTTCTTGACTGTGGTTATAAGGTTGCGTTCGCATTCTCGTTGCTTGGAAATCAAATGCCAAAGTGTAAAACCATCCCCAACATTGACTGATTAGAAACAGGAACGTAACAGGACCCTTTTGCAATTTGATTCCCCCCCCTTCTCCCGAAATGCTTACCAACCCCCTTAATAAGCAGGTAAGATTTTGGTCTTCCAGAGCCGAAGCTGGGGGGGGGGGGGGGGGGGGGGGGGGGGGGGGGGGGGGGGGGG
>CM065720.1:38533063-38535563 GCA_033310375.1 Conus canariensis
GGTGTCTGTATGTCTTGCGCCTGGCTGACGTTGGGATATGCTGTAGAGGGAAGCCACTCTGTCATGTAGTCTCTGACGAGAATGGAATCCCATGTCATCATATTCATTAATCTTATTTTCCTTAATTATCATGAATTTGAGGTCTCAGATTCACTGGTCTTTACGCCCTGCTTTCGTGGTGACCACAGTGGTGATTTCCTCTCCAGGGTCTTGCCTGTATTGAGTCCATCAAAGTCGATGAACCCAGCAAGTTCATGGGGACTGTTGGTAAAAGGAGATATTGACGCCCTCTGAGGGGCAACGCTCATGGAGACTGTTGGTAAAAGGAGATATTGACGCCCTCTGAGGGACAACGCTCATGGGGACTGTTGGTAAAAGGAGATATTGACGCCCTCTGAGGGACAACGCTCATGGAGACTGTTGGTAAAAGGAGATATTGACGCCCTCTGAGGGGCAACGCTCATGGAGACTGTTGGTAAAAGGAGATATTGACGCCCTCTGAGGGACAACACTCATGGAGACTGTTGGTAAAAGGAGATATTGACGCCCTCTGAGGAGCAACGCTCACTGACGCTGGCTCAGTGACGTAGCGATCATTGTCGCCAGTCTCGGGCAAAAAAAACAACAACAACAACTTCAAAACATTCATGGATCCATAACATTTACAATGTCGCAAGTCAAATCAAATCTTCATGTACAAGCAAAGAAAAATAAAACAACAGCTACAGACACAGATTAAATAAGAACCTGAAAATGCTGAAAAGAACAAGAAAACAATAAATCACAAAATGTCAACACACACTCCAACATAATAATTGAAACAGGATGATTAGTATCCCCCCTCTCTCTCTCTCTCTCTCTCTCTCTCTCTCAATTCAACGCTGCCATGAGTGTTCATATTCTAACTGAGGACATGGATAAATGGTGTCACCCTTGGACTTTTACTGTCTATACTGTTCTACGGAAATTCGTTACGGCTTTGCAGCGACGTGGAGCTAAATCCTGGCCCTGGCTCTTAGGACAATTTGCGCCAGTCCCGCCTTGGCAGTGGAGGGTCTACACGCCGAGATAGTCTGTGGTCAAGGAGCTGCACGTGGTTTGTCTGCACTTCCATCAGAACCCTCCATGAGGAATATAATGTCTTCCCCGAATGAGGTAATGGGCGCATTAAATGGTCCGAACTGTAAGTTTTGATCAAAAGTGTTATGAAATGAAAGACCTGAAAGAAATGTATGGCTCATTGCACGGAGGTGTTTCTGGTTTGGTAAAAGAAATGTCTCATCTCAAGCAAAACAACATAAGATTAAAGTGTGAAAAGAATAAACTCAGTGTGAAAGTGGAATCTTTGGATAAGAAAGTGAATAATTTAGAGGGCAGGTAAAGAAGAAATAACTTGCTTGCTCATGGCATTCCATGGAAGAAGAATGAGAGCTTGATAGACATGTGAAGCCATGTAGAACACGACAACTAACAAACTAGGGATTTCTGATGATCTTGTGTTCGACAAGGTCCATCGCCTTAATTCAAAGCCAGACTCTCCTGTTGTTGCCTGGTGCACTTTTTTACAAAGAAAATGACAAGATTTAGCGTGCCTAATGGAAACTGAACGGAAGCAACATTTTTATCGGGGAAGCCTTTTCTCTGAGAGTAAAGGATGTTCGAAAAAAAAGCTCTCCACTCATTCAAAGCCAGCCGGGTCAAAGGCCAAAAAGTCATCCATGGTATATGACCACTTCGTGACTGACCGAAAAACAAAAGGGCTGGATGTCCGTCATAATTTTTGTTCAGCTTGGATAATGGCGTGGCCAGTCCAAAGTATGACAATGTACGAAACGCATCTTTTGTAATGGATTTAACGACAGCTAAATGCTCTTTACAGATCAGTTTTGACTGGGTTTGGATACGTTTCATGCTGCTACATCTTTCTGCTTCAAAGGTCGTTAGGAGGAGTGTAAAGCACAGCTGAGCATCGACTACTCAGCAGTAAGAACGTAAAGGAAGCTACACATGATACCTTCTGTCCAGCCTTCCCCGTGCCCAGCACCTGTGACTACTACCTCCAGCCCTATCCCTTGCCCTGTTTGTGGGTTGGGTTGAAAGTGATATATGACGTACCACAGGTTTCACTTGAAGCTGGTTTCGTATAGAACATCTTACTTGATGTATTCCAAATGTCAGGTGTTGTGTAGGACGTCTTACTATGTTTTCTAAAGCCTGAGTGGCTTACTCTGATTTTAAGAATTTAATGTCGTATAGGACGTCGTCTTTCTCAATTCGTTTGTAGGATGGATGTTGCATTGAACATTTTACTCACTTTTCAAGTGTTGGGTGTCGTATGAGATGCCTTACAAAGCTTGTTTTGGGCCGTGTTTTTTATAGGATACATAATTTGTTTTGGAGAGTTTAAAGCAGAATTATGGCATCTTCCTTTCAGAAAAATATGTCTCTGTTCCTAGTTCACAATATGTTCTTACGAATCATAAAAATAATAGTAAATAAC
>CM065720.1:38543063-38545563 GCA_033310375.1 Conus canariensis
TCTCTCTCTCTCTTTGTCTCTGTCTTTATCTGTTGCTCTGTCTCTCCCTGTGTGTGTCTCTTTGTCTCTCTCTCTCTCTCTCTCTCTCTCTCTCTCTCTCTCACTCCCCTCCCCCTATCTCTTCCTTCAAATTTCTCTCCTAAAAGAGATTTGTTTATCCTCTCTCTCTCTCTCTCTCTCTCTCTCTCTCTCTCTCTCTCTCTCTCTCTCTCTCCACACACACACACACACACACACACACACACACACACACACACACACACACACACACACACACCACACCACACCACACCACACCACACACACGCACACGCATGCACACATACACCCACAACACTTACGCACACACTCACACACATATGTTACGTGGATAAATTCAGTATTATCAGTATTGTGTGTGTACTAGTAGTTGTAGTACTTTCATTTTACGTCTTTCCACAAATTTATGTGATATTAGACGAGTGTGTGTGGGTGTGGTGTGTGCGTGCGTGCGTGCGTGCGTGGTGCGGCGTGCGGTGCGTGCGTGTGTGTGTGTGTGTGTGTGTGTGTGTGTGTGTGTGTGTGTGTGTGTGTGTGTGTGTGTGTGTGTGTGTGTGTGTTGTGTGTGCTAGGAAATTTGTCAGCACATAGGGATATTTATAGGTTCAGTACCATGAATAGCGATTTATTTTCTTCTTTCTCTGGTAATTATGATTGTTATTGATGTTTTCTGCATACACAACAGAAAGGAAGATCAGTCGGAATGAATATATGCCTTTATGACGAATGTTCATGAAATCCTGTCTCGGGTTCACGATTATATGTTCAGTAGCTACACCAATCGAAAAGTCCACTCTTTCTTATTTACCTTCGCATCAGGTATAATTCTAGGCGATAGTACAGTGCTCACTCGACAAGTTAATTCGGCCAATATCCACCCGGGAAAAGTGCACCCCTGCCCCTCCCCCCCCCTTTCTCTCTCCCCTACTTTCCGTCTTCCCTGTCTTTTAAAAAAAAAAAAAAAAAAAAAAAAAAAAAAAAAAAAAAGAAAAGTAGAGGCCAAAAAGATAATAGGGCAAAAATTGAAAAAAAAAAAGACAAAAAAAGCGAACAGGGGAAAGAAAATGAGAAGAAAAAAAACAGAAAGGGGAAAATTAGATAAAAGAAGGAGCGGGGAATACAAAGAAAAAAGAAAGAAAGAAAGAAAGAAAGAAAAAGAAACAGGAAAGAAAAACGAAAAAAAAAAAGTTCTCCACTGTCTGAACGCAGCTCTGGATCCCCCAAAAGAGAAGTAACAGCATTTTTCTTTCTTTTTTTCTTTTTTTTTTTTTTACCAGGCTGGGAATGCACAAAGCGCAATGCCCCCCTCCTCTCTTCTCCCTTGCCTACGCCTTGCGCCTCTCTGCCCCCCCCCCCCCCCCCCCCCCCGACGCACACACGCGCGCGCGCGCACGCACGTACGCACGCATGCTCGCACGCACGCACCGATGCTCGCACGCACGCACGCAAGCACACACACACACACACCCCATACAGGCGCGCGCGCGCACGCCCGCCCGCCCGCACTCTCACCCTTACAGAAGCACGAAGACATGCTCAGACATACATAGACCCAGACACACACAGACTCACCCAGACACACACACACACACACACACACACACACACACACACACACACACACACGCACGCACGCACGCACGCACGCACGCACGCACGCACACACACACACACACACACACACACACACACACCATTTCCTGAGCAATCGGACACAGTAAGAACCCTAGATGACTAGGACAAGACGAGTGTGTGTTGTAAGGAGAGCTTTTCCGGCCCTGCATTGTCTTTTCCCTAAGGCCTTGCAGGCTGAAGTTACTGAACAATAATTTCATTGACTGTAGCGTAATTACTATGAAAGGGGTCTGTTATGTACATTAAAGCCGCGATTCCAAGACCAGCCGACTAACCTTCTCTGGCAAGGAAAACGCAGTACCTGCTCCGAAAACGCAAGACAATCCTTTTAACTTCTTTCTGTAGATTTGTACAATTCTGGAGAAACGCTTTTCAATTTAGACGCTAAGAAAAAAAAGAATCGACAATTGTTTTGATGAAAAAAAACCATGACTGTTCTTATTTCTGAAAGAAAAGACAATTTAAGAAACTGGATCAGTTGACAGTACTACTGGTTTTGTAGGTATATTCATGGGAGGAAAAGAAGCAAATGCAGTCACGAAGATGTGTAGATTTCATGGTCTTTGCACGTTTTTACATGTGTATGTCTGGAATATAGTCTTATTGCCTACCCTGGTAATCTGTTATTATGTACAATAACTTAAAGATTAGGTACATAATATTTTGTTCAAATATTTCCTGACAGCCAGTTCGTATGTGAACCAGAATTTGATCCATAATCATTTGTTCTCTTTTCAGAAGTCAAGTGGCTGTATCGTTCTTTTTCAATATGGTTATGTAGGATGCACGAGACTCAGATTTCTTTTCGTATACGTGAAGGCGCCCG
>CM065720.1:38565563-38568063 GCA_033310375.1 Conus canariensis
GAGAGAGAGAGAGGAGAGAGAGAGAGAGAGAGAGAGAGAGAGAGAGAGAGAGAGAGAATTTTTGTAAGTTTCCTTGACTGATTATCACATACACGTATCATTATCGCCTTTTTAAGTGGGAAAAAGAATTATGGTCTCTCTGTAGGACTGATTGTGGCTATTGAAAAATTCCATCGGCATATTGTGAAGACCAGGGTGACAGGAAAAACAGTGGGCGGACAACCTCCAACAATAAACAAAACCGAACCATGGTCTACCCCAGGCTTTGACCAGAGATCGCTAGAAACGAAGAGGAATTATGAAGCGCTGAGCCAGTTGTAGTATTCCAACGCACGATCAGATGTGGTTCTGATGACTGACGAAGACACTGACCGCACTCACAGTATGTTCAGGCCTTCTTCTTCTTCTGCGTTCGATTGAAGCTGGATGCGTCAGACTTGTAACCCGGCCGCCATGATGAAGCCCGCGGTCTTCTCCATACGGGCTCCCCAAAGCTGCGCCTGTAACTCCGCTCCCCCCGGCCAGGTTTTGTGTCGTAGAGCTGCGTGAGTAGGACAGCGCAGGAGGACATGTTCAGGGGTCTGGGGTCCAGTGCCGCATGGACACTGGTCAGTGTAGGTGATCTTCAGGCGGTTAAGGTGGCTCAGCAGTCTGCAGTGGCCGGTCCTCAGTCTGAAGAGGATTGTCTGCTGGTGCCTTTGGAGCTGGTGGATCGGGTCAGCACCACTCTCTGCACCCAGCCTTCTCTTCCACTGGGACTGAAACTGGTTGTGGATGATGGTCTTGGCCTCCCTGTAGGTCACGGGGTGGCTGAACTGCTCCATTTTGCTGCCTGCTTTGGCGAGAGCATCAGCTTTTTCGTTGCCCATGATCCCACAATGAGACGGAATCCACTGAAGCGTAATGACAGACTGTTTTGAGAGTTCATGGAGGGCAGCCTTGATGTCTTGCGTATGTTGTTCATTTCTTGTGTTCTGAAGTCCCTGCAGCAGAGATCGGCAGTCTGTGAAGAAGACAACCTTCTGTGATGGGCTGGCCGGTTCCAGAAAGATCCTCACTGCGTGGAGCAGTGCTATTGCCTCCGCTCTGTAGTTGGAGGAGATCTTTCCAGTAGGGAAGGCCTTGTGTGTCAATCTTCCATTGGTGTGTCTGATGAAGAACCCTGCTCCTCCATTCTTGACTGCTCCTTCTGAGGATCCATCTGTGAAGACGTGGGTCCACTCACTGGGGTTGTATTGGTTGGCGATCATCTCCTGTGCTAGAGCTTTCAGGCCTTCTGTCAAACGATATGACCGATGCATGAATTTAGCACATATCATTGAAGTCAAAGATGGCACTACTCATTGGTTGAAAAGTGTAAACGCAGAAGAATTTTGTCCTGCTCAAGATTTGAAAGACTAATCTCCGTCACACTCACAGAATAAAGTGTGATATCAGTCATGGAAACTTACAAAAATAATCTGTGTGTGTGTGTGTGTGTGTGTGTGTGTGTGTGTGTGTGTGTGTGTGTGTGTGTGTGTGTGTGTCTCATTTCCATCTTTGACCATTCTTACCGACGCAGTAAAAGGACTTTCAGTCTGAAGTAGAAGTAAGTCAATTAAATAAATAAACTATGTGTGACGGTATTTCTCTCTGGCGTAACAAAGACGTCTGGAATAAAAGTCAAAACCAGCAACTGTCTGCAGAGTCTATATGTGTGTGTTTGTGTGTATGTGTGTGTGTGTGTGTGTGTGTGTGTGTGTGTGTGTGTGTGTAGGGGGGGGGGGGGTGCATGCGTGCTTGCGTGCGAGTGTGCGTGCGTGCGTGCGTGTGTGTGTGTGTGTGTGCGTGCGTGCGTGCGTGCGCGTGTGTGTGTGTATATGTGTGTTCGAGTTTGTGTGTGTGTGCGTTCGCGCGGATGTGTGTGCGCGCGGATGTGTGTGTGTGTGTGTGTGTGTGTGTGTGTGTGTGTGTGTGTGTGTGTGTGTGTGTGTGTGTGTGTGTGTGCTTGCGAGCGTGAGTGCGTGCGTGCGCACGTGAATGTGTGTGTGTGAGTGCGTGCGCGCGCGCGCGCGCGTGTGTGTGAGTGCGTGCGCGCGCGCGCGCGTGTGTGTGTGTGCATGTGCATACTGGAATATTTCTGTGTTAAGGGTTGATCGTTGTTCATATGATCTGTAGAAAGAAACTCGTGGAGAGCGTGGCAGCAGAGAGTCCTCAGACGAGAAGCCCCCTTCAAGCAAGTGTTTAGGCCCTTATCTCCTGACACTCTGGGAGGGGGGGGGGGGGGGTTGGGCCACACTTGGTTTATGACTCCGGATATCCCTCTGCTGCCCCTTTTTTTCATCTTGGGACGAGTCATGGCTGGGATTTGAACCCATGACCCTCTGGACATGCTCATTTTAGGGATTGTCCACTTAATGTCTCGCACTCTAACCACTGAGCCACTGGGGCACCTGGTATTTATAGGGAAAGTTAAGCCTTATGAAGTTCACGTTTGTTCCTCCTTGACCAGATCCATCTT
>CM065720.1:38578063-38585563 GCA_033310375.1 Conus canariensis
TGTGTGTGTGTGTGTGTTGTGTGTGTGTGTGTGTGTGTGTGTGTTACGCGCGCGCATGCTTCCACAGGATAGGAAGACTTCTGCTCAAGTGTGTCTTTTCCAAGGAGAAAGTGCTGTCTCAAACTCTCTGCTTCAGCCTGAACATACCTAGGTAACAACAAACGTCTTCAGAGGCTGCTGGATGGAAAAAACTCTGCGTGCAGTCTTCCTCTAGAGACTGGAGGTCTAAATGCTGGTGGTCATGCTATCCTCCACTCTACAAGGCCTTTCTTGTTTCAGGGGTGCAGTTCATCTCCTTGCCTTGACACCGCTAACTGACGCGATGTGCGTCCACACATCCTTCCTCATATCCTCTCCAGCTTGTCTTACATCTGTCTAGCACTGTTGACAGGAAATAGCCCGGCGCACAATCTGGGAGGCTGCAGCGTTTAATAGAGATGGAGGGTTATAGGGGTGACGTGTGGCACTGTGGTCAGTTGTCTTTTTATAATGATGATGGATGTTCAAACCTTGGCATGACGACTCGCTCTCTCTGTATGTTCAGACAAGCAGACACACATTCCTGCTCCCTACGTCGTTTTAGTACTGTTGATAGGAGACAGCCCAGCACATAGCCTAGGCGCCTGTGGCGTTTAATGGAGATTGATGGTCTTAGGCGTTATGTGTGGCACTGTGGTCAGTCACGTTGTCTTGTTTAATGATGATGGATGTTCTAACCTTGGCATGGCGACTTGCTCTCATATGTGTTCTGAGAGGCAGACAGAGCTTATTGACCTCTCTCTCTCTCTCATACATACACACACGTGTGTGCATGCATGCGTGCTTGCGCGTGCACGCACACACACACCCACACACCCACACACCCACACACACACCACACCCACACACACCACACACACACACACACACACACACACACACACACACATGCAAACAAACATGCATATACATACACACACATGTACACACACACACACACACACACACACACACACACACACACACACACACACACACACACACACACACAGACTGCTCACTCTCTTTCTTGTTTTCATAGAAATCTCACGCAACGGGATCAAACGTTACATGTTTCTTTACGGCCTTGATAGCTCGTCTGCTAAAAAACTAAACGCGACCTTGTCATATGAACTTCGAAGATTGTTGGTTGCTATAATCCTCTCTTTTGGGGTAAGGTCCCTGTTCTGCCATCATCACTGGCATTTGAAAAAGAAGATGTGTATGGTAAATTGAATTATTTTAAAACAGACAGTGTCAATGGTCAAAATGGCGTCAAACGAATGATTTGAAAACAGAAAAGATCAACGATCAATTTAGCTTCAAACTGAGTGTATGAAGGCAGGGGTGGTGTGTGTGTGTGTGTGTGTGTGTGTGTGTGTGTGTGTGTGTGTGTGTGTGTGTGTGTGTGTGTGTGTGTGTGTTTTATAGCAAGGCAAGAGTTACGAAATCTCAGTACCAGCATATCACAGAGCGACTTTGTTATACACACAGAGAAGAATCACATTTAATAATAATAATAATAATAATGAATACTTATATAGCGCCTATTCTCGGCTAGAGACCAAGCTCTAAGCGCTTTACAATCAACACTCGCTTACACAACGGGCTGCCTACCTGGGTAGTGCCAACTGAAGAGCTGCCAGCTGGCGCTTCATTCAGTCGTTTCCCGTGTCATCCAGTCAGTATCGTTCAATATCGTTCACTCAGTTTCTTTACTTCCTTCATTCTTTCCATTTCTTACGCAGGGTGCATGCTGTGTGTAACGTGTCATCCATACCAACGGCCAAACTGGCCTACTCTTCCGAAAGTTGGTGATGGGATTTTACGTGTGTGCAAGATATGCATGCATTCACACACGGAACCTCGGTTTATAGTCTCATTCGAAGGACTGTATGGGAAATGGAGTCAGAACTAATGTTAACTCCGAGGGAAAAATCCCCCTGTACCGAAACGCCCCAGCGGAGATTCGAACCCGCAACCCCAGGATCACCAAGATTACGAGTCAGGCGCTCTACCAACTGAGCTATTCCGGCTCCCATTTGGCATTTACCGCACGCAGAAAGGAGAAAGGAAAGACAGAGTTCCATGTGTTGTCACCGAATCGTCGCTGCATGATTGAAAGGTAGGAAAAGCAAAGCAAAAGAACAGAAAGAAGGAAACAACGAGAGAGAGAGAGAGAGAGAGAGAGAGAGAGAGAGAGAGAGAGAGAGGAGAGAGAGAGAGAGAGAGAGAGAGAGAGAAGAGAGAGAGAGAGGAGTGTGTGTGTGTGTGTGTGTGTGTGAATATGTATTACATGTCAAAAGACCATCGGTTCAATAGATGTTGCATCAGTGTGGTGCGAGAGACAAACATGTACTTATATGAGCTGTCTTAACGCTTGTTTGGTTGCGTTCTCCAGTCCATTGTCTTTGGTGTTCCTGGAAAGAATCCAAGCAAAATATACGTGTAAAAAATTTCGATGTCAGATAAAGTGGTCTAACCCATCCTGCAAAGTTTATCCCCCCCCCCCTCTCTCTCTCTCTCTCTCCCTATCTGTCTGTATAGTAGTAGTAGTAGTTAGTAGTAGTAGTAGTAGTAGTCGTCGTCGTCGTTGTCGTCGTCGTCGTAGCAGTAGTACTTTCATTTTACGTCTTATCACAAAAGTATTGGATATAAGACGAATTCCATACTGAGCACATGACTCTCAATGTGTGTGTGTGTGTGTGTGTGTGTGTGTGTGTGTGCGGCGCGCGCGCGCGCGTGTGTGCGTACGCGTGTGCGTGTGCAAGTGCGTGTGCATGTGCGCGCATGCGTGTGTGTGTGCGTGTGTGTGTGTGCGTGCGTGCGTGCGTGCGTGCGTGCGTGGTGTGTGTGTGTGTGTGTGTGTGTGTGTGTGTGTGTGTTGTGTGTGTGCTTGCTTGTATGTATGCCTATGTACACACACACATTTGTGTGCGTGCCTGAGTGCATGTTTTCAGAACACGGGAAGAGTTCTGCTGAAATATATCATTGTCGAGGAAAGAAGACCACCTCATAATTTCCTCCTTCCGCCCACCACACACACACAACACACACAAAACACACACACACACACACACACACACACACACACACACACACACACACACACAAATGCCTTCAAAGACTGCTGAATGGAAAAGCTCTGCGTGCAGTCTTCCTCGAGAGACTGAAGGTCTAAATGCTGGTGGTCATGCCATCATCTCCTACTCTACAAGGCTTTTCTCGTTTTAAGGGGTGCAGTTCATCTCTTTACCCTTTGACAGGGCTGACTGGCGCCCAGACCCCCTTCCTCATCTGCTCTCCACCTTGCCCTGCATATCACTAGCGGAGTTGACGGGACACAGCCCAGCATTATTTAGTCTGGGGGAGGAGGGGATGGGGGTGGGGATGGGGGCGGGGCTGCGGCGTGGAATGGAGATTGACGGTCTGAGGAGTTACGTGTGGCACTGTGGTCAGTCACGATGTCTTTTTAATTTTTTTTTTTTTTTTTTTTTTTAATGATGATGGATATTTAAACCTTGACATGGCGACTGTCCTCTCTCTGTATGCTCTGAGAGGCAGACACCGAGTGTTGGTCTTCTCTCTCTCTCTCTCCCTCTCTCTCTCTCTCTCTCTCTCCTCTCTCTCCCCTCACACACACACACACACACACACACACACACACACACATACTTAAATACATGTGCACGCATGCTTTTACACATACACGCTCACACAGACACACACAGGCACACACAGACACAGACACACAGACACAAAACACAGACACACACACACACACACACACACACACACACACACACACACACACACACACACACAGCGCATATACATACATGCACAAGTGCACACACAGACACACACAAGCGCACACACAGGCACACAGACAAAGAGACAGTCAGATAGACAGACAGACAGACAGACAGACAGACAGACACACACACACACACACACACACACACACACACACACACACACACACACACACACACTCACACTGCTCACTCTCTTTCTTTCTCTTCATAGACATCTCACGTAATGGGATCACAGTTTGCATGACTCTTTATGGCCTTGGCAAGCTCGTCCCTGAAACTAAACATTACTTGGTCAGTTGATGAGAAGGATTGTTGTTGTTGGTTGCCAAGGAGAGAAGACTGCCTCAGAAATTTCCCCTTTCAGCCAGACACACACTCAGAGACACCAACCAATGCCTTCAAAGACTGCCGAATGAAACGTCTTTCTCCGCCTCAGTCTTCTGTAGAGACTGATGGTCTAAATGCTGGCGGTCATGCCATCCTCCACTCTACAGGGCTTTTCTCGTTTCGGGGGGTGCAGTTCATCTTGCCTTGACACCGCTAACTGACGCTCCGTGTGTCCGCTTCCCTTCTCTCCTCTCCTGTTCGCCCTACATCTCTCTGGCACCGTTGACAGCAGACGGCCTAGGGCAACAATCTGGAGGCCGCGGTATTTAATAGAGATTGACGGTTTGGGGGGGATGACGTGTGGCGCTGTGGTCAGTCACGTTGTCTTTGTTTAATGATGATGGATGTTCAAACCTTGGTACAGCGACTTGCTGTCCTGTCGGTTTGAGAGGCAGACTCAGCTTGTTGACTCTCTCTCTCTCTCTCTCTCTCTCTCTCTGTGTCACACACACACACACACACACACACACACACACACACACACACACACACCACGTACAAACACACATACACACGCGCGCGTACACTCACACACACACACACACACACACACACACACACACCACGCACGCACATGCATGCATGCGCTCGCGCGCGCGCGCGCGCACACGCACACACACCACACACACACACACACACACACACACACACACACACACACACACACACACCACACACACGTCACCCTTCTTTTTTCCATAGAAATCTCCCGCTATGGGATCAAACGTTGCGTGGCTCTTGATGGGTTTGACTCGCTCTTCAGTTAAACTGAGCACCACTTTGTCAAACCACTTGGAGGATTCTTGGCTGACATGGTCACTCCTGTTATGTAAGGTACCTGTTCTCCCGTCATCACCCGCATTTGGAAAATTAGTTGTGTTTGGTAAATTGAATGATTTCAAACAAAAATTATCAACAGTCGATGTAGTTTCAAACCAAGCACACAATGACAGTGTTTTCACAAACAAGAGTTAAGAAATCTCAACACCAGCATGTTACACAGTGGCAAAGTTATATACATAGTGGAGAAACACTTCTGGTATTTATTGCATGCAGAGAGAAGCAGGGGAAGTTCCAAGACAGTTTCCCTTTTGGGATGGAGGCGTCACTTCTTGTTTAAAGGGTAGAAGAAGAAGAAGAAGAAGAAGAAGAAGAAGAAGAAGAAGAAGAAGAAGAAGAAGAGATGATGATGATGGTGATGGTGATGATGATGATGATGATGAGACAACGACGCACGACTACTACTACTACTTACTACGACAACGACGACGACGACGACAACGACGACGGAGAAGAAGAAGAAGAAGAAGAAGAAGAAGAAGAAGAAGAAGAAGAAGAACGACACAAAAGTTGGGCTTGAAGCTTCAAGAGGATACAAAGAAGATGCCTATGGTTTTACTTGATTAACACGATGATTTTTGTTCTGTCCCATCTTTCGTTCCATTTCAGTGGTCTTGCACCCACACCACTCACTCCCTGCTCCCCGTCCGCAGCTACGCTTTGGCTGGTCCAGCCACAGCCACGGCACCTGCAATCCACAGGGAACAATCACTATCAGGGCGTCATAATGCGACCCACCAGAGGAGACACTGCACCGCTGCCGAGTCACATCGTTGCTCTTCAGAAGTACTTGTTTTGATCAAAAAACGTGAAGGAACCCACCCACTGTGCTACCTACAGACGATAATTATGGGTTGATCGCAACGCCACCACGTCCGTCAGCTACCACGGTAGTCTCCATGACCTTGCCGATAATCGGCGACCCGGACAGAACCTCATCAACAGCATAGACGTGGAAAGAATTCAACACTGGCGGTGGGCATGAAGAACTAGATAATTTGAGAGATTCGTTTTAGCTGATCGATGAGTTCGGGGATGAAAAAGATGATGCTACGGATCTCCATTTTGATCTGAGACAACAGGACAGGGCTGTACTCTAGGCTTACTTTCATGATAATGTCCTGGCGTCAACAGGCCCAAGAGGAACAGACACGTGCAGTGTTGGTCAGGAAATTTGAGCAACACTCTCAGTGACGCATCCATTCAGTGAGTGAAACTCGACTGTGTGGTCCTAGTCTTCCCAACTGAGCCCATAGCGATTTCAACTCTGGGAAAGAACCAGTCGGGCGTGATGGGAATCGAACCCACAACCTTCAGGCCACAAGTCCGCGACGATAACTGTTTTTACTCCATGGTGGCTAGTAACACGATGACTTTTTTTTTTCTCACTTAATAAAGATTACAGTCTTGAGTGAGTCAGACTCCATCCCTCTATAAGTAGGTCTAACTGAAAATGATCGCACCTAACTCTGGTGTATCTGTGCCCATCCACTTAAATTGTCAAGGTCTTGGAGGATTGAATGATTTGTGTTGGGCATATTATTTGAAAGAATGCCCAAAATAACCCTATTTTTTGCAAATTAGGAATCCTATCATATAGGCGCGCGCACGCGCACACACGCGCGCGCGCGCACGCACACACACACACACACACACACATGCACGCGCACTCACACATATACACATACGCACGTACACACACACACACACACACACACACACACACACGCACGCACGCACGCACGCACGCACGCACACACACAACACACACACACACGCACATACACACACAGAGCCCCACCACACACACACACACCACACACACACACACACACACACACACACACACACACGCACGCACACACACAGAGCACACACACGCACACACACGCACACACATAGGCATGCACACATGAACATACACGCATGCACGCACGCACGCACGTGCGCGCGCGCGCGCGCGCACACACACACACACACACACACACACACACACACACACACACACACACCACATCTGTCTATCTCTCTCTCTCTCTCTGTCTCTGTCTCTCTCTTCCCTCGTGATTTTTGCGACCTGAAAGTATGTGAGCGAATTGAATCAGATCATATGCCTTTTAAACTTAATTTTTACCGTATTATAATATGATCGGCAAAATAATGTGCCAAACATTAACAGCCATATTACCCAAAGGTTTGTTTGGAGAGAAGATCTTGCTGACGTATATTTTTAGTAATGTTTCATAAATGGAATTTCAGGAAAAAGACGTCTGATGGAATTCGCCTAACTGATACTGACATTAATGGTGCATTGGATGGTTTTAATTCGTGTTTGAAAGATGCAGCAGAATGCATGAAACACACACACAACACACACACACACACACACACACACACACACACACACACACACACACACACACACACACACACACAC
>CM065720.1:38598063-38600563 GCA_033310375.1 Conus canariensis
GAATAGTATGAAAAGTGAAGATGCGTTCACTCTGTCCCTGAATGCTAGCAGCATCGCACCACTGACATCAACCTGTTCTGGGAGAGATGATCGGCTGGAGGGGATTTTCAGGTATTTTCACTTTGCAGTATCACGATTGATGAAACTAGATCCCCCTTCCCACGATCTGAAAGAACTCACCGCTCACAGTCTCTGACTTCAACATGTTCATGAATAATGGAAACCTCATGCAATAATCCCCGCCAGCCCGCTCCTCCTTTTTCTCTGGTCCTCACCATTGATCTTACATTCTCCCTCCTGTTAGACTGCGCCTACCAGTGCGGGGAAGACCTGAAACTGGAAGTCAAATCAATAGTGGAAATGAACTGTACAGCATTGCTATTTCCCTCACGCATAACAATGCCTTCTGGAACGACCTGAGAAAGAGCCAAAGCCTGATCTCTCTCTCTCTCTCTCTCTCTCTCTCTCTCTCTCTCTCTCTCTCTCCTCTCTCTCTCTCTCTGTGCATGTGTGTGTGGTGTGGTGTGTGTGTGTGTGTGTGTGTGTGTTGTGTGTGTGTGGTGTGTGTGTATGTGTGAGTGTGTGTGTGTGTGTGTGTGTGTGTGTGTGTGTGTGTGTGTGTGTGTGTGTGTGTGTGACAGAGTGTCTGTATGTACGTACGTACGTACGTACATGCATGTATGGATGTATGCATGCATGCATGCATGTATATATGTATGCATGCATGAATTTATGTACGTACGTGCGTACACATGTATGCATGCATGAATTTATGTACGTACGTGCGTATGTATGTATGTATGTATGTATATATGTTTGTATGTATGTATGTTTGTATGTATGTGTGTATGTATGTATGTATGTATGTATGTATGTATTGCATCGTGATTCATCAAGTTAAAATTAACAGTGTAGTAGAGAAGCAATTTTTTTTTTATATCACTTAAAATAACTGCAAAGACAATCAATTTAGCAAACAGTCTTCTAAAAGATGAAACGTGTATTATAACAATTGTCAGCATCGAACACAATTTTCTGAAGTACGTCCAGACAATTATTCGACAGTGCACATTCTAACCACCGCTTTCTTCGCATTCCATTTACAGCGCAGCCGACTCCACCACCTCCTTCGCCCCTCCCCCCAGTCACTCACAATCATCACTCTGATCACTGTAGTAGAAACCGAAGAGTCAACAGGAAGTGATGGTCTCCCTTTCAAGGCAGTATGAGAGTAATGTCCCTTTAGCGTGACAATGGCAATTTGTAGAAGGAACAAAACTGAGTGCAGTTTGGGGAGGGGGGAGAGAGAGAGCGAGAGAGGGAGGGAGGAGAGAGAGAGAGAGAGAGAGAGAGAGAGAGAGAGAGAGAGAGAGAGAGAGAGAGAGATGGGAGGGGGCTGGTGATAAAATTCAAGCTTAGATTATCTGAACAATTTGGCTTTAGTCTTCCAAAAATGCGCTTAGTCTACTTTCGATATGTGTAGAAAATTTGGCAGTCAGTTAACATACAAAACAGCACTAAGAATAGTATGAAAAGTGAAGATGCGTTCACTCTGTCCCTGAATGCTAACAGCATCGCACCACTGACATCAACCTGTTCTGGGAGAGATGATCGGCTGGAGGGGATTTTCAGGTATTTTCACTTTGCAGTATCACGATTGATGAAACTAGATCCCCCTTCCCACGATCTGAAAGAACTCACCGCTCACAGTCTCTGACTACAACATGTTCGTGAATAATGGAAACCTCATGCAATAATCCCCGCCAGCCCGCTCCTCCTTTTTCTCTGGTCCTCACCATTGATCTTACATTCTCCCTCCCTGTTAGACTGCGCCTACCAGTGCGGGGAAGACCTGAAACTGGAAGTCAAATCAATAGTGGAAATGAACTGTACAGCATTGCTATTTCCCTCACGCATAACAATGCCTTCTGGAACGACCTGAGAAAGAGCCAAAGCCTGATCTCTCTCTCTCTCTCCTCTCTCTCTCCCCTCTGTTGTGTGTGTGTGTGTGTGTGTGTGTGTGTGTGTGTGTGTGTGTGTGTGTGCGCGTGCGAGCGTGTGTGAGTATGTGTGTGTGTGTGTGTGTGTGTGTGTGTGTGTGTGTGTGATGTGTGTAGTACGTACGTACGTACGTACATGATGTATGGATGTATGCATGCATGCATGCATGTATATGTATGCATGCATGAATTTATGTACGTACGTGCGTACACATGTATGCATGCATGAATTTATGTACGTACGTGCGTATGTATGTATGTATGTATGTATGTATGTATGTATTTTTAGTATGATGTGTATGATTATGTATGTATGTATGTAGTAAATTAACAGTGTAGTAGAGAAGCAATTTGTTTTTGTTTTTTTATCCACTTAAAATAACTGCAAAGACAATCAATTTAGCAAACAGTCTTCTAAAAGATGAAACGTGTATTATAACAATTGTCAGCATCGAACACAATTTTCTGAAGTACGTCCAGACAATTATTCGACAGTGCAC
>CM065720.1:38605563-38610563 GCA_033310375.1 Conus canariensis
TTTGCAGATACCATCGAAATCACGCAAACTTTTGAGCTCGGTGACGGTGATGTGCGAGATCTTGCGAACACTGCAGGCAGCTCCGTCAGTCTGCAGCGGCCGGCAAGAAAGCCGTGCGAAGTCTGTCGCATGACACAATGCATGCTTTAATAGACGGGTGCATACGAGGGCGCGCATGCGCGTATCAGTTTGTATGTGTACAGCATGAGCGAGTACGCCTCTCTCTCTCTCCTCTCTCTCTCTCTCTTGCTGAATAAAGATTTAGTCAAAAACAAGGAGCAAGCGAACAACAACAACAAAAAAAAGCAAGATTATAGATGGTACATTTTGGAACATACCATCGTGTTGAGTTCAGTTTATAAATTGTAAGTGCCGTTATCAAGAACACAGCAGTTAACTTATAAAACAGGTAAACTAATGACAATCAAAAATTCTCCAAATGACACGTTTGAAAACGACAGGAAATAAAACAAAAATGAATTTAAAAATGTGGTACTGATTAATGAAAATTCAACTGGCTTTAAAAATTGAGTTGAAAAGTGTAGTGCGAATAACACAAGCAACAGAACTTTACGCAAGAAACAAAATCGTCTGTTTCATTAAGATGTCAGTTCATTAGTTTATTTACTTTGGGGATAATGTATTCATTATGTAACGAAACTGGATTTCTCTCACACTTATATAGAAAGCAAATGTGGCAGCATGATTTCCGGCAATATTTCATTTAAAAAGAATAGAAAAGAGAAAAATGCAACCGACATTAATTTTACAGTTAAATGAAAGAATACTTCACGAACATTCATTGTTCTCTCTCTCTCTCTCTCTCTCTCTCTCTCTCTCTCTCTGTATGTGTGTGTGTGTGCATGTGTGCGCGCGCACGCGTACGTAGAGAGTTCGGCTTAAGAAAAAAACAAAACAAAACAAAAAATAAAAGCTGCCTACATCGTAGTTGAGTTTCTCGACTCCCGCGCTGAAGAGTTCTCACACCCTCGAATCTGACAACATGTCTATTACCTGTTGCGCCACCTTTTCTGTTCTCTTCTTTTCATAGATTGACGTTACATTTAATGAACAGACATGTAACAGAAAAGCGATATTGCACACACACACACACACACACACACACACACACACACACACACACACACACACACACACACACAACAAACAACAAACAACAACAACACTCACACAGATGCATACACACACAGACGTATGAACGAACCAGACACAAGACAATGATGATATCCGAGTAGCTAACATCATCTAACAAAATCGCCTCCCTCAAAATGGGTCTGGTCTACCTCGAAAACGTTTAAACATTTGGCACAGTCTGTGAACAGACAAACCCGCACAAGTATGGAATGAAAATTGTAATAACCGAATATTGATACACAGTGTTTCTGAATTCCCACTATGCTTCACCACTGACTTCAATCTGTTTTTGGGGGAGATTATTGTCTACGTCGGGTTACAGACATTTCCACACTGCAGTATACAGACAAACAGAACAAGTTCTCCTACAATCTTCTACTCTCTGTCTCCTCCGACGAAACTGTGTTCTAGGATAATGTCAACATCATGTAACAATCGCCACCAACCCTCCTCTCTTTCTGTCTCTCACTTCTTCTCTCCCTTTCATTTTCTCTTTCCCTGGTTGACTACTGGCACTAGCGCAGTAGAAAGACTTTTAGATGGGAAGTAAATCAATACAGAAATTGTACTGCACAGCAACGCCTTTTCCCTTTTGGAGAACAATGCCTTTTGGAACGACCTGAGTAACAGCCAATACCTTCTCTGTCTACCGTGTGTGTGTGTGTGTGTGTGTGTGTGTGTGTGTGTGTGTGTGTGTGTGTGTGTGTGTGTGTGTGTGTGTGTGTGTGTGTGCGCGCGCGTGTGTGTGTGTGTGGTTGTGTGTGTGTGTGTGTGTGTGTGTGTGTGTGTGTGTGTGTGTGTGTGTGTGTGTGTGTGTGTGTGTGTGTGTGTATTTGTGAGCTTGCATATTTGGGATAATGCTTGTTTCACATTTAGCTACTCTGTCTCTTTCTCTCTCCTCTCTCTCTCTCTCTCTCTCTCTCTCTCTTGTCGCCCTGTTTGTTTGTCTGCCTCTCTCTCTCTCTCTCTCTCTCTCTCTCTCTCTCTCTCTCTCTCTGTCGGCCTCTGTCTGTCTGCCTCTCTCTCTCTCTCTCTCTCCCCCTCTCTCCCTCTCCCCTCCCTCTCTCTCTCTCTCTTTTGCTGTCCCAACCTCTGCGCCACCTCAGAGGCAGTGCACGCACGCCGCTCATTCTGACACCCCGTCCACAGCCACAGCCCGGTCGGCCCCGCCGCAGCCACGGCACCGGCAATCCACAAGGAGCAGTCAATGTCAAGTCGTCAAGAGGCAACCCACCGGAGGAGACACTGCACTGCTGCCGAGACACTTCGGTGGTGTTCAGTGGCGCCTGTTCTTATCTAACATACGCAGGACACCACCTACTAAGCCCCCTACTGACGACAATAATTGCTTAGTCGCGGAGCCGGCGTGAGTGAGCTCTCCCTCCGGAGGGCGCCACCACGTCCGTCCAACGACAGCCCCCATGGACTCGCCGATACCGGTGACCCCGACGGAACCAAACCAAGACTACAGACGTGGAGAGGACATCGAAATTGAAGTCATCATGAGAGCAGGGCATGAAGGCCACAGAATTTGAGACATTTTGTTTATGCTGATCGATGAGAATGAGGATGATTAAGATGATGCTACGGATTTCCATTTCGGTCTGAGACTACATGACAGGGCTGTACTCTACGCTTCCTTTCATAATATATCCCGGCGTCAACCAGGCCCGAGAGATACAGGCACCTGCAGTGTTGGTCAGGAAATTTGAGCAACACTCTCAGAAACGCATCCATTAAGTGGATGAAACTCGACTGTGTGGTCCCAGTCTTCCCAACTGAGTCCGCAGCAAACTCAACTCTGGGTAGGAGCCGGTCGGGGCAGAAAAACCCACATGACTCTGATGGGATTCGAACCCACGACCTCCCAGCCGGGAGTCCGCGACGCTAACCACTTCACCACGGCGGCTGGTTCTCTCTCTCTCTCTCTCTCTCTCTCTCTCTCTCTCTCTCTCTCTCTCTCTCTCTCTTTTGAAAAGGCGATATCCGCAATGTCGAAAGCTGGAGAACAGAAAAGCTGTCGGCCCTGATAGTATCACTGGGGATTTATTTCAGACCATCAGGAAATGCTGTGACCAATAATCTCCTTTGGGTTTTCAAATACACTTTTTGTCAAGAAATATTTCCTATTAATTATGCAAATCGATTACATAACCATTCATTAAGAAAGGTGAAGTTATAGTTCAAATAGCAGTAGACTACGTTGTTGTTGGAGCAGCCCATGCCAATACCATACTGGCGTATGCGACTACAAAGCCTGATTGTCTAAACACCAGATTCTCATCGGCACTGGCCAACTAAACCCCAAGACAGGATCAGTTCCCGTCGGCACTGGACCAGTCTGCGTCACGGCAGCTATATGCTACATCAGTGCAGTGCCAGACTCTGTCAGTACATGAACAGCCTTCATCACCACAGGACTATGTGTGCGGCAGCTATATGCTACATCAGTGCAGTGCCAGACTCTGTCAGTTCGTGAACAGCCTTCATCACCACAGGACTGTGTGTCATGCTGCAGGACCAGCATGTCTCGGTACTTGAGCAGCATATAACATGACTGTTCTTTCAGGCAAGATTTCTTTTCAGCCCCCCCCCTCCCCCTCTCTCTCTAACATTCAAATGATAATCTTTTTGTTTCAGCGGAAATCTCTGGAAAGTTTTGAATGTTACAAAACTCTTTTTAGCTTCAGCATCCTATTATTATCAATATAATGATGATAAAGATGGTCATGATTATGATGCTGCTGCTGCTGCTGCTGCTCCTGCTGCTGTTGCTGTTGCTGCTGCTGCTGCTGATGATGAGAAGAAGAAGAAGAAGAAGAAGAAAGAAGAAGAAGAAGAAAAACAAGAACAATGATAATAACAATGATAATAATAATAGTAGTAGTAGTAGTAGTAATAATAATAATAATAATACCAATAACAATAATAACAATCATACCGATGATGATATTATCGATGATAATAATGATAATAATAATAACAATAATAATGATGATGATGATAATAATGATAATAATAATATAATGATGATGATGATGATAATAATAAAATGATGATGATGATGATAATAATATTAATAATAATGTAATAATAATAATAATGATGGTGATGATGATGATGATGATGATGATGATAGTAATGATAATAATAATGATAGTTACAACAACAGCATCAACAACAACAACAATAATGATATTAATAATGGTAATAACAATATTAACAACAATAATAACAACAACAACAAAAACAACAAGTACAACGACGACGACGACAACAACAACAACAATAATGATAGTGATAATAATGATAGTAATAACAAAATGATAATAGTAATAATAATAATAACGATAATAACAATAATGATATGAATATGAATATGAATTAAAACATGAAGCCTCGAGTGAATAGTTTCTTTTTCAGCATGCACGAGTTTTTTCATTTGGACTGGTTCCGCTTGAAGTTCTTCGGTGCTACTGGCAATCCTCCCAGTGCAAGTCGCCATTGTCAGCCGCACCGGCGTGATTTGAAATTGAAACTGTGCAGGCACCCTGGTGCAAACCGCAATGGCCATTTACCCCGGGTCGATTGCAAACCGCATCGGATTCTCATCTACACCGTGATATAGACTCTACATCAAGCGCTTGTGTACATGCAATGTTGTTGTTGTCGTTTTTTTTTTTACATGCTCTGTTTCGAAAGAATTCGCCTTCAGATGGGACGGTTGCCTATCTTGCATGATTTTTCGTATCAGTTAGTGTTCTCTCTCTCTCTCTCTCTCTCTCTCTCTCTCTGTTTGTTAGAGTGTGCATGTGTACAGGACTGCGCGTGTGCGTGCATTCGCA
>CM065720.1:38625563-38628063 GCA_033310375.1 Conus canariensis
TTGTCAAGCTGGGAACACTCCACACACAACACACACACACACACACACACACACACACACACACACACACGCAGCACACACACGCACGCACCACACACGCAACACACAACACACACACACACAACCACACAACACACAACACACACACACAAACACCACACACACACACACAACCACAACAACACCACGCACGACACAACACCATCAACACACACACACACACACACACACACACACACCAAACACGCACACCACAAACACACGCACGACACACACACGACACACACACACACAACACACACACACACACACAACCACACATCACGCACACAACACACACCACAAACACTGACTATTCTAAGACAGTTGATACCAATGTGGTAAAAAACGTTCGACTGAAGTAGGGGGAGTTACACACATTCCCTTCTTCGTCCCTGCTTCTCCCTTTCTGTTGCTCTTTGTTCGTCTGTCTGTCTGTCTGTCTGTTTGTCTATTTGCTTGTCTGTCTGTCTTTCTTTCTGTCTGTCTGTGTGCCCGTCTGTCTACAGCCAGTCTGTCTGTCGGTCTGTTTGTCTGTCTGTCGGCTGTGTCTGTGTCTGTCTGTCTGTGTCTGTCTGTCTGTCTGTCTGTCTCTCTCTCTCTCTCCACGTGTGTGTGTGTGTGTGTGTGTGTGTGTGTGTGTGTGTGTGTATGTGTGTGTGCGCGCGCGCGCGTGTATGTGTGTGTGTGTGTGTGTGTGTGTGTGTGTGTGTGTAAGAGAGAGAGAGAGAGAGAGAGAGAGAGAGACAGACAGACAGACAGACAGACAGACAGAGTAGTTAAGAAACCCCCCTCTGCAACTAACTCAAGTTAGCCTGACGCATGGCGGAGTTTGAAAGCGAAACGACGTTAATGAGAACACGTTGTTTCCCTCGGGACAGAACGTCAGTTGTCGTTCGCCGCACCTGCACACAACGCAGGGTTTTTCCCCCCTTGATATCGACTGGCCATCTTCACTTTCAGACATGGACGTGTTCGTTCAGCATAGTTCAGAGAGAGAGAGAGAGAGAGAGAGAGAGAGAGAGAGAGGAGAGAGAGAGAGAGAGAGAGAGACGCATACAAATACGGATACGGATAATTTATTTTAAAAAATCCATGACCCCTCATAAACGAGTAGTATAAGCATACGATACAAAAAAATCATACATCTAACAAACAAAAGGAGAGCGATAATCACTCGCGAATACGTGAAATTGTACATTCAACAAAGGGTAAAGGAAAACGATATCGATCAGGCGCGGCCAACTGATCGGATCTGACACGCCTTATATACATAGATACCAAATTGTTTTATAACATCTTCGCCATTAGAAGTCACAAGCGAAATAAGTCTAAATGCAGAAGGATGTCTACGATATTTTGATGGGGTAAACTGGTTTCTGAGTCTATTCAGGGCAGTACAGCAATTCACAAAATGAATCTCTCTTTTCCGAGCCTCTTTACATAATGAGCAAACAAGTTCAATTTCTGTACACTCTCTATGATAATGATATCGGTGAACGTTACTAGCAGACAATCCAAATGTAAATCCTGTTATTATAATCTTCAAATGACTGTCCATTTGCATAGATAAGTAGACTGGGATACGATGTAATGGGTTAAAGTGTCTATACAAATCAAATATACTGCTGTCTTGAATGTGAGCATCACAGTCTTGCCATCTACAATCGATAAGCCTAGCACAAAGCATTTTCAAAAAGCAGTCTTTGCTTCCAACACACTGGTGAACCCACGTATATCCCAAACCTAATTCATATAATCCTACTTTAACTCTTGTCACCCAAATCTAAACTAAAGAACATCTTATAGGCTTTCTTAGGCCATCTTGTATCTTACATCTCAAGTAACTTTAACCGGTAACCTATACATTTCATCACAGAATTTAAGTATATTGGATATCTACTTGTTTTGCCATAACTTAAACCATTTCGTGTCTGTGAAGACTCACCCACAAATTTCTTCAGGGAAAATATATGGACTATTTTGCAGTGAAGCGCAGCATTTTCTAAGCCCCATACTTCAGCACCATACTGTACAATAGGTTGGACCTGAATATCAAACAGTTTGATAAATACACGACAAAACGTATTTCCTAATCTAGATAATCTCTGTGTTACGCTTAACACAGCATGTTTGCTCTGTCTGCTTTTTTTACAAGCGGCAGAAAAACTTAGCCGTGTTGAAAAATAAATGGTCGGTTCGTTCAGAATAGTTCAGAGAGAGAGAGAGAGAGACAGAGAGAGAGAGAGAGAGAGAGAGAGAGAGAGAGAGAGTGAGAGAGAGAGAGAGAGAGAGAGAGAGAGAGAGAGAGAGAGAGAGAGAGAGATTACACTTTTTCTTTGTGTGTATGTGTTTCTTTGATTGTTTCTGACATAATGATGGTCGGGATTTTGTATGTGTAAGAATTGGTGAAATTCAGCCCTGAAACGCAGTTTTAAAGAATCATGTTGATCTCCGACCT
>CM065720.1:38640563-38670563 GCA_033310375.1 Conus canariensis
AACCACACACACACACACACACACACACACACACACACACACACACACACACACACACACACCACATCACACACACATCCACATACACACTACACATGCACGTACAACACACGTACACAACACACACACACAGACACAGCCACACACTACACCACGCACGCACACACATACACACTCACATACACCATACACATGCACGTACAGACACACGTACACATACACATACACACACAGACACAGCCACACACATACACACACGCACACGTAACAACACACCACACACACACACACACACACACACACACACACACACAACAGAAGTGGGTGCGCGCGCACACACAGACACACACATACAGACACACTCACACACACTCACACATACACATACAGACTCATACACATACACACACACTCACACACACACACACACACACACACACACACACACACACACACACGCACGCACGCATACACACACACGCACGCACGCACGCACGCACGCATCACGCACACACACACACACACACACACACACACACACACACACACACACACACACACACACACACACTTCTTTGTCTTCTTCACTTGTATAACTTCAGCCTTCTCCATCAGGGATAACACGTTTTACAAGTACAGCGTCGTCTCCGTCTTCTTCTTCTTCTTCTTCTTCTCTTCTTCTTCTTCTTTGATGATGATGATGATGATGATGATGATGATCATCATCATCATCATCATTATGAATCATCATCATCATCATCTCATCATCATCATCATCATCGTCATGATCCTCACCGTCATTATTATTATTGTTATTATCGTTATCGTTATTGTTATAAGTATTATTATGATCATCAGCATCATCATTATTATATTGTTATAAGTATTATTATTATCATTATTATTGTTGTAGTTGCTTTTGTTATACATTTGTTACTATCAATATGAGTGTTGTTATTATCACCAGTTGGAGAAGTAGTAGTAGTAGTAGCAGTAGCAGTAGTAGTGGTGGTGGTGGTAGTGGCAGTGGTGGAGATGGTGATGGTACGGCAGTTATAATAGTCATTGTTGTAGGACTAGTAGTAATAGTGGTAGTGGTGGCTGTTGGTAGTGATACTAGCGGTGCTGTTATTATCATTATTATTATATCATCATTATTATCATCCTGATCAGTAGTAGTAGTAGAAGTAGTAGTAGAAGTAGTAGTAGTAGTAGTAGTAGTAGCAGTAGCAGTAGCAGTAGCAGTAGTAGTGGTAGTAGTAGCGTTGTCGGTGATGCCGTTCTTGTTGTTTTTGTTAATGTTAGAACTATTATTATCATCATTAGTGGTAGTCGCAGTCGGAGAGGTAGTAGTAGCCATAGTGTTTAAAGATATTTTTCTCTTACACTAATGTTTTCCAGTGGATTTCTTTCTCTGGTGTAATATCTGAGTTCGAAATGGTGAAACCCCCTTCATCTCCCTCTGACCACCTCCCTGTCCTCCCCCAGCACTTCCCTCTATTTTTTTTTCTTTTATCTTGTTCGAACTCTTTTGTACGTGGATTATTTCTCATTTGCCATTTATTGTACTGCATTTATAAGTGACGTGTACAGCCAACAGATGGAGAGAATGCGAGTGCTTTGTAGAAAGCAAATAAAATGTTTCAGTTTTAAACAAGGTGAGCTACAGTGTGCAGGGAGGCAGGGGGCAAAGGGAATAGATATTAGGCCTCAATCAATACAGAAGCAACATGTCTAGCCATAGAGGTCAGAGCTGTTTTGCTCAAAACAGACTACACACACACAAAAAAATCAACAGTCCATTCAAAAAGCAAAGCTCATACCTCTATGACTGGCATTGACAATGCAGTATCGAATGAAAATAACTGCAAATTGAATATAATGCTAACAACTGGCAACTCCTTTACCAGTTCGCCGACAATGCTCTGTCCCTCCCCCTCTATCTGTCTTTGTGCCTGCCTCTCTATGCACCTGTCTGTTTGTCTGCCTGTCTGTCTGTCTGTCTATCTGTCTGCCATACACACAAATACGCATGCACACACGCATGCACATATGCCCGTATGCACATATGCGTGTGTGCGCATGTGTATGCACACACACACACACACACACACCACACACACACACACACACACACACACACACACACACACACACACACACACACACACACACACACACACACACACACACACACACACACACACACACACACACACACACACACACGCGTGCGCACGCACACAATCTCCATCCTCCGTCCCATCTCTCACTTCCTCTTCTCCCTCTGGCTCTCCTGTGTGGGGTCAAACACCTCTAGGAAAACCTTTTGAACCTAGTAATGAAAAGATTTGCACCCAACACAAAGAACAGAAGCCGATGGCGATGGGGTCACTGAGATCTCCCGTGAAAAATGGCTGTCATCACGCAACATGTTCCACCTGGCTCCATTGGCCGTGTTCCACGTGCTGGTCGTCAGTTCGCCTCACGGCACAAATGGGTCCAGTGGAGTGGAAACAGACGTTTCCTGCGATAGACGTCTCTGGTGCGTGTGATGCGTTATTGACCTTTCGTCCGACTTCTTTCTGCTGTTCCAGTGACACTGCTTTGAAAGTCAGATGAAGTTGTTTGCACTTGTCGTGGCCAGTGTGCATTACGTTCAGCTGGTCATGGATAGTTTTGCTATTGTTATAAGTTAACTTCTGCCTTGTTTTCTTATCTGTTTGATTTTCTATCTGTGGATTATGTGATCTTGATTATGACTTTTTTGTTCTCTCATTTAACCCCTTCCACCATCCACCCATGCACCTCCTCCATAATAGCATTCCCCCCACGTCAGTTATTCCATCTCCCCCATGCACAGTCCCACCCAAGTTATCCTGTCACAGAAGCAGAACAGCAGTCCACAGGGAGCAGACAATATCAAGTCACCTAGAGGGATCCCAGCAAGGACGACAAAGACACTGCACTGCTGCCAAGCTACGTCTGTGGAGTTCAGTACTGTCTGTTTTGATCCAACATTTGCAGATTATCAGCTTTTTGCTGATGGCAATTCTTGTTCAGTATTGAAGCCAGTGTAGATGCGTATTCTCCTCCAGAGGGCCCCTCCACACCCAGCTAGCAACAATATACATACACTGGCCAGTACTGGCGGGTCTGAAATGAACGGACCACAGGCGTGAACGCAGAGAGCAAATCGAACTGAGGTTATCACAAGAGTGGAGTATAAAGGGCTACATGATTTCAGACATTTTTAACAATGATGATTTAGGATGAGTATGATGTAGGAGATGCTATGGAGTCCCTTTCTGGTTGTAAGCCACCTGACGGGGTGTACTCTTTTTTGTTTCTCTTGTATATCATGGCACCAAAGAGGCCCAAGAGAAAGAGACACCTACAGTGTTGTTTACAAACTTTGAACGATATCTACTTACAATCATCCATTGAATAGATTAAACCCGTCTGCATGGTTCCAGACTGCCTACCTAAGCCTATAGCACAGTCAGTTAGGGGAGGTGCTAACCGAGGGTGAAAAATCCTACTAATAAATGCCATTTATTGGCTCGAGTCCTCCTAGCCTGCAAATCGATTATGCCAAGTATCGCACAATAGTGACTAATACAGGAAGAAGTATCTTGACAGTAATTTCACGGAAAAAAAACAGAAGATTGCAAGTTCAAATTAAATATCCAATTTACATGATGGAAAATTTGTGTGCACTTTAATCAGTCCCTTTTTGCATAGTGGAAATAACATAGTGGAAATAACATTTCTGTCGTCAGCATTCTCTTGTTTACAAATTAGTTTGAAAGCAAAACCTAGATTGAAAATGCTGCAAACAGAAAGAAAAAACCTATCAGTGGCGATTAAACGCAATTTCGTAAACATAGCGAGAAAGAACTGTTTGCATTGTAAGTTTTCATGTGATGTTCAAAAACATAGATGAACGTCTTTTGAATAATTCTAATTTGTTCCATCGTTTGATTGTCTTATAAAAACTGTTTCTATAAATAAAACATGCAGTGGATGAGACTGACAGTTCCTCCATATCTTACATTCCATCGCTGAACCTCAGGAAAAACTCCGGGTAGTATTTTTCCTCTTGCATTATTCATATATGCATGCTCACAGATACAGGCAGTGTTCTGTCTACATGAATATTCGTATTGTATTTTGCGAACAAGATGGCTCTGATGTCCCCAGAATACGGCGTAAATACACAACATACGCAGCGGGATACAACTTGGACGAGATATTTCTTATCTTTCTGCTGAGAACACTGTACTTATAAGTTGGACTCAGGATTTAAGAATATGATAGGACAGAAGGCTGGGTGGCAGTGGAGTGATTTTGCTACATACACAACATGGCAGTGACTGATTGCACTTCTTCCTTGGGGAGGCTGGCACACACACACACACACACACACACACACACACACACACACACACACACACACACACATACATACACACACACACATACACACACACACACACACACACACACACACACACACACACACACACACACACACACACACACACATACACGAAAACCTGAACATAAATAGATAACAGAAACAAACAAGCAAACACACACACACACACACACACACACACACACACACACACACACACACACACACACACACACACACACACACACACTCATACACACATACACACACACCTTTTGCACCAAATTACCTATTCCTTATCACTAAGTGTACGCTTTGGCCGAGTTTCAATGTGAAAACCGCAAAGTAAAAAACCAAAATCAAAACAAAAACAAAAACAAAACAAAAACGAAAGGGTGATACAAAAAAAAAGAAGAAGAATATCAGTAAAAAGAAGAGGTGTTTAAGTGAATAGCTGTCTTACCTGCAGAGCTAACGGCTGTGGGATCAAACCATCGTGGGATCGGACTTCTTCGGCTTGAAAATCCCTTCTGTCCACCCAGCAGTAAATGGGTACCTGGTTCAGTTCAGGGAAGATTAAAGGCGGCAGAAGGAGAGGAATGAGCTCTGCCTTCCATCTCACTATGCCCACAACACACAGTGGAACTCTTAACAGTTCACTGCAGCCATTGGGCTATTGAAAATTTATTGTACTTATTTTTCAAAATCTTCCAGGAACGCGAGAAAATTGTGAGAAACGTAAGAAGAATTCGAGAAAATGAGAAGAGTCCTGCAATGTGATAGTAAACTTTCATTTACACACGTCATGATAGCAGTCGTAAGCAAAAACTGCGTAACAGTCATAACGTATTTGTGTTGTACTATGACTGTGGTGTTTTTTTTTTCAGTTTTATCCGTATTTGGTTTTAGGTTTTCCTTTATTACCAAATAAAGTGTTGCAAATCTCTCTCTCTCTCTCTCTCTCTCTTCTTTGTGTGTTGTGTGTGTGTGTGTGTGTGTGTGTGTGTGTGTGTGTGTGTGTGTGTGTGTGTGTGTTCGCGCGCGCGCGCGTGCGCGTGTGCATATGGTGTGTGTGTGTGTGTGTGGTGTTTGTGTGTGTGTGTGTGTGTGTCCCTCCCCCCTCTCTCTGAATATTCATACAGTGCCATTGAAAGACTTCCAAGTTTGGGACAGGAAATAAACAGCATGTCCATGTTAGCTACCTCAAACATAACAAAATCTTTTGGAACGCCTTGAGAATGGCTTGTACCTGGTTTGTCTGTCACCCTAACGGCCCTCTGTCTGCCTGTCTGTCTGCCTATCTATCTGTCTGTCTGTCTGTTTGTCTGTCTCTCTCTGCCTCTGTGTGTGTGTCTGTCTGTCTCTCCCTGTCTGTCTGTCTATCTCTGACTGTCTGTTCTGTCTCTGTCTTTCTGTCTCTTCCAATCGTTCATGTTTGGTGCGCGCGCATGCGCGCGCGCGTTTGTGTGTATATACGTGTATGTCGTGTGTACGTGCGTGCGTGCACGCGTGTATGTGTGTGCGTATGTGTGTGTGTGCATAGGTATGTTTCCGTGTGTGCGTGTGTGTGCGTGCGTGCGTGCATGCATGCATGTATGCGAGTGTGTGTGTATGAGTGCGTGCGCGCGCACGCGTGGCGCGCGCGCGCGCGCGTGTGTGTGTGTGTGTGTGTGTGTGTGTGTGTGTGTGTGCGCGTGTGTGTTCTTCTAATGATCATATATGTTCAAATTTGTTGAGAATACAAAGTGTTTGGGTGTACACACACGCACGCACGCACACACACACACACACACACACACACACACACACACACACACACACACTCACACACACACACACGCACGCACGCACGCACGCACACACACACACGCACACACATACACACACACACACACACGCACACACACACGCACACACCGCGCACACGTACGCGCGCGCGCGCGCGCGCGCACACACACACATACACACACACACCCACGGACACACACACAAACTGAAGCGGCATGAGCGGGCACACACATATATGCACAGGCATACGCAATGCGTACTCACACACCATGCACATACGCACATGCACTCATACGCCGCATACACTGGCACACACTCATGGGCCAGTGCGCACACATACATGAACACACATACACACACACACACATACGTGTACACAACACACACACACACACACACACACACACACACACACACACACACACCACACACCACGCACGCACGCACGCACGCACGCATGCACGCACGCACGCACGCACACACATGCACACACACACACACACACACACACACACACACACACACACACACACACACACACACACACACACAGAGATGATAATGGCACAACCAATGTTAGGTCGGTAACTAAGGTCTGACCGGGAAGTTGGGCTAAAACGAGATGAGATATCTGCTAAATTGCTGCCACAAGGCCCTATTCTTAACTTGTCTCATCTTAGTCATTAATTCAACTGTCTATCAGCTTTAAATAATGCACAGTGTAGTCTCGAAAATTAGTGGTTGTGGGGGTACGTTTATGGACTAGTCCGCACGCAGTGACATTAATGAAACTGAAACTGAAATGTCCAGGTGCTTCTACAATCATACAGATAAAACAGTTCTTGCAGCCATATTTCTAAAATGGCCTTGCCTGAACCTCCAAGCCGCCGTCTGCCTTGGCTGGAGCAGGCAAAGGAGATGACAACAAATCCATTGAAAGGCACCTTGCCAGTCAAGCTCTGTATCCGGTCCTCTTCCAGGGATGACGATGGTCTGAATGCTGGTGCCCATGACGCCCTCCACTCCGCATGGCTTCGCTCATGTCAGGATTGTCATTCCTCTCCTCGCCTTGACAGGGCTGATTGACGTCTAACCCACGCACACTGTCCCCGGCAACTTCTACGGCTCCCCAGTACAGTAGTGTCCGGATCGTTGGTGGCCGCAATGTCCCTGCCGGCTGAACTGTCCACATTGCGACATGCCGGATACTTTGGCTGGTTTTGAAATGCTGCTTTAAGATAGTCGACCGGTTGGACGTTTCAGCTGTCTACTCGTTAAGGGCTGAAATGTTGAAACTTTTATTACTTTTCTCTCTAAAGTGTAATACATTACAAAGTGTTGGTGTGGTGGCGGGAGACGGTGGGGGTGGGAGGAGGGGGGGGGACAGTCGGGTAAAGAGGGGGTTTGGGTGCATGGGTGAGTGAGTGGGTAGATAGGAATGGCTAGGATGGGAGCTAACGTGCCAAGGCGGCTTCCAGCAAAATTGCGTATGCGGTTGGTACCCCATACATTGTTCATTGCTGTGAAGATAGGCCTGTGCTCATACAGTTGCAATAATGAAACTGTTGCAGTCTAAATCTCAGTCGAACTCACAGAATAGAACAAAGAGTGTCATGTAGATATCCTGTGGCTGAGGCATAAGTTCATATTATATACTACTCAAAACAATTTAAGGGCCACACAGTTCATCACTCCCCAATAATAACTCATAAGTCCGACAGCTGAAATCAACCAACAAACATTTAATTCAATCATTTGATCATCGATTGGACACAATTTCATCAAGAAGTGCAAATCAATTATCGCGAAAATTTCATTGACATGGACACACCCCCATTTTGCAAATTCAGAACAACCGACTGTCAGAATGTCAAGAGTCAATATCGTGTGTGACCGCCATTGGCTTTGATGCAGTCAAGGCAGCGCTGTCTCATGGATCTGACCAAAGTCTGGAGGGTGTTCTGGGGGATCGCCTGCCACTCCTGCTCCAGATTCCTGAACAGGACGTCGAGATTGTGTGCAGGAGGGTGTTTGTTGCGTATACGACGGTCCAGAACATCCCAAAGATGTTCGATGGGGTTCAGATCGGGTGAGCGGGCAGGCCAGTCCATCCTGGTGACTTGCTGCTGCTGGAGAAAGTTCTGTACGACCCGTGCTCTGTGCGGCCTGGCATTATCGTCCTGTAGTATGGCTCCTGGTCCCATGGTCTGCAAAGCTGGTACAGCGATTGGCTCCAGAATGTCGTCCCTGTAGGCTAAGCCGGTCAGGCAGCCTTGGACACTGTGCAGGGGTGTTCTGTGATGAAGACTGAAGCCACCCCACACAACCAGGGACCCACCACCATAGCGGTCGTGCTCCGCAACAGTTGCGTCAATGAAGCGCTCTCCAACACGCCCCTAGGCGCGAATCCTGCCGTCGTTGAAGGACAAGGTTGTAGCGGGATTCATCAGAAAAGAGCACCCTGGACCACTGCTGCCTTGTCCAGGCCAGGTGTCGTTGAACCCAAGACAGACGAGCAGCACGGTGAGCTTTGGTCAGTGGAGGTCGCAATGCTCGACGCCTTGACCGCATGTTGGCCTCACGCAGGTGGTTGCAAACCGTCTGGTCGCTGACGAGGACGTTGCTGGCTGCTCTCAGCTGCCCCCGGAGCATGTTGGCGGTGGCGGTTCTATCGCGTAGTGCCGCCAGGGTGATGAAGCGATCCTGTCGTCTGGTGGTCGCTCTGGGGCGTCCAGGTCTGCGTGCTTCTTGAACTCTCCCATAGTTGTTGTACCGGTCTCTCAGTCTTTGAATGACAGAATGTGTTACAATGTGTTACTCTAAGTCGTCTGCCAACTTCTCGGACCGCCACGCCTTCTTGTAGCCAGGCCACAGCCATCCCTCTCTCAGCGTCACTAAGTTTGCGTCTTGGTGGCATGTTTGAACACCCCCCCAGAAGCGGCCCTTAATAAAGCCACTGGTCAGCGAATCAGGTTGACAAGTGTTCATTAAGGGTCCGGCTTGCATGTGCAATGCAGTTTTCAGACACCGAACACTGCTGCGCCAGCTAGGCGCACTCAAATTGCGACCTTTTTCTCGTGGTTTTTGAGCTTCTTTTGCGGACACAGAATCGACTGAACAATTGCCAAAACCAGTTTTCTGTGAAGCACTTGTCACACTCTGAGTGAATAAATTGGCCATAAACATTTCATGTTTTATGCTACGCTGTATTATGTAAACCATATCAAAAATGAACGCGGCCCTTAAATTCTTTCGAGTAGTCTATATTTCACAGTACGTGTTGATATACTGCGCTACAGAGAAGGCAGAGAACGTTCTGTGTGTTACACATTTTGTTGCTGATTGTCGTGCAAACATGAAGAAATGAATGTTGATGAGTCGACAGCCAGTGTGCCGCGGGAGGGAGGGTGAGGAGGGACGGAGACTGGAGTCACATATGTACACTCTCCATCACACATGTCCCATCACCACACACACACACACACACACACACACACACACACACACACACACACACACACACACACACACTCCTCCACACACACACACACACACCACACACACACACACACACACACACACAGAGAGAGAGAGAGAGAGAGAGAGAGAGAGAGAGAGAGAGAGAGAGAGTTTCAGACTTTTGTCTTTTGATTTCTTAACAAATTTTAGTTTTCTTTATTTCAAGTCAAAACTCTTTCTTTCTTTTCCCCTTCCTCTGAGTACCCATGTTTGTTTTGAAAGAGACGCTAGTCTTAAGGGCTGCAGGACCTACACGATTTGGGAGGTTTCGGTGAATTAAACTGTCCTGATTTGAAAGACCTGCACTTACACACCATCCCACGGATTCTGTGAATAAAGCTTCGTTGTAAATTATAAAAACCACATCAATAACCTTGCACAATGTCGAACGCAAATGCAAGCAACACATTTCACTATTACCTTAAAAGAAACCTGTAACTCATCTGCTTCTTCGCCTGTTTGCCATTCTGGCTATGGTTCATCTGGAACATAAAAAAAAAATCAGATACATGGATACTTACCAAAACAAAAATCCTTTAGTAAACATCAGTACCAGGGAGATGCATTATACTGGAGTAGAGTCATCAATACTTCTATAGTCCATGTTAGATGAGTTGCAAGAAAAGCTGCAACATTTCAACGGACCAAGTCGTCTGTTTTGCCAACAGATCTTAAAAAAAAAAAAAAAAAAAAAAAAAAAAAAAAAAAAAAAATTATAAAATCGCCTCTATCATGTTACCAGAACAATTTGGGAAGCAAATTTGACATCTCTTTGACCGTGCACATCCCAACCACCACCTTGTAACCACACAACACCCATCTTCATCTCCCATTTCCCTCAGCAACAGACTAAGTATCATCACTTCGATCTCTATGACAGAAAGCGAAGCGCCGACAGGAAGTGCTGCTCTCCCTTTGAAGGGGTGCAAGAGAGTAATACCTCTTTTGCGTGACGGTGGCCATTTGCAGCAGAACGCGATTGGGTACAGTTTGTTGGGTGAAAGGGGACGGACAGAGAGAGAGAGAGAGAGAGAGAGAGAGAGAGAGAGAGAGAGAGAGAGATAGATAGATAGATAGAGAGAGAGAGAGAGAGAGAGAGAGAGAGAGAGAGAGAGAGAGAGAGAGATTCAAATCCATTATAATTATGGACAGGCTACCTCATACGTGAATCGATACAAATCTTCAGGCAGGAACCAAAAGCCATTTGCTGACCTGTGTTGCTCTACAGCATCATGTCCTCGTCCTGTCCGCCTGTGCACGTGGCGTGCTGTACTTTGCTGCATCCGGTAAGCTGTTCTGGGGTATTTTGATCTCAGTATGTCTCCTCCTGTGTGTTTCTATTCCTGGTGAAAGCATGATAAATGTCACGATTTAACCGTGCATATGTGTGTGTGCGTGCGTGCGTGCGTGCGTGCGTACGTGTGTGTGTGTGTGTGTGTGTGTGTGTGTGTGTGTGTGTGTGTGTGTGTGTGTGTGTGGTCGGGTAGATGTGATCCAGAGTGTGCGAGAATGCCCATAATGTATATTCCACTCTCCTAGCCCTGCGCATTAATTTTCATTTAAATCTGTTTATAATGCGTCCTTTGCACGCAATTTATCCTTCAAGCACAGGGTACTCACATGCCAACTTTTATCCCATTCTGCAGGCTCAGTTGAGAGTTATCAGGGAGAGAAATCTCACGCCCATGTTCGAATCATGCGCACAGTTTGAATAAAGTATCCTTGGGGCACTAACCTCACGAGAAATGTTGTCGGGAGAAATGTTGTCACAATCCGTCATGCAACTTGTTCGCCAGTCCTAAGCATTCCCTCCTCACTCACTCATGCACTGAAACCCACCCCATACCAAACTGCAAACCCTTCCCTCCTCCCTTACGACCGTGTTATCTATTGTACCATAGAAATGAATCTTGCTGAAATAAAGTTCCAGAATTTCAGCCACTTACTAAAGTGGCAGCCAAAATGCCCCCGAAAACGAAAATCGCCAAAGTTTGGACATTGCAGCATGTCACACCAGCGAAAATGTTCAAACCGGCAAAAATATCTTACCATGGACAGTTCAGCCACTTACTAGGAAGGTGGCCGAAATGTTCCAAGCGGCCTAAACGTTCAAAATGTAGACACTGGAGCCTGTGCATAACGGCCAACCCAGCTAAAGCCCCAAAGAAAAGTCTTCGTGTGGACAGTTCAGCCGGTTGGGACATGTTGGGCACCCGTCATCCTGACACTGCTGAGCAGGCGCAGAGAATTGGTCGGGGAGAAGACGCATGTATTAGGCGTCAGTTCGGCCTGTCAGGGCAAAGAGATGAATGGATGCTCCTGTAATGAGAGAAGGCTTGTGGAGTAGAGGATGGCATGACCACTAGCATTCAGACTGGTGGTCTCCGGAGGAAGACTGGATGCAGAGCATAGCTAGCAAGCTGCCTTTAAAGGGACTTGTTGCCTCTTCTGTGTGCATAGTCAAGGAAGAGGGAGGGATTGATGTGCTCGTTTCTCTTGAGGCAAGGCAAGACATCTGCAGGAAGTTTTTTTTTTTTTTTTTTAAATTTGTAACACTACAGGAACGCTCTGCCACTTTCTAGTGTTTTGACCGACTGCAAAACTGAGGTAATCATCAGAAGCACGCACAAAAACACTCTCATACACGCGTGCGCGCGCCGCACACATACTAACACACACACACACACACACACACACACACACACACACACACACACCACACACACACACGCACAACACACACACACACACACACAAAAAATACACACACTTCCTTCTCACATGTGCAAATACGCACATGCACAGCAAAAAATCAGACATAGACACACACACACACACACACACACACACACACACACACACACACACACACACACACACACACACACAAAACACACAACACACTAACACACCTTCTCACGCCCTCATTTGGCCCATACACACACTCTTTGGTTTGTTTCTTTGAAAAGAAAATGCATTCGAAAATGCAAAGGCCTGCGTGCTATGCAAATCAAACAAGATTCTTTCACCTTAAAAAAGAAAAGAAAAGAAAGAAAATCCCCAGTCTACCTCAGTTTTTGAACATCCATAAACATTCTAAGAATACCTCAAGAAGGATGGTCATAAGATGGCCTCATATGATTAGAATCAGTGTACCTCCTGTACATAGATCTGTTTATCATTTCCTTTTGAATGATTTGCGTGTTGTTTTCCAGATAAACAAGCTAAAACATATACATTTGTTTAGGGTTTTTTTTTTTCTTTTCTTTTTTTTTGTTTTTCAATCTTCTGTGCCACCTCAGTGGCATTGCACCCACGCCGCTTGTTTCTACACCCCCTCCACAGCCACAGCCCTGTCAGTCCCACCACAGCCCCGGCACCGGCAATCCACAGGGAGCAGTCAATGTCAAGTCGTCAAGAGGCAACCCACCGGAGGAGACACTGCATTGCTGCCGAGTCACATCGGTGGTGTTCACTGGCGCCTGGTCTGATCCAACATCAGGACACCGCCTACTAAGCCCCCTACTGACGATAATAATTGCTTAGTGGCCGAGCTGGCGTGAGTGAGCTCTCCCTCCGGAGGGCGCCGTGGTGGTCCGTCCAACGACAGCCCCCATGAACTCGCCGATACTGGTGACTCCGACGGGAATCAACACAAGGCCACAGACATGGAGAGGACATCAAAACTGAGGTCACCATGAGAGCAGGGCATGAAGGGCCACAGAATTTGAGACTTTTTTATGCTGATCAATGATAATGAGGATGATGAAAATGATGCTACGGATTTCCATTCAGGTCTGAGACTGCATGACAGGGCTGTAATCTACGCTTCCTTTCATAATATATCCCGGCATCAACCGGACCCGAGAGATACAGATACCTGCATTGCTGGTCGAGAAATTTGAGCAACACTATCAGAGATGCATGTATTAAGTGGATGAAACTCGACTGTGTGGTCCCAATCTTCCCAACTGAGCCCGCAGCAAACTCAACTCTGGGTTGGAACCGGTCGGGGCAGAAAAATCTCACGATTCTGATGGGAATCGAACCCATGACCTCCCAGCCGGGAGTCCGCGTCGCTAACCACTTCGCCACAGCGGTTGCTTTGTTTAGCTTTTTTGTGCACATCAATCGTTTCCTCCCCCCCCTCTCTCTCTCTGTCTCCCTCCCTCCCTCCCTCCCTCCCTCCCTCCCTCCCTCTCTCTCTCTCTCTCTCTCTCTCTCTCTCTCTGTCTCTCTGAACGGATTAGTATTACTGTCGGTGAAAAGACGTTAAACGGTCAAAGGACCGACTTCACAGTGAAATGATGTGAGTTCGAATCACGCTGGAACCGAACGTAGGTAATGTCATTTCGCTACCCAGCTTGACATGTAGTTGGTCTGGTGATGTAGTGTAGTGGAAGGCAGGTCCCCTTCTCCCACTCTCCTGGGAGGCTTCTCCCCGTTTGCCTTGAGTCATTTAGAAGCAGTTGACGTGGAACTTGAAATGAGTCGGATGACTGAAAGAACACACTCACGCACACACACGCGCGCACGCGCTCGCACGCACGCACAGATAGGCACTCACGCCCGCGCACGCACGCACGCACGCACAGACACACACACGCACGCACACACACACACACACACACACACACAGACACAGAGAGAGAGAGAGAGAGAGAGAGAGAGAGAGAGAGAGAGAGAGAGAGAGAGAGAGAGAGGTGATAGGAGGGAGGGTGATAGACAATGACGTTGGCCGTCCCTCAAGTCGTTCCAAAGGACTTAGTTATGCATGAGGCAACTAACATGGCCGTACAGTTTATTTCCTGTACGAAATTGAAAGACATTTTTACGGCGTTGGTATGAATATTCACAGAGAAGGAGAGGGAGAGAGAGAGATAGAGTTGTTTGATGTATTGGACAGAAGAAAAGAAACGCCTTGTTGAACTGTGTAAAATAACCCCCCCCCCAAAAAAAAAAAAAAAAAAAAAAAAAAAAAGAAAAAAAAAAGTAAAAAAAATATTGACAGAAAAATAACGTATGTATGATTTGTTTTTTTCCTAGTGGAGGGTTACTTATATTTTGCGGGTATTTGGGGAAACGGTCCGTTGCTCTCAGCCGTAATTGCGTTCTGTGTGTTATGCAAAATTGGAACTGTGCTTACAGGAGCATAATGTGGAATGGTTGAAAGGCTGCCTAGCGCAGATTACACCTAAGTAACGATGGGGAAAATCACATATAAAATGCAATGTCTTTAGAAGTGTCACAATAATACCAGCAACCGATTTTTTTTTTTTTTTTTTTTTTTTTTTTTTTACAGAATATAACCTTTTGTGATTTCAGTGTGGCTCTCACTTTTGTTGTCACCGGATAATTAGGCTTTTCTTCTTTTTCTTTTTATATCATAGACCATATTCAAGTATCTGCGTGTTTTTTTTTTGTTGATAAATGATATTTTTGCGTGTGTGCAGCATGCCTTTTAGCGAAAATATCTGTAGAAAATTTTGTATTTGTTTACACCACCGCGAAAAAAAAAGAACAAACGTAAAAGTGCTGTTCTGCAGCAAAGCCCTCTTTATGAGGTAAACTTCTTAATACGCAAATTCAACACGCATTTACTTACATACATAGAGATACAGCTAATACTCTCAGCAGAAACATAAAGAATCTCCTGTCCAAGTTGTAACCACTCCCTGCTTGTGTGTATCTATGCAGTATCCTGTGGACATCAAACCCATCTCGTGTGCAAAACAGGCTATGAGTATTCATTCAAACAGAAACTGCCTGTAAATGTGTAGAAAATATGTGCATAACACCAAAAAAGCAATGACTGTACCTTTTTCTTGTTATATAGCACATGCAAACTGTCAGCGTTAACATTTCCTCCTTGCTAATTGCAATACATTGTATCTAATTGCCTGGGCTGCATCATTGTTAGCAATCATTCTTCTCAAATTTTGCGTTCAGATCAATTCGTGAATAGTGCGGTAATTGTTGAAAACAGAATCAGAAGTAATTGTAACACAACATAAAAGGAGAACTTATCAAAGCATACGAACAATGTTTATTGTATCCATGCCTTTCGGACTTTGATTTGCTATCTTTTATGTCTTTTCAATAGGATTACTCTCAGGTTTCCTGTATCTGGACTAGTCATCGTTATGCAATGGTATAGCGTCAGGGAATTACTCTCTGACAGGTGGGGTTTCGACTGTGGCAAGGACGTACATTTCTTGGAATTTTTGGCCAAAGCCAGCTAATATCCTAGAGTTAGTGTGCTACAGGTTCAGAATGGAAGACTGGGAGCTTACTGTCGAAATTCGTCCAGTTAATGGATGGATATTTAAACCAGCCTAACACTGCAGGAGTCTGTAGCTCTCACGTTACTTGATGCTTGGATGTATTGTAAGAAGAAACGTACAACCCAGTCGTGTGGTCTGATAACAGAATGGAACTCTATGGCATCAGCTTCATTCATCATAATGTAAAGAACAGTCACAGAGTACCTCTGTTTTGATTCCCTTTCTGTCTCTATGCCTGTGGTGAATTCATGCCAAGGTTGTCAGTATTGGTAAGTGTGTGAGGACTGTTGTTAGACAGACGTGCTCAGACCCTCTGGAGTGGGGATGGGGGTGGGGTGGGGTGGGGTGGGGGGTGAAAATGCCCGTCTACACTGACTCCATTATTAGGCAAAATTGTCATCAGTAGGAGTCTACTAGATTGTGTCCGTTGGATCAGAAAAAGCATCACTAGAAGTAGTGTGGAATTAGTGCAGTGTCTTCTTTGGTGGGTTGCCTCATGACGCCCTGCCATTGAACGCCCCTTGTAGAATGCTGTTTTGGTACTGTGACAGACCACGTTGGATGAGGCTGTGTATGGAGTAGCCAGAATGACAGACATGGGAGTAATTCCATTGGTAAGGAGATGCGTGTGTATATGAGGCGGATGGAAGGATGGCGGTAATGGTTAATGGAATAGCCTGAAAGAAAGTCAGAGTCAGCATCATATAACCCACAGACAAGAAAGTGGTTAATTAAGAGGACAGAAGTTTGAAACAACAGAAACACTATACATTTCTAGCAAAAGGTAACAGCACAGGCTGCAAGAAATGCAACAGCTACATCTGACTTTCAAAGCAGTGTCATTGGAACAGCAGAAAGAAGTCAGACGAAAGGTCAATAACGCATCACACGCACCAGAGACGTCTATCGCAGGAAACGTCTGTTTCCACTCCACTGGACCCATTTGTGCCGTGAGGCGAACTGACGACCAGCACGTGGAACACGGCCAATGGAGCCAGGTGGAACATGTTGCGTGATGACAGCCATTTTCACGGGAGATCTCAGTGATCCCATTGCCATCAGCTGCTGTACTTTCTTTGGGTGCGAATCTTTTGATCAATGGGTTCAAATGGTCATCCTTTTTCTTCAAATATTGTTGAAGATGTTTGTTCCAGGACAGGAAACCTTGAAGGGGGAGGAAGGAAGAGATCAGATGGAAGATTAAAAGCAAATTCTCTCTCTCTCTCTCTCTCTCTCTCTCTCTCTCTCTCTCTCTCTCTCTCTCTCTTCAGCTATGCTCTTAAGAATTTCGACAACCAAGCGGCGAAAGGGAGGCAATCGATCGAGATCAAAGTAGACGTTTGTGTGTGCGTGTGAATGGAAGAAGACAGCGGACGTCCCGTCTCAGAGAAAATGGCCAGTTATCATTGTTTAGCTTTTAGCTGAGACAGGCGTTATGTACACTAAGGTCGTGATGCTCTTTCTGTCTGTCTGTCTGTCTGTCTGTCTGTCTGTCTGTCTCTCCCCCCCTCTCTGTCTGTCTGTCTGTCTGTCTGTCTCTCCCTCCCCCCCCCCTCTCTATCTCGCTCGTTCTCTGTCTGTCTGTCTGGCACCTTAGCATTGAAGGTGGAAGGGATCGATTGACATCAAAGAGGGACTGATTTTGAGTGTGATGCGAAAACTACAGCAGACACTTTCCCTATGGGAGAATGGCCTGTAATCATTTACTTTGGTTAGCCTGTAACTGTGACTTGTGTTATGCACACTTGAGTCGCAGGGTGCTCTCTCTCTCTCTCTCTCTCTCTCTCTCTCTCTCTCTCCTCTCTCTCTCTCTCTCTCTCTCTCTCTCTTCTCTTGTGCTGTGTGTGTGTGTGTGTGTGTGTGTGTGTGTGTGTGTGTGTGTGTGTGTGTGTGTGTGTGTGATTTGTGTGTGTGTGTGTGTGTGGATTAAGCAATCAGACATCTTTAATACTTTTTCTCCAGAAAGCATTTCAAACTGCAGTTTCACAACTCCATTCGCATGGTTTGCCTGTCCATGCAAGTGCAGTAACATTTCGTTCTGTCAGTCTTTTACATCCGCCTCTAGAGTGATAGAACTTTTACCAATAAAAACTCAAATTCTGAATGTAATTGATAGCGAACCGGCAAAAAACCCCAAACAAACAAACAAAAAAAAACCCGTAGACAAACGAATCACAAGACAAAACACGACGCGTTTCGACATCATAGTTCTTCTTCAGGCAAGATACAAAACACACAGGACAACGAAAATGAACGAGCAATCACTTATCTTCATTCACTTCAGCGCAAGATGGGAGTTTAAAAACGCGTTAAACGAAAAAAAAACAAAAAAAAAACAAACAAAAAAAACACACACAAACACTGACCTCCGGGATAATGACTAGGTGATCACACTTCGCGCCGTATTTGAGGTCACTATGATTCTTAGGAGAATATCAAAGAGCTGAATGTCGTTCATACAATAGTTTGTGACAAACCGAGTGCGCTCTGCAAACCCTGAGGAAACCACATCATGAGCTGAATTACCCAGCCAGCAGGCTGACTAGTTGACTGACCAACCAACCAACCAACCACATGCCAATCAGGCAAATGTTTACTCCATCGTTTTACCATCAAACACAGACAGTGACTGCGTAGATGGTAGGGCTAGCGGGAATGGCAGGATACCAGTAAGGACACACATTCCTGGCGGTGTCAACTGTATTCAGGTAAGAAAGGCAGAGAAGCTCACCGACAGGATTTTACGATCAAACACACTGCATTCTCAAACAAATGTGGGTTGAGAATATTGATGTTAACGACTCTCTGTCTGTCTGTTTTTCTGTCTCCTGTCTGTCTGTCTGTCTGTCTGTCTCTGTCTCTGTCTCTGTCTCTGTCTCTGTCTCTCTCTCTCTCTCTCTCTCTCTCTCTCTCTCTCTCTCTCTCTCTTAATGCATCGGATGAGCATAGGGCATTCGCAAAATTTACATTCATGTGTTCATGAGTGTGTATCGCTTTTTCTTCGTTTAAGTTGTTTCTTAACAAATGTCATGGTTATCCATTATCCCAACCACCCCTTCACCCGTTCCCTATCCATTGACAGGGATGAAAAAGGTCCGTCATTTAATCATTCCAACTCTTCGACTCAACACTTCCGTCTTCGACTCTCTCTCTCTTCTCTCTCTCTGTCTCTGTCTCTGTCTCTGTCTGTCTGTCTGTCTGTCTGTCTGTCTGTCTGCTTCTCTCTCTCTTCTCTCATGCTTAACTGACTGACAGTCTGGTAATTGAAGGCAGAAAGACAGTACACAAGGAAAAACAACGTTGCCTTTTGAGCAGATGTGGTGTGAAACAGTTGACGTGCTATCTCTAGGGAAACAACGTGCAGTCGTCAACGTCGTTTCGCTTTCAAGCTCCGCCGTGCGTCACGTCAGGCCGATTTGAGTCGCAAAGGGACGTCTTTTTGCTTCTCTGTCTGTCTGTCTGTCTGTCTGTCTGTCTGTCTGTCTGTCTGTCTGTCTCTCTCTCTCTCTCTCTCTCTCTCTCTCTCTCTCTCTCTCTCTCTCTCTCTGAGGTTGTGTGTGTAGGTACATGAGTGCATGTGTGTCCTGCTCGTAACATTCTGCCTAGTATGCTTTTCATTCACAGCAGACACTGATTCCCCCCCCCCCCCCCCCCCACTGTCTGTTTGTCTGTCTGTCTGTCTCTCTAGCAGACTTCAGACTTCAAGAACGGGTAGAAAAAATATAATTTGACTGGTGAACACCAAGCAGGATTGAAAAGGGGATACTCTACAGTCGACCATATGTTTACTTTCTTAGTGCTGATACAAAAAACAGTTTTGTTTCAATCGCAAGTTATATGTTGCCTTCATTGATTTTGAAAAGGCGTTTGATTCAATAGAAAGAAACTTGTTGTGGTCGATCCTTCTGTAAAGTGGAATAAAAGGCAGTTTGTATCGATGTGTTCGTAGCGGTGTGTATCATGTAAACACTAGGGTCAGATGTGGTGCTAAACTGTGTGGTGTGAAACAAGGTGATATATGCAGTCCTGGTTTCTTTTTTTATGTATCAATGAATTAGCATGGAAGTAATTAGAGAACGAGAACGAAGACATGGTGTTACATTTACGCATATCACCTTTGAGCTCTTTGTATTATTACTGGCTGATGATGTAGTGACACTGGCTGGAACACTGATAGATTTAGTTTGTTTTTTCGCAGCGTCAGGCTTGCGTCTGAAGGTGAACATGGGCAAAAACAACGTCGTTGTATTTAGGAAAGAGGATTATTTATCTGCAAGCAAAAAATTGACTTACAACGGTATAGAAATACCTGGTGTTAATACATACAAATACTTAAGAATCTACTTTTCTACCAGATTCAATTTTGTAGCAGCTTGCAATAACCTTTGTAATAAAGCAAACAAAAAAAGAAGAGAAAACAAAAAACAACATTGCCATCTATTTGTAAAAACTGTTTAAGTTTAAAAACAAGTAATTATCTACATACCCTCGTGAAACTCATTCCCTCACAGATTAAGCTAATTGTACAATATGGTGCCGAGTTATGGAGGTGGATGATACAGTATTGCAATACGAAAGGATCCACTTATTTGGGCTCAAAAGATTCTTGAAAGTTGCATTACAAACACTCAATGACCTTGTACATGGCGAAACGAACAGGTAGTCTATTTACATAAATTCGCCGTAGAATTGTTAAGTTTTGGTTAAAATGCACACGAATGCATGGAAATAGATTACCTATCGTATGTTATTTGCTTTAGATGAACGACACAAAAGAAACTGTGTCCCAAATATTGGCTGAAATGGTATATTTACGGATTTGGTTATGTCTGGTTGAAGTAAGGCGTAAATGCAAATTGTGATTTTCTCAGAATCTTTAGAGACTACCAAAACTGATTTAGTTATATTCGTGAGAGTTTTCAAACACGAAACCAGTCTTTGGAGAATTAGAAGTAATTAGCTTAGCGAATTGAGGCTTTTGCGGTTTTTTCTTCTTTTTGCGGTTTTTAAAGGAAAAACCAAATCCTCGTCTGCAACTTAACTTTTTTTTGTCTTTCTGTCTTTTTAATTGTGCGAAATGTGCAATATCGTACGTGGACAGACTCTGTCATGTATGCCTTCCTCAAATTCTCGTGCGGTGATGTATGTGTGGTAGATGAGTTCACTAAGAATTGCATTATCTAAGAAACATCGTACTTGTATACAATATATGGCAGTCATTGAGCGTAAATACAAAATGCTGGGCACGATGTTTCAGGATTTCTTTTCTTTTGTGCGTCCGTGCGTGTGTATGTCTCTGTCTCTGTCTCTGTTTCTGTTTCTGTCTCTGTCTCTCTCTCTTTCTTATTGTGTGTGTGTGTGTGTGTGTGTGTGTGTGTGTGTGTGTGTGTGTGTGTGTGTGTGTGTGTGTGTGTGCTTGATGTCAGAGCGATGAAAAGTACCAGGTGGAAAAGTTGTCTCCCTAACTTCAAGATGCTTGGGAAAGCGAGCATTGTCTACCACACACTCTTCACAAAAACCGCGTCACATTGTGTTGGCAGTGATGATGGATTAACTGATATCACTTTCTTTTGTTACATTCCATCACTTAAAACAAACCATTAATGGTGTAGCATTGTCGTTGTTATAACGTCGCACATTACGTCTGTGTATGCAGTTACGCCTTTTTTTTTGGTTAGATTTTCGTTGTTTAGTTCTACCATGGTAGTATTGTTTTTGAACCGGAAGTTGTTGTTCAGTAGGGATGGCTACGGAAAGCACTGCAAGAGGCGCTTCTTTTCTTCGATCTGTTTTGATTAAAAAGAAAAACAAAACAATGACTCTTTAATCAAACATTTCGTGTGTTGCTTCAATAGAAATTAACTGCAGGCGACGCTGAACGTCAAAAAAAAAAAAAAAAAAAAAAGGGAAGAAAAAAAGCGAAAGGTATTGCAGAATGTCATGATCAATAGAACTTTCGACTAGCGATTGGAAACACGTGCGACACTCCTCCTGGCACTCTGGAATCGATGCTTGTGTCAACACTGTCAAAGTCAGGTCACTTTGTTGATGCAAGCTCATCTCCTCCCCTCCATCACGGTCGACAGAACCCAAAGGCCCGTGTTTGCCATCAACATGTCCGGTCATACACTGGTTCTGAGCTACGGAAATTGCACACTTCAGATACAGTGGACACGTGTGGCTCAACCTGTGGCTGAAGAACATGGCTGCTGGGATGATCATGATCGCGACTGATTGCCTCCATGTTCATAACAAGCACATACATGATCACTGTGTTAATCAAGCATCATTGATCACACAGGGAATCTTAGCACAAATGTTGCCGTCAATCAACACCCTGGGCGGGTGGATCAGAATAAAAGCTATGGACAGGAGCGAGTGTGGACAGCAGATCCGACCACTTTGATAGTCTACGTGAGGAGAAGATAGCAGTCTTGATACAAAAAAGTGTATGGACAGCTATGTAGGGCAGGACAACGAATACAGGTGCGCGCTGTGGAAATGAACGAACAAAACCTTTTCTAAAATGCCTTGGGTGTGGGGGCGGGGAGTGGCACGAAAGTGAATCATGCTTAAGGAAGATGTGTATGATTTGGACTAGCTGAACACTTACAAAGAGCAGAGTTCTTGCTATACGTACACACCAGTTGGCTATTGTTTTTCAGTGTCTATAAGTAACCACTTCATCATCCTTAATCTAAATGTAAGTAGATTACCTACCTTCTTCAACAGTCTAATTACCTGACATTCTGTTATACATTTTTTTTTTCATTTCTGATGGCGAATGAATTCCAACACTTAAACAAGTCTTTAAGCTGCTTTTAATTCCCTTGCTCCTAATGTCTTAGCATGAATGGAAAAGCTTTAACGCCAGATTATTTTTGACCAACTGTGTCCTTCTATGGCGACATTTCACCACAAGGCCATCTTGACGTGGAGCTGAACTTAGAAATGTTTGAGGAAATTCTCTCTCTCTCTCTCTCTCTCTCTCTCTCTCTCTCTCTCTCTCTCTCTCTCTCTCTCTCTCTCTCTCTCTCTCTCTCTCTCTCTCTCTCTCTCGTCTACATGAACTAGTTAGACTTTCTAACCTAATCTTAGTTGTTTGTAACAGTGCTATTAAGAGATTTTTATGACATTCCCTTGTGCTTATTAAACCCATGCCTTGAATTGTCTTGTCGTATCAGATAAGTTCCTAGCGATAAGTCCTTTTGACAATAACTTACAATTCACATTGCAATGAACATGTCAACTGTTATGCAATAAATTTTCAGTGTTCAGTGTTCAGTGTTCTCTCTCTCTCTCTCTCTCTCTCTCTCTCTCTCTCTCTCTCTCTCTCTCTCTCTCTCTCTCTTCTCACAGACAGACAGACAGACAGACAGACAGACAGACAGACAGACAGACAGAGAACATAAGACACAGAACATGAGCAATGTACTAGGCTTAAGCTTCAACTTAAGCTTCATCAGCATATTGCAGATAGGAAACCAGCCGTAAGAATCCACTGGAAGAGTAAGACTCGTCACTATGAAAGCGGCCCGTCAAGACATCGATCTCTGGAATATTAAGGACTGCTTCTATCATCACACTTTCATCTGTGCTTTAGTGCGATTCTGTGGAAACTGCGACGAGGTAAGTGAATAGGGTGCTATTAGAAAACACATTTTGAAAAAAAACTACCAGAAAAAGAACTACCTAAATCTGTCACACAAAAAAACGAAGGTATGTGAAGTCATCGTGTGCCTGCATCCCTCACAACAACAACGTCTTGGCATTTTCGCAGAAATATTGGGCCATCTGTGTATCATTAGATTCGATTATTCATCAATTAACACAAATCATTACTGAAGACAAACCAAAGCAATGCAAGAGGGGAGTGTGAAGGGGGAGTTGGGGTGAGGGGGATGTATGGAGAGGGGGAGGGGGACTGGAAGCTTAAAGCAGCACCAGCGTCAACAACACCTGAAAGTGTCAGGGTCAACAGAAACCAGGCTGCTGGTTGTCTGAAACACGTTGCCAATAGTGTTTGTGTTCTATCAGATTTCGGTGTCAGCTCTGCCACGGTCACTTCGCTATGTCAAAGCAGTTTCATATCCAGTTCCCAGCAACAAGGTACAGAGAACACAGGAGACAGTCTTCAACAACCACACGTCCGGCCCTGCCCTGCACTGTTCCCAGCAACAAGGTACAGAGAACACAGGAGACAGTCTTCAACAACCACACGTCCAGCACTGCCCTGCACTGATTCTTACGCGAGAAAATCTCCATCCAAACCTTGTATCAGGTGCGTGTGGATGATCAGGCCAATATCCGAATTGAATTTGCTGCTGAAGTAATTATCACATTGACTACCTCCGCGTTAACCCTGTCACCGCCGACACATACGTAACGATACAATTTACCAAGCTGTGTTGATCTTGCAGACGACCTAAGAATACATAAACATCACCACTGATTAAGCGCCTGACTCAGGTGAAACAGCGAAATCCTTTAGCAATGCAAACATGGAAAGCAGACCAGAGTAACATGATGATACATTCTACCTCAGGAGAAGATCGTTATTTTGAAAGTGATGAGAAGCGGACGCATTACGTTTTGAATTAATCTTTTGTGTTAATCCTCTCTCTCTCTCTCTCTCTCTCTCTCTCCTCTCTGTGTGTGTGTGTGTGTGTGTGTGTGTGTGTGTGGGGTGTGTGTGTGTGTGGTGTGTGTGTGTGTGTGTGTATGTGTGTGTGTATGTGTGTGTGTATGTGTGTGTGTGTATGTGCGGTGTGTGTTAGCGCGCGCGCGTATGTGTGTGTGTGTATGTGTGTGTGTGTGTGTGTGTGTGTGTGTGTGTGTGTGTGTGTGTGTGTGTGTGTGTGTAAAAGCGTGTACAAAATGTTCAATAAAATTTTTTCCAAGATTGATTCAAGACAAAAATAACATTCAGAAAACAAGGTCTCTCGACCACTGTTGTGTACATCCTCTCGCTCTCTCTTTCTCTTTTGCATAAACACCACACACACACACACACACACACATGCGCGCGCGCGCACGCACGCACGCACACACGCATACACACACACACACACGCGCGCGCGCGCACATACACACACGTGCATGCAAGAACAATGATCAAATGCATGTGGTTTTTCAGCCCATTTCACTCAAAGCAATGTTCCAGCTTTACGTGGCTTTCCCACGACGTACTGGAAAACAACGGAACATAACAAGTTTAGAAAATCAATGGGGGACAAGATGGCGGACATGACCTTGAAAAGTTTCTGGTACAACTTTCCAGTTACTGAGTAAAAAGGAAGTAAACGTTGTTACTTCAAAAACACGCTTCAAGGACGCTTGCAGTGACTATGTCTTTGAAACAGGCAGAGAAAAATGGGCATAGGAATTACATGCTCACCCCGTCTCGCCCCCATCTGTAAACGAATGTTTTCAGTTCATGGTCTTGCAATCACTACATTTTTTTTCGTCGTAATTTCCTTCACTCATACCCATGAAATATTCAACATTTTCCCCTTGAATATTCTTTTTTTTTTTCTTTTGACACTCAGCGTGAATTCTACACCATATTCATTCATCTATTAGGCTTGTACAGTTAGGAATCTTCGTGTGTCATCACCAAGAAGGTTGCTGCTCGATGGAAAAGTATTATGGAGACTGAGCCAAGGACGTTTGGTGCCAGCATATCTCGAAAGAAACGAACTGAATGTGGGCAGACTGCCTCCGTTGGTGTACAGCAGAATCGTTCCTCAGGCGACGTCAACATTTGATTTCATAAGAGGTCAACAAAGGGAAGGACATCTTATATATATTTATATATATATATAATATATAATATATATATATATATGAAGAAAAATGTATTTAAGAATCTTGCAGGGAGGGAACCTATGTTTATTATTATTATTATTATTATTATTGTTGTTGTTGTTATTATTGTTGTTGTTGTTGTTGTTCTGTTGTTTTTATTACTATCATTGTCGTTATCATCGTTATCATCGTGATCCTTATTATTATTATTATTATCATTATTATTGTTACTATTATTATTATGGACGACAGTTCTGAAAGGAGGATTCTATGGAGCTTCTCTATCGCTTTAAGGTCTGGCACCTTGTCTGCGCGTGATTTAAGTTTCCCTCACTAGATTCCATTGTTCAATATTCTCCTTCACTCACATCATTAACAGAGACAAACTTAGCAATTTAGCAGAAGAGGCCTGGACGCTGCCCGAATCAATAAAACCTCATAGAGCTGGAATCAATAGAGTGTTGCAGCTAGATGTTAGACAGATGAAACAGGAACCCAACATACTTGGTGCGTCGTGACCCTTGCCACAATTGCTTCCCTTTGTTTTGGCAAGTATATTACCTGTCTCCATAGCAGCTGCCAAAACACAAAGGGGCTTGATTCACCCTCTGCGTGTGCATTCACACAGTGGTTGGTTCTCTCTTGAGGAAATCCCTCAGCTGGGGACGAGCGGATGTGAGCGGATGACCCGGTTTATTAAAAAGCAGGGCTTATGGAATAACCATCAACAGCTTTATATGCTCACTCAATCCAGCCTCATTTGTGCACCTACGCTTTTGACCAAGTATTTAGGAGAACGAACACACACACACACACACACACACACACACACACACACACACACACACAACACACACACAGAGGCTTCTCCACTGGGCAGCAGAAGAAACATCGCGACTTATCTAATCAGTACTTTAGTCCTGCATTTCTGTCAAAACAATGTATAACGAACATTCTTTAGAATTCGGGCTGAGGAAATAAAACAAGACAACAAGAGACTTAACTACTGACTTTCGCTTCCTTTGAAGACAGACATATACACATTTAGATAGGTAGACAGACAGACAGATATTTAGAGAGGTTAGAAAGGTCAGGTGTAGGTAGGTAGATAGGTAGGTAGGCCGATTGACAGACAGACAGATAGATAGATAGGTAGATAGATAGACACACAGATACATACATACATACATACGTATGGGTGAATGAGTGTGTGTATAAGAGAGAGAGAGAGAGAGAGAGAGAGAGAGAAGAGAGAGGAGAGGAGAGAGGGAGAAAAAAGGGAGGTAAAGTTAACGTAGAGTGACACGTAAGACCATTGTATTATTCCAAAACTATCGCGCTGGTGTGCGCGTGCAATGCCAACCATTTTGTGACTGGCCTTGGTACCAGAAAACTAAGCGTGCCGTTTGTAATTCTGTAGGGCAAGCATTTGCAGTACAGAGCTTGAATACCTACTGCATTGAAATATATGTTTTTCGCCGAACATTTATTGTGAAAAGCTACAACCACTTTGCCAGAATTCCATGTATTTAGTTTTTGAGCGGAAAAGAAATCCGTTTTAGCTAAGATATATGTATTACCTGGATTAGTAATGTTCTTGGTTTGAGAAAAAAAAATCTAAGAATATGGACTTTATTTTTAACGAAAAGAATGAGTTCATGAAAGCTGGTTTGCTGTGACGTCTAGACTAATAAGAAGATAAAAACAAACAAAAGAAGTAATCAATTGAATAAACAAACAAATTAACCCCCAACAAACACTGGATCATGAAGAATGTTCTAGAATACAATGTTTAATTCACAATTTTTAAGACAGAAATGATGAAAAAAGAATTCACAAGTTTGTCTAAGCCTATTTCCATACTGAGTGATGTTTTTATTATTACCATTATCATTATTATTATTATTATTATCCTTATTGTAAGAAAAGAGATAAATTGAATACACATGACTTCAGTGCCAATAACTTCAACAGCCCCTCTTGAAACTCGTTTGTAGTTACTATGACCATAACTTCAATGCCAGTTAGATTGATTAGGACTAGTTACTGCCTTTGGAAGCTGTTTTGCATTAGCAGACCCTCAAATGCGTTGATTAGTAATTTGCATTGGAGACTGAAATGTGGAAGTGTAGTATCTCATCCGTTACAAAGTTGAATTTATTTTTATTTGCCTGGGTCAAGAGGACTGATTTTTTTTTTCATACTTGGGGGTATATACAGTCAAGACGATGCTAATGATCCGTTTTTCTGGTTCATTGATAAGACAAGGTGTAGGTCTTTCCGGCGCGTGATTGGTTGAGCAACGACTATATATGGCTGGGTGTTGCGAGTTCAAATCTCACTGGCGCCAAATGTAATTTCCTTGCAATTCGTGATGTCAGATTAGAATTAGTTAGGAGTAAAAAAAAAAAAAAAAAAAAAATGACTGCGCCGTCAAACGAATGAACACATAACAAAGCAACCACAACGCGTTTTGACCTATTTGGTGTTCTTCGGGCAAGACAAATTACATTCAAGAAGATGAAATCGAACGACGAACAGATAGTTACCTATCTCTTCGATCTGGATGCAAAATCTGGTCTTAGTTCACCCGATACAAAATGCTGCACCAGATAAACCATTCCTTCAAGACCAGATTTTGCACTCGGATCGAAGAGGTAATTGACTCTCTGCTCGTCCTTCGTCTTCATCGGCTTGAATGGTACTGTCTTGCCTGAACAAGCCCAAATAGGTCGAAACGCGTTGCGTTTGTTTTGTAGTTTGTTTGTTCTTTCTTTTGGCGGCGCAGTAATTCTGTTTTTGCTCTTGTTTCAATTTGTGGCTCCACAGGCTGCTGCGATCGGCTTGGAGAAACCAGAAGATCAGCGGCCAGTGGATGACGGCAGATGGTGTGTACATTCCCAAAGAGCAAAACTCAAGTGACATCAGCCAGTTCAGGCCAATATCACTACTGAACGTCGAAGGGAAAATCTTCTTCTCTGTCATGGCAGCAATGCTGACCAAGTACCTGATGGAAAACAAGTACTTGGATGTGTCAGTCCAGAAAGGTGGCATCCCAGGCGTGGCTGGCTGTGTAGAACACGCCACAATGATCTGGGACGCAATCCAAAAAGCAAAAACAGAAAAGAGACCTGGACGTAGTGTGGCTTGATCCGGCAAACGCATATGGATCTGTGCCCCATGAGATGATACAGTTGGCTCTTGAGATGTACCATGTGCCAAAGAACATCCGTGACATGCTCAAGAAGTACTTCAATGGCTTCTCAATGCGGTTCTCTACCAAGGAGTACACAACAAACTGGATCAACTTGGAAGTGGGTATTGCAATGGGCTGTGCAATTTCCCCAATACTGTTCGTGCTGGCAATGGAACTCATCTTGAAAGCAGCAACAAACAACGCGAGACAAACAGACCTTGGCGATGGATACAAGATGCCTCCTCTCAAGGCCTTCATGGATGACACTACAGTGATTTTATCCAGAGAAGACGAGACACGTCATGTGCTGGAGAGGCTGGACGACATAGTTGCCTCATCCAGAATGAAGTTCAAGCCAAAGAAATCACGGAGTCTCTCACTGAGGAAAGGAAAAGTGGCCGGATCTGTGGTCTTCAGTGTTGCCAACCAGGCCATTCCAACAGTCACAGAAGAACCAGTCAAGAGCCTTGGAAGATGGTATGATACGCTGAAAGACACACAAAGAGCAAAAGAAACCAAGCAGATGGCGGAGGAAGGCTTGGAGACCATTGACCAGTGTGGGCTCCCTGGCAAATACAAGGTCTGGTGTCTGCAGTTCATGCTGATACCAAAGCTCCTATGGCCTCTGATGATATACGACATCTGCACCAGCATAGTGGAGGCAATGGAAGCCAAAATCAACAAGTTCACAAGGAAATGGCTTGGTGTCCCACCCTGTCTGACTGACATAGCGCTGTACTGTCGCCAAGCAAAGCTGAAACTACCACTGAAATCCATCCTGGAGGAATACAAAGCAGGGAAGATCAGACTTCAAAGCATGCTGGAGGACTCAGGAGACAAGGTGGTAGAAGCAATCAAGCCCCAGCTGAAGACAGGCAGAAAATGGAAAGTTCAAGAGGCGATGGATTCTGCAAAAGAAAGTCTCAAGATCAGAGAAATAACAGGACACACACAGACCAACAGACAAGGACTGGGGGTGACCAAAA
>CM065720.1:38675563-38678063 GCA_033310375.1 Conus canariensis
AGTTTTGCATTCTAGTGCCATTGCCAGTCGTGGTCACAGGTTCCATTTCCTCTTCCCATTCATGTCTGTGTTCGGTCCATGTCAGAATCTTTGATATCAGCGTGTTCATGACTACCACCTGAAGTGAATGGACATGATGATCTCCATTGGAAGGAACTCCCACTCACACATTAGCTCCGCCACTTTCCATTTGAGGCGGGGGGCTTCGGGAATTGTGAAGCTGCAGACACTCCTGTGCCGGGAAATGTCTTGTCATCACTGACTTTGTTTAGCATGCAGCTGTGACATAAACTGTACATACTTACGTCGTGAAATGCTCTCTGTATGTCTGTCTGTCTGTCTGTCTGTCTCCCTCTCTCTCTCTCTCTCTCTCCTCTCTCTCTCCCCCCTCTCTCTTTGTCTCTGTCTCTCTGTCTCTGTCTGTCTGTCTGTCTGTCTGTCTGTCTCTGTCTCTCTCTCTGTCTCTGTCTCTGTCTGTCTGTCTGTCTGTCTGTCTGTCTCTCTCTCTCTCTCTCTCTCTCTCTCTCTCTCTCTCAGCTGTAATGTAAATTAATGTATCCACGAAAAAAAAATCATCCCGTGACTACGAATTTTACACTTTGGGACCATGGAAATATTAATGTGTCCTCTCGAGTATGTGTCTAGGTCTTCTCCTACCAGTGTGCATATGTGAGTAGATATCTGATTCTCCTGTCCGTCTGTACATTTGGTCATCCGTTACTCTTACCTGAGACTTGAATATGCATGCTGCCTATACGTGACATATGTTTGAATAATGATTACAATGCGAATGGTTCCAAAGGTATAGGAAGAGAAAGATGAACAAGAGTTGGCCCTATGAAATCATGATCGGGGGTGAAAACATAATGAATGTCCGGATCAGAAGACGCACCGCTGAATATCACCGAAAAGGGACAGCAGCAGTAGTGCAGTGTCTCCTCCGTTAGGTTGTCATCAGGGCTGAAACAAAGTAATAACTATCTGTAGAAGGCTTGTGCAGAGACCAGTACACTGTGATCTGGGGTGTAATTGCAGGGGTGGGTGGGTGGGGTGGTGGTGGTATGAGTAGCAGGAAGTAATACCACGAAGGCACAAAAGAAGAATAGGAGATCGCACGCACGCACGCACGCACACACGCACGCAGCACGCACGCACACACGTACGCACGCACGCACGCAACACACGCACACACACACACACACACACACCACACACACACAAGTAAAATTCACTTGGAGAGAGAGAGAGAGAGAGAGAGAGAGAGAGAGAGAGAGAGAGAGAGAGACTTTGACACTTTGACACTTTGATATTTTATTGTCATTACCAAAGAGGTCTTTTGACAAGGGGGGAGGGGGTAACAGAACAATAACATTTCCCTCTTCCTTTCCTGTAACAAATAATACACATTCATTCCTAACGTGTATCAAATCAAAGGTTAACAAAAACAAATAAATTCGTAACATTTCCTTATTTCCTCACGCACAGGAGTAATGCAGTAAGGTTTTAAAAAATCTTAAGAGAGAGAGAGAGAGAGAGAGAGAGAGAGAGAGAGAGAGACAGAGAAGACAGAGACAGAGAGAAGAGACAGAGAGAGAGAAGAGAAGAGACAGAGAAGAGAGAGAGAGAGAGATTTTCAAATCCAAACAAGAATCAAAATGGAAAAAAAAAATCCCATTTCCTTCAACGGATCACAGTCATGTCAACATTTTTGTTTTTAAATAAATAACAGCCACTTAATGTTGAAAAAAAACAAAAAAAACAGAGGACAATTTCATTGATTTTCACCAAATGATGAGTAAGAATCCAACAGCTTGTTATTTCATCTGTCCAGACACATAATGACATTGTTACTATAAAATCCCTATAGGCGTCTTGGGCCACGATCTCTCTCTCTCTCTCTCTCTCTCTCTCTCTCTCCTCTCTCTCTCTCTCTCCTCTCTCTCTCTCTCTCTCTCTCTCTCTCTCTCTCACATACATTTGTAGGGGGGTGGGAGTAGGGTATGTGTGTGGATGTAATGTTTCGGCTATGAAATCCGACATCTCACGGCGAACTATGGAACGCGATCAATATCACAGATGGAGTTGGTTCAGTGCCGGAGAAGAAGACTAGAGTGGACGTTTAATTTCAGGGAAAAAGCCTTTGATCATCTCGCTTGGCTCGCTTTTAACCCACACACGCGTCATGCTCACTTGAGTGATGATGAGGCGTTTTCTTTGTGTGCTCTCTCTCTCTCTCTTCTCTCTCTCTCTCTCTCTCTCTCTCTCTCTCTCTCTCTCTCTCTCTCTCTCTCTCTCTCTCTCTCTCTCTCTCTCTGTGTTTGTCTGGGTGGGTTGCTGATCACTCTTGATCTCAGGGCTGGGTGAAAAAAAAAAGCATTTGTATTGCTGATCTTATTACCACGGTGAAATAAAATTTCGTTCGTTCGTTCGTTCTATATGTCTGTTTGACTGTGTCTGTCTGCCTGTCTCTGTGTCTGTCTGCCTCTGTCAGTCAGTCTGT
>CM065720.1:38683063-38693063 GCA_033310375.1 Conus canariensis
GTCAGTTCAGTAAAGCAACCAGTCTAGGAGAGCGTTCACTCTGATATAAAGTCAAGCTGAAATCGGATGTGCTGGTCCTGACTTGTCAGGGTCATAACGTCACCACAACGCAACTCCACTTGTATGGCAGACACAAGGCATTCTGGATTAAAAAAAAAAACACAAAAAAACAAAAAAACAAAAACAAAACAAAACAAAAAAACACAGAAACGAACGGATGGAGTTATTGCGCTTTAATGGAAGTTCTTTATAAGGAAGTTTTACAGTATTGTTTCTATCGCTCGGATTTCTAGCACCTTGATAAATATTGGTTGAGCTTTCCGTTGCCGGATTCTATTATCCATCACTCCACTTTACACAAATCATTAACGAAGACAAACCACCACATCGGTTACGGGCTGAGACCAACAGTCAGAATCAATACATCCTCACAGAGCTGAATCAACAGAATTTTGCATCAAGCTGCTGGACGGATGAAACACACACCTAACGTTCGTCGTGTTTCGTAACCCCTGCCACAATCACGTCACGTTGTTTGGCAAGCTCTTTACCTGTCTCCATAATAGCCGGAAAAACACGAAGGGGCTGGATTCGTCCTAACTGTGTGTAGTCACACAGTGGTTGGTTCCAGTATGACACGACCTCTCAGTTTGGGTCAGGGGGACGTCGAGTTGATGGCCCAACGCATGGAAAGCTTGGTAGACGGAAATCAGTTATTATGATGAACTGTCTTCATGCCTGGTTCAGTAGCCAACAACAAATGTATAATGACTATTGATGTAATGTAATGTTAAAAAAAATGTAATGTAGAAGGATATTTGCAGAGCGCTTTACCTCGCAAGAGCCCAGAGCGCATATTACAGAAAAAAACATGATAAAATACTAATTCTAATTCAAAGCGCGCCGCGCGCGCGCGCGCGCGCCACACACACACACACACACACACACACACACACACACACATGCGCGCGCACGCGCGCGCACACTCACACCACACAGACACACAGACACAGACACAGACACACACACACACACACTCCCCGAAAAACTCACACACGCAGACACACGAGCGCGTCAACACCAGCAAACACGCGCACAGTTTATTAATCAAGGGTCATTAATCAACACACCCCCCCCCCCCCCCGCAAATGAAAATTAAAAAAAATAAAATAAAATAGCAAAAACAAAATTCTGAATGCACAATGCCTGTCCATTATGCGGCTTAGACAAGCAGGAAATTGTGACTAGAGCATGCTCTGCTTTCTTTTCAATTCTTTTACGATGGAGAAAAAATCCAACCAGTGTGATAATCTGGTATTTGAGTCATCGCAAGGGGCTACGTGGATGGTAACAGATATCATTTATAGCTGGGACTGCGAAGGAAACTTGATTTATGAATGGAAAATTCAGATCCACTTTCGCCTCCGCTAAATAGATAGAGAGATAGAGAGATTGATTGGTAGATAGACAGATAGATAGATAGATAGATAATACATACATAGATAGGAGAGAGGAAGATAGGTAAATCTCTCTCTTACTCTCTCTCTCTCTCTCTCTCGTTCTCTGTCTCTCTCTCTGTGTGAGAGACAGTGTGTGTGTGTGTGTGTGTGTGTGTGTGTGTGTGTGTGTGTGTGTGTGTGTGTGTGTGTGTGTGTGTGTGTGTGTGCGTGCGTGCGTGCGTGCGTGCGTGTGTGCGTACGTGCGTGCGTGCGTGAGTGCGTGCGCGCGTGCGCGCGCGCATGTGTGTGTGTGTGGGTGGGTATGTGTATGTGTGTGTGTGCAAGAGAAAGAAAGAAAGAGAGGAGAGAGAGAGAGAGAGAGAAGAGAGAGAGACACACACACACACACACACACACAGACACACAGACACACAGACAGACGGACAGACACTCAGACTGACAGACAGACAGACAGACAGACAGAATGGTAGGGGGTGGGAGAGGCAGATACAGAGAAACATGAGGTGAGAAAAGGTAGCAGTCTTGCTAACAAAGGGAGACACATGCAAGACCTTTTTATTGATCTCCAGGCTACCGTGCTAATGCCCGCTTGTTTCGCCAACCAATTTATGCCTGGCTCTGGTACCAGAGTACTGAGTCTGCCTTTCGTAGTCCTGTAGAACTAGTATTGACAGCACTAGGCTTGAAAGCTAAGCAGACTGAGGAATATGTTGTTTGCTGAACTTTTGATCTGAACGTAATACGTACATTGCGAGAATTCCTCTGAAATTAGTGTTTTGAGGACAATATGATTTGTACTCCCGCTAAGGCATTAAAAACATTGACTGGATTTATAATATTCTTGGTCTAAACCAATACAGTTATATTGACTGGATTAACGATATTCTTGGACTAAACGAATAAAGTGATAGTGATACTTGCTAGATAGGTGGCAAGAAGCCAAAATGTGAAATTTGTTCATGATTTTCTGGGGGTGGGGGTGGGGTCAGAAAATGAATCCATTCATTATGAAAACTAATTGTGTTTTAATGTCCAAAAGAGTGATGGAAGAGGCTGAACAATTGTTTTTGGCCCTGAAACATATACTGGAATATACATAATGTTCCGGAACACTTTCAACCCATATCATCAAAGACAGAAGTGACAAGAAGAGGACTTACAGATTTACTTTGGTACTACAACAGCATCGGCAAATCCTCTGGCACTAGAAAGCGATGAACAGAATATACACGACTGTAGTCACATGAAGGTAGAAAGCCCCTGTTGTTACTAGGTTATAATGTATTACGACCACGCATTCATCGGCAGTGAACTTGATTAGGGCCGGGTTCTCCCTTTGAAAAGCTGTTCTGTCTTAGCACACCCTCAGGAATGCTGATTCGTGGACTGTATCAAAGTCTGGAAGGCAAGAACAGGAATTCCCATTAGTCACATTTTTATGGTGTGTTTGAATTTGCATGCAAAAGTGGGGATTAGAAACACTTTGGGGAATATGCTGTCAAGACTGAACTTCTGACACCTTTCAATTAAGTGCAGGTCCTTTTTGGTCATTGGCTGGCTCGGCCTTTGGGTGCTGACTTTGGACTCAGATGAAGAGAGTTCAAATTAAAATCGGCAGTTTCGCCGTCAGTTATGGTATCAGTTTAGCGTTAGATAGACCCCCCTCCCCCCCCCCCCCCCCCCCCCGCAACTCCCCTGTGATGGTTATACTTATCTATCATACGATTTTTCATAGGTATGAAAGTTACACCTGAATGTAAGAAAAAACTACAATTCCGAGTCAGTCTACTCTCTAAAGAGCCAGGCGTGTTTACGCTGGTCAGCAGAACGCGCTTTTCAGTTGCTCTGACCAAAGGGATGGTCAAGTGGTTCCTTTCTATACTAGCTTACTCTAAGTTTTCAATGTTTGCTTATAGCTTTTTTTTCTCTCCCGAAGTCCACCAGTGTGTGTGTGTGTGTGTGTGTGTGTGTGTGTGTGTGTGTGTGTGTGTGTGTGTGTGTGTGTGTGTGTGTGTGCGTGCGTGTGCGTGTGTGTGTGTGTGTGTGTGCGTGCGTGCTTGCGTGCGTGCGTGCTTGCTCGCGAACTGCATGCGCTGGCGTGTGTGTGTGTGTGTGTGTGTGTGTGTGTGTGTGTGTGTGTGTGTGTGTTGGTGTGTTTGTGGGCTGCTCTCTTGCGCGCCCGCGCGTAGGTGGTGTGGTGTGTGTGGTGTGTGTGTGTGTGTGTGTGTGTGTGTGTGTGTGTTTTGTGTGTGTGTGTGTGTGTGTGTGCATCGAATGTCAAACTGCAACAAACATTAATCGATTAGAAAGAGGGATTATTTTGTGTGTGTGTGTGGACAGGAAACAATAGTGGACGTTCAGCCACAGAGGAAATGATATGTTATCATTAGCACATGCATCAAGCGTCCTTGAGTTCTGACGAGTGGGTCTGTTTAGACTGTCGCTGCATTCTCTCTGCCTGCCTGTCTGTCTGTCTGTCTGTCTTTCTCAGTCTCTTTCTCTGTCTCTATCCCCCCCCCCCCTCTCTCTCTCTCTTTGTGTCTGTGTCTGTATGTCTGTCTCTATCTCTTTCTCTCTGCCTCTCTGTCTCTGCATCTCTGTCTAGCTGGCTTTCTCTGCCTGCCCTGTCTGTCTGTTGGTCTGTCTGTCCGTCCGTCTGTCTGTCTGTCTGTCTGTCTCTTTTTCTCTCCCTCACCCATCCCCATCATATTCTCCTGATTAAGGATTATTCAGTGACATTAATTAATTTCCTGTTATGTTGATTTGCAGAGTGGAATTTGGATCCTGAATCAGATTATGATTTAATGCACTCACGCACACAGACAGACAGACAGACAGCAGACAGACAGACAGACACACACACACACACACACACACACACACACACACACACACACACACACACACACACAAGACGCGAAACAAAGTCAAACACAAACACACATACACACTACAAACGCAATCATGCATAAGAAGAAGAAGAACAACAACAACACCAACACCACACACACACACACACACACACACACACACACACACACACACACACACACACACACACACACACACACACACACGAAATAAATGAACAAGCACATGAGAATGGAAAGGACAAAAACAAACGACAGCTACAGTTAGAGAGAGAGAGAGAGAGAGAGAGAGAGAGAGAGAGAGAGAGAGGAGAGGGAGAGAGAGAGTTTAACATCAGAAAGACACAGACAAACAAACAGACAAACAAAGGAAGATATAGCTGATATGGAGAGTTTGAATTTCTTCATCTTCTCTGTGTTTGGGTCGTTTTTCATAATACTGAAATAAAAAAAAAAAGATTAAGTGTGTATCAGTTGAAACATGTTAACAGAATGAATAAGAAAAGGGACAAAGAAGATCATAAACTAAAACAAGATACATAACAGCTTGAAAGACGATAAACAGAGAAAAGGCAACAGAAGTGAAAATTAAGAAGGAAAAACAAAGTTATTTGAGGAAAACCGCCATGGTTTAAGGCTTATGAGACCCGATTGATTTGTTTGCACATTTGTTTATGTCTGTCTTATTATGCATATCATTTTGAGTGAAGATTAAACAAAACCCATTGTAGACCAGAATCTCTCTGTCTGTCTGTCTGTCCGTCCGTCTGTCTGTCTGTCTGTCTGTCTGTCTGTCTGTCTGTCTTCTCTCACTCTCTCTCTCTCTCTCTCTCTCTCTCTCTCTCTCTCTCTCTCTCTCTCTCTCTCTTGTGTAAGTGTTCAGGTAGGGGGAAGGTATGTGTATGGACGAGAAGATTTCGGCTATTAAATCTGACATCTCACAGCAAACGCAGGAAGTCGATCAATATCAAAGAGGAATTTTGTTAAGTGCGCGATACGTGCACCCGAGTGGACATTCACTCTCAAGGGAAACAACCCGTGATCATTACTTTGTTTAGCTTTTAGCTGAAACATGCGTCACGCACACTTTAGTCGGGATGAGGAATTTTCTTTTTGCTATCTCTCTCTCTCTGTCTCTCTCTGTCTCTGTCTCTCTCTCTCTGTCTCTCTCTCTCTTTCTCTCTCTCTCACTGTCTCTCTCTCTCTCTCTCTCTCTCTCTCTCTCTCTCTCTCTCTCGTGTGAATGAGTGTGTGAGAATGCCAAAACACAACGGTCAGGTCATATCTTTTAAGACTAGGATTCTCTCTCGAACCTCCAATGATCGTTTATCAACCTACACACCTTTCCTGGGCAAGAGAAAGAACGAACAGAAAATATCACCTTCATCAGTATTATCAGAGCAAAACGTCTCTCCTATCTTTTGGAAGCAGCCCGTAGTATGTTACGATGGTATCTTCACTGGTATTTTTTTTTATTGTTGAGAACTGGCTCTTGCATTCTTCAAACTGATTTGCTTTATCACACCCCCTCTGGCCTTATGGTTTGCGCACTGTGTTGGAGACTGGAAGGTAGGAGTATGGAGCTCCATCTGCTACACGAACATAAAGGAAGATTTTTTGTTTTGTCTGGGGCTAGGCGTTACACTGGCATTTGGGAATGTCCAGTCAAGACTGTCCTTGTAATCCACTCGTGCTTCGTCCATGATAAGAGTAGGTTCCCCCTCTCTCTGTTGACTTGTTGGCTCATTGGTAAAGCACATAGTACACTCCTAGGCGTTGAAAAATCGAATTCCACTGGCACCTTTAGAAAGATAATGGATTTGAGAGTCACAATGGTACAATGGTTAGCAACACAGACTCGCAGAGAGAGAGAGAGAGAAGAGAGAGAGAGAGAGAGAGAGAGAGAGAGAGAGAGAGAGAGAGAGAAGAGAGAGAGAGAGAGGGAGAGAGAGAGAGAGGGGATAATAGCAGGATCTATTCTAAGTATTTGTTTTGTAGATCTTTTTTATGGCTTGGTCCTTTACAAAGCTGAATGCACCATAGGCGCCAATGGGAAGACGGGAATCACATGATCGTGTTACATCCACTTGATGAATGCTGCTTTTAGTGTGCTCCTCACAGGTCCTGACCGACGGTGCAAGTGTCTGTAATTTCAGCCTCAGTTGATGCCAAGATACATCGTGTAAAGAAGTGAAGCGTACAGCTTTACTGTGTGGTCTCTGAGCAGAACGGATCTCTACAGCATCATCTACATCTACATCTACATACTGATAACTGATAATGAAAAATAACATTCTGTGACTCCTCGTGCCCTGCTCTCGCAGTGACCTCAGCTTCCCATTCTTCTCCATGTGCATGTCTGTACCTCATCTCTGTAAGCCCCTATCGAAAACTTTGTTAGGGGGAAGGTCGTGCGGACAGTCACAGAACTCTCATGAAGAGAGGTTCTCACTCATGCTGATTTGGAAACTACGCAGTTGTTATCGTCAATCACGGACATACTTGGTGGTAAGAGAGAGAGAGAGAGAGAGAGAGAGAGAGAGAGAGAGAGAGAGAGAGAGAGAGAGAGAGAGAGAGAGAGAGAGAGATGAAATCTTTATTCCATAAGGCGAAGGCCCTCTTTGGAAGAGGGGAACAAAAACAAACACATATAAACAACATTACATACACATACATAAATATACATTGAAGTTATAGCAATCTGCCGCGCTTTAAATGTTTGATAAATATAAAGTGTTAATTTTCTGACTGTATTACTGTTCGTTGAGGCCAACAAGAGAGATAAACGAAAACCATTTGGATTATGAAAGAACTTTTGAGCTATGAACTTTTCTCTTATGCTGTTGTCGAATGGACAACATAATAAGAAGTGCATTTCGCTTTCGGCTGCAACGCTACATAGTTTACAAATTAAGTCTTGTGGTCTATGGTTTCTACACCTATAGTACTGAACTGAGAAGTCAGAAATGCCAAATCTAAACTTAGTTATAATATACTTTAAATGCCTGTCAAGATCCATGCATAGATATATAGGTAGAGAGCCACACGGATTACAAAAAGTTCTACATACAGAAAACCTGTCACTCTTATTCACGTGTTCACTCCATGAGAGAGAGAGAGAGAGAGAGAGAGAGAGAGAAGAGAGAGAGAGAGAGAGAGAGAGAGAGAGAGAGAGAGAGAAGTGGTGTGAGGGATGGGGAGGACAATACAATCCTGAAAGACGTCTGACGCCAGAATGTGTAAATTACGTTTTAGATATGTTAAATGTTCGAAGAAATGAGAGGCTAATGGCCTGATCATGTGCTGAAGCCATTTGCAAGATTATTTTACATGTCTTGAATACATTGCGATATAGGGGAGAGAAATATGAGCTTTAATTCATGATCACAACATTAATGAATCATCATGAACCTAGAATTGTATTTCGTGCTGTTTTGTAGTTACCAGAGGAACTTGAAATGAAAAGACTGGGAATTAATGGATCATGTATGGCGACATCATTTTTTTTTTCCTTGAAGAAAAAAGTCTTTAATAAGGAAAGGTTCTTTGGAGTGCAAACAAGCTTTGAAGAAAGGGAGCATTTTGATTTTGAAGCATCTTCATTACAGATTTCATGATATTTTTCTATCCTTGGAATCTATCACATCTTGTTAAACAGAAGCAGAGGCTTACCCTTCCCTTCACCAGTTCCCTTATTCCATGAATCAGTTCACACAAACATCAACGTACAAGTCGTGATCAAACTGACTTCGAAGCGCTAAAATCAGTTTGAAGCTTGATGCTGTACACCTGAAACGCGCACCCAGCGTTCTTCATGCTTCGTCACCCCTGTAACAATCACCCCACTAGATTTTGGCAGGCTCTTCACCTGTCTCTGTACAAGCTTTGATAGCAAACGAACAGACAAAATGAGGAGGCTTGAGGGGTCGTCACCGCATGCGGTTATACATACTTCGTTCTGGTGCGAGACAAACCCTCAATATGGGTCAGGTGGATGCGGGTAGATGACCCACTGAACGAAACGCTTGGCTGATGAGATAAACGACCAAACGATCAACATGATTGATTCTGTTCGTGGTAATATCAATAGCCACCGACATGTATGTAATTACACTGTTAAGCAAGTGTCATTACTCTTTCAAGAGATCTGAATATAGATGGGCCTTGGGTTTAAGCGTGTAAGGCAAGTGGCGCGGAGACAAATCAATAGACCAGCCTTGGGTGTCAGTTTCCGTTTACTCGTGACTGGGAACCAACGGTGATCAGTTGGATGGTGTACATTTCAGTCTGGCTGAGGTCGTTGACACGCATCACTCAGAATTTAGACTGACAAGGAAACTGAAATGGATTGAAAATATGAAACTGCTGTCTGTCTGGCTGGCTGGCTGTCTGTCTGTCGGGTCTGTCTGTCTGTCTCTCTCTCTCTCTCTCTCTCTCTCTCTGTGTGTGTGTGTGTGTGTGTGTGTGTGTGTGTGTGTGTGTGTGTGTGAAGGAGAGTGTAAGAGTATTGGTGTAGGGGAGAGAGAGAGAGAGAGAGAGAGAGAGAGAGAGAGAGAGAGGGAGGGAGAGAGAGAGAGAGAAGAGAGCAGACACAGACAGACAGACACAGAGAGACAGAGACAGAGAGAGCAAGAGAGAGCAGTCCTGGTAATATAGAGAGAACGAGAAGCCGTTGTATTGATCACTAGGTTTCCTTGCCAATGTTTGTTTGTAATGCTAACCATTTGACGACCGGCACTGGTACCAGAACACTAGGTCTGCCTTTGGTCATCCTCTACGGCAAGAATTGGCAACAGACAGCACTGATATATGATAAATTGAGACATAGGTCGTTTGATGAGCATTCAACTAAAACGTCATGTAAATATCCCCGGAATTTCTGTTCTCTCCTTGCACAGGAAGCAGTGCTTTTTCAACTTACAGAAGATGTGTTAGATATGATAACATTCATTGTGTGAATTAAGCAAACAGCTGTAAGATATGTTACATCTGCATCATGTGGACAAATCATGATCACGCAACATGCACTTGATTAGTATCTGGATTCAGAATAACTCCAGTTGTCAAGGGAAGAGAATGAACGAATCTATCTTTGGAAAGTAGGCGTGCTGAAATATCAGAATACTTCAGAAGTTAAAAACAGGCACCAGAATGTGAGAATGTCCCAGAACGACAATGGTCACATCATGTTTTCAAAGACCAAACGCAAAGAAAAAGGATTTCCCACGTCAAGAGGTTTTACACCGAGATGACACAAAGCAGGAAAAAAGGCATGAACAGAATATATATATATATATATATATATATATATATATATATATACACATACATACATACATACATATATATATGTATGTATATATATATATATATATATATATATATATATGTATCGCAACGTATCGGGGATCAACAGCTTGTCTAGTTGCCTGGCATCAGCTTGTACGCTTAATGTATTGGGTCGACGTGTTCAAGGCACTTTTTTGTATTGATTGTGGCCGTTTGCTGTCTTTCAAAGATGTTCTGCGCCATGAGACTCTTAGGCGAGTTAAGTAACGGGTTGAACTGAAGGGGAGAGTATGATTTCGCCCCTCCCTCCCAACCCCCACCCCCACTCAGTCTGCCACATGGATATCATTATGATTTTTGTTTCGTTTGTTTGGAGCATAA
>CM065720.1:38703063-38713063 GCA_033310375.1 Conus canariensis
CAGCCCATTCTTACCCCCCCCCCCCTCTGGAACTTACCCCGGGGTAAGTCTGGGCTAGCCTGCTTTTACCCCCGCGGTCATTCCAGGACTAGCTGGAACTGACCCCCCCTAGTTGGAACTGACCCCCCGCCCCCCCAGTCATCTACATTGTATAAGGTACACAGGCACTCAGGAGACACTAATTAGCTGTAAAATAGTTAAAATCTCTAATATACATTAAAGTGACCAATGGTCATTGACGCTGACCACTGGTTGTCTGCATTGCACAAGGTATACCAACACTCATGAGACACTGATTAACTGTAAAATAGTCGAAATATCTGATTTACGTCATAGTGACCAGTGGTCAGTGGCATTGACCACCAGTCGTCTGCATTGTACAAGGTACACAGGTACTCGGGAGACTATAATTAGCTGTGAAATAGTTAAAATCTCCGATTTACGTCATGATGACCAGTAGTCAGTGGCACTGACCACAAGTAATCTACATTGTACAAGGTACACAAGCACTCGGGAAACACTAATTAGCTGTTAAATAGTTAAAATCTCCGATTTACGTCATAATGACCAGTGGTCAGTGGCACTGACCACTAGTCATATGCATTGTACGAACTAAGGTACACAGATACTCAAGAGACTCTAAATAGCTGTAAAATAGCTAAAGGAGGCAAACCGGGATGAAGCAACAACGGTACTTGGTCACAACGACACGTGGTCACAACGACATTTTGTCACAACTACGCTTGGTCACATTGGCACCTGGTCACATTGGCATGTAGCCGTCTTTCTTTCCCACGCATGCACGGGCGTACTCACACACCCGGATATTGACCCACGCGTGTAAGCTAGCGCGAGAAATGTTACTACGTATCTGTTAGTGAACCAGGGTGTGTGTGGGGGGAGGGGGGGGGGGGGTTGGGGAAGTAGGAGGTCCATCTATTGAGAAGAGTCTAGAACTACACTTTGTCTAAACCCAACTGACTGTATATAGGAAATAGGAGAGGGGGTGTAAATATGCAGGCTAACACAATTTTTTAAAGGCGGATGTGCGTGTTGGGAAAAGGCAGAGGAAAACCCTGGATAACCCTCTCTTGTTTGAAGGGTGGGGTGGGGTGGAGGAAGATTCCAAATAGTCCTAGATTGACCCGGGGGGGGGGGGGGGGGGGTAAATCCAGGCTAGCCCAAACTTACCCCCGGGGGGGGGGGGGTAGGTTCCAACTAGGGGGGGGGGTAAGTTCTAGCTAGTCCTAGAATGACCCCCGGGGGTAAAAGCAGGCTAGCCCAGACTTACCCCGGGGTAAGTTCCAGAGGGGGGTAAGAACGGGCTGTTACACCGGTTCAGCTAGAATTTCCTCATCTGCTGAGCTTTGGTTCTGGGTTTTTGCGAAAATGAAACCAGTAAGCAGGAAGACCTGCCGCCGTGGTGGAGAGATTAGCGTTTGAGGTTGTGGGCTAGAACATCGGGGGGTTGATTCCCATCAGGGGCATTAAATATCTCAGTGCCCGTTTGTCATCTACACAACAGCGTCGGGTGTGCAATGGGAATCCCGCAGAGAGAGATAGAGAGATATACAAGAACATAGAGACACACAGACACACACACACACACACACACACACACACACACACACACACACACACACACACACACACACACACACACACACAAGAGAGAGAGAGAGAGAGAGAGAGAGAGAGAGAGAGACGGCAACACATACAGACACAGACACAGACACACAGACACAGAAGTGTGTGTGTGTGTGTGTGTGTGTGTGTGTGTGTGTGTGTGTGTGTGTGTGTGTGTGTGTGTGTGTCGGTGGGATGGGGGGGGGGAGGGGCGGTATGATGTATGTCTCTTCAGATAAATTAAACCCTGATTTAGGGTCTAAAGTCCAGTTTACTCATTTAGAGCAGGAAATTCATAAACGCCCATGAATAATTCCTTTGCAGAAGAACATGATATGAGAGCGAGAGAGAGAGAGAGAGAGAGAGAGAGAGAGAGAGAGGGGGGGGGACGGAGGGAGGGAGAGAGAGAGAGAGAGAGAGAGAGAGAGAGAGAGAGAGAGAGAGAGAGAGAGAGAGGCCTGCAGTTACATGTTTTTGAGTTGTTTTTTTTTAATGGTCACAACGCGGTGCTGCTCTTGATGAATCATATTAAAAGCTGTTCGATGCTTACTTTTCACTTAGTAAACACCACGACATTGCCTGGTCATTCTTGACGGAAAGAGGTTTTAACTATAGAAATATATAACTAATCAGGAACGTTATCCATTCCAGACAATGGCTCAATCCATTGAAGATGATGGCGATGACGTTATGAATTTGGAGTTAGCTTCGAGGCTGAATGGAAGGTTTGAGAACCTGGTCCATATTTTCATGATATACTATAGCGTCCAACGGGCCAGAGCCCATGCAGACACATCCAGTGTTGGTGAGGATATGTGAACGGTGCTCAAAGACACACCTATAAAGTGAGTGAAGCTAGACAGTGTTTGTATGTTCGTATTAGTTCTCTGTCCTCGTCTGCGCAGAGAGAGAGGGCGCAGACGAGGACGGCAGAGAAAGAGTTGGTCCGATAATATAAAAGACTGGACCAAAATGACCATGCCAGATCTCCTCACGACAGCCACCAACAGAAGAGCCTGGAGAGAAACGGCGGCTGCCTCATCACGTCCCCCCCAACGACCCCAGCGGTCAGGGGACTGACTGACTGACTGACTGACTGACTGATATAGTTCTCTGCATCCAACGTGCCCTCATTCATACTCGATAATACTGAACAGGTGGCACGCAATTACTGAAATATGTTTTGCCCTTTTGATGGGATTTAAAATGGGACTCAAAACTTATGAAATTCTCGTCCAAAACCTCAAATGTTTGCCACTCAACCGTGGCGGTAAGTAATTCTTTCATTTATTCAATGGTTAGAAACGTAATCCTGCTTACTGTGTTCAGTTTTATGCCAAAAGAGCGTAAAGGCATAATAAATGAAGAAATTCTAACTCTACAAGCCATCTTTTCCCTGATATTGTATTCTCTGTCTGTCTGTCTGTCTGTCGGTCTCTCCCTGTAACTGTGGCTTGCTTCTGCCTTTCTGTGTGTTCTCAAGCTTGTGTTTATTTGTTTAGAGTGTGTGTGTGTGTGTGTGTGTGTGTGTGTGTGTGTGTGTGTGTGTGTGTGTGTGTGTGTGTGTGTGTGTGCGACGCGCGTTCTGTCAAAATAAAACCTGATTCAGCATCCAAACTGCTCTGTTTCCATCAAGAGGACAAGAAATTGATAAACACCATAGAATAATGTTTTAGCCAAAGAGCGCGATCAGGAGAGAGAGAGAGAGAGAGAGAGAGAGAGAGAGAGAGAGAAGAGAGAGAGAGAGAATGAGAGAGAGAGGCTCCTCCATGCGGGACTCAAGGACGCTTGATGCATGTCTCAGCTAAAAGCTACATGATGTTGATTATGACAGCAGACCATTTCTTCTGAGGCTGCATGTCCCCAGCAGTTTCCTGTCCACACACACACAAACCAACCCCTGCTTCATGTGGATCAATGCTGCGGTTTTGTTTAGGTGCACACACACACACACACACACACACACACACACACACACACACACACACACACACACACACACACACACACACACACACACACATACACACACACACACACACACACAAATACATATACACACACACGCGCGCACACACACGCACAAACAACACACACACACACACTCACACATACACACACGCACACGCACCCACATACACACACACACACATACACACACGCACACGCACACACATACACACACACACACACACACACACACACACACACACACACACACACCACACACACACACACACATAGCACAAAGAATATTCGGTGCGTTTTTCATTAGCTCAGCAGCTCCATGCCAAATTCTGTTCATTTCAGTTCAGTGGGTTTGCCTTGACTCTGAGTGTTGGTTTGAACCACTAGCCGGCCTGTGGATTTCTCTCCGTTAGTGCTTTGCGTAAAGAGGAAACCTGGATAAGAGACACTGGTGACAGTGAGCTAAGCCAATGTAAGTGTGCATGTAACGTTTGATAGAGCTATACATGAAACCAAAGCATTGTACACACACAGACACACAGACACACACACAGACACACACACAGACACACACACAGACACAGACAGACAGACAGACAGACAGACACACACACACACACACACGCGCGCGCGCGCGCACACACACACACACACACACACACACACACACACACACACACACACACACACACAACCATAAGAGATTTCTGTCTTGAAGGTTTGGATTTTTCTGGAACATTCTGTTCTTTTTGCTGTATGTACCTCCCAGTAAAGATTTTTTTTCCTTTATTGGAACCATTTTCAATGAAATTTTACATTGCTATGAGAGAAGGTGTTCTTCATATTAAACCAGACAGCCTGCCCACTTTCATAATAATGCTTGTTTCGAGATTATTATATTCGCTCCAAGAATCCTTGACTCCGTTTTCGCGACAGTTTTCCACCTGACAGCAATCAGCTTGGAAGACTGCAAGCTACACAGACCTACATAGATGGATGAAAGAGAATGTGATCAACCTTACGTTCTTATTCAGATGGGAGAATCAGAGAACTTAGACACAAAATGTAATTTTCATAGATGCGAGTGAAGTTAACGTACAAGGAAAAAAATGCCAAGTAACAGCCAAAACCAAAAAGAAACTTCTAAGCCCCCAAGAGACGGTGGAATGGGGGAGTGGGGAGAAAGGGAGGGAAGTACATTGCTATGAGAACCACTAGCCTGCCTGTGGATTTGTCTCTATGCTTCATAGGGAATTTGAAATCTCTTAATGGATAGATTCCATTGCACACCAAACTCGACACTGTACCCATCTTCATCTGCTTTTGTTTTTAAGGCTAGCTTCCAGCAGAACGTCCTCGAAATGTGTTTTGTGACGTAAACAAAAACTAAAATCGTATCCATTTGTTAATTGAAAAGACGTACAGAAATCCCTCACGGCCACGCCCGCCATTATTCATTCCCTGTGGGGGTCTATAACCAAGCTATAAAGATCTGCCATTTTTCAATACTTCGTTGGAGAAAGTTCAACACGAAGCAAGAACCATTCCCAGTGCGAAATCGCGTTAAAAATCCAAATGCATTTGATTATTACACGTTCATGAGTGTGTGTATGTGTGTGTGTGTGTGTGTGTGTGTGTGTGTGTGTGTGTGTGTGTGTGTGTGTGTGTGTGTGTGTGTGTGCGCGTGCGTGCGTGCGTGCGTGAATGTGTGTGTGTGTGTGTGTGTGTGTGTGTGTGTGTGTGTGGATGAGAGGGAGAGGTAAGGGTTGGATTTTATGCACGCGCATAAATGTCTGCACAAAAAAACATGAGGAGTTACAATATCAGAATGACTTACAAGTTATTCACTTTAACCACGCCTCACTATTTCCGAGACAAAAATTATTTGTATGGCGTGTCTGTGTCAGTGCATGTGGGACATTGCATGGGTGTGGTAGAGTGGGTATGTATGCACTTCATGGGTGTGGCAGAGTGGGTATGTATGCACTTCATGGGTGTGGTAGAGTGGGTATGTATGCACTTCATGGGTGTGGTAGAGTGGGTATGTATGCACTTCATGGGTGTGGTAGAGTGGGTATGTATGCACTTCATGGGTGTGGTAGAGTGGGTATGTATGCACTTCATGGGTGTGGTGGAGTGGGTATGTATGCACTTGGAAATGTTAATTTTTTTCTTTTATTAATATGCTTGCTTATTCAATGTAGCTTTATGATTGAGAAGGGAAGTAGGGCGTGGGGGGGTGACTATACACTCGTTTACACATGTTTTCAAGTTGTAATCCGCCGATTTGTAAGCAGCGCCGATTTGTAAGCGCTTACAAATCGGCGCACATTGCATGATTTGTAAAACCGCCGATTTGTAAGCAGCACCGATTTGTAGAGCGCTTACAAATCGACGGGCTAGGCCCCCACCGATTTGAATGCGCTGCTTAGAAATCGGCGGGTGTTTTACAAATCGGCGGGTTAAGCCCCCGCTGTTTTGTAAAGCGCTTTACAAAACGGCGGGCGCTTTATATCCTGTTTCTTTGGATTAAAACGATAAACTATTATTACGCTTTCAGTGATTATTCCTGCAATTTTGATGATTTTCCATTTTATCAAAACGGCGGACTGAAATGCGGTGTGTGTGTGTGTGTGTGTGTGTGTGTGTGTGTGTGTGTGTGTGTGTTCATGTGTGTGTGTGAGTAATATGTGTATGTATAACAGTTTGTGTATGTAAGCCTGTGCATATGTTTGTGTGTTGGGGGTGGGGGTGGAGTAAACAGTCTATTTCTTTTTCCCTGACTCACTCACACAATCAAATTTCGAAGTCAAAAGCAGAGGACGTTGTTGACATGTTTTTATTCATATTTGTTCATTTCTGTAAACGTTACATGAACGACAAAGTGAACTAGAATTGTTTGTTTTTAAACGCAATTTTAAGCACATTTTACAGTCGATAATATAAACACAAATTTCCACTCTCAAATGAAAACGAAATCGTAACTCAGCTTGTATTGAGTGAAGAGAATAGTGCCAGAGAGTAGGGAAAAATTTAACTAGTGTGCAGTTTTCAGACTTTCACCAGAATGTTTCACTAAAAGAATAGATATGATTGCCAGACACAATCAATAAAAAGACAATGCAGGAAAAATTATTCGTGGATGCTGAAAATGGTATTTGTAAAAACAACAACAAACAAACAACAGCCGCCTGCATGTTTAACCAAAATTTAGTGGTGGACAGATCAAAATGAAAAAAACAAAACAAAAAAAAAAAATCATACGCTTCCTCCCTCTTGGAATTGTGTGCATCAAAGCAAAGTTAAATCATAATTACACATCTTTGTTATCTTTTATGGCTGCAGTAGGATAGTTGCCCATTTTGATACATAAACTGGACTTGAAACGAGACAGAGAGAGAGAGAGAGAGAGAGAGAGAGAGAGAGAGAGAGAGAGAGAGAGAGAGAAAGCGAGAGGGGGGGGAGGGGGGGGAGGTAGTAAAATAAGTTAGCAGACTTGTCTTTTTCTCTTCGTTAGAATGCCCCTCAAAACGACGTGTGTCAGTCCGCCATCTTGATGAGCAAAAAAAAAAAAAAAAAAAAAAAGAAAGACATCAAAATTGCGGGAATAATCACTGAAAGCGTAATACTAGTTTATCGGCGCTGCTTACAAATGGGCGGGTTACAGGAGTTAAATGGTATAATCAATTTAAAAGAGGTGAAGGCGGAAATGAATTGAATAGTTACAAAATGTTCAGTTTGACGCTTATCATGTTTCCATAGTTTGGATGTCCTTTTTTTAAATTTTTTTTTTTCTTTAATTTCTTTCCTACAAACATTACGATTTTTACTGCATTGTATACTGTCTACGAAGCTTGTCCAACATCAAAATTATTCCGGTGGCAACTTCAGACACTGTTCTTCTTGTTTTTGTTGATAGTATGTTCCCAAGTGAGGAGATTCTAACCATCTCTACAGCAAGCAAATTAATTGTACGAGTGTTTAGACTAGCCTTTGTTCTCTCTGTCTCTCAGTCTGTTTGTCTGTCCGTCTATCCTCTGTCTGTCTGTCTGTCTGTCTGTCTGTCTGTCTGCTCTGTCCTTCTCTTCTCTCTCTCACATACACACGCACACACACACACACACATACATACACACACACACACACACACACACACCACACACACACACACACCACACGCACGCGCGCACGCACACACTCACACACGCACACACACACACACACACACACACACACACACACACACACACCAAACATCTCGCCCACACTCACACACGCACACACGCACACACACACGCACACCACACTCACACACACACACACACCACACACACACACACACACACACACACACACACACGCACGCATGCACGCACGGCCACACACACACAACACACACCACACAACCACACACACACACACACACACACCACACACACACACACACACACACAACACACACACACACACACACACACACACACCACAACACAACACACACACACGTACACGCAAACACACAATCATACCTTTTTTTGTCTAATAACACTAATAGTGAGTAGATGTTAAACTAAAGAACTAACTAAAGATCTCGCCACTAGTTCGTCTATCAGCTTGTCTGCTTTTTTTTGGTATGATTGTTAGATTGTCTATTTTCCTGAGAATACATACACGCGCACGCATGTTTTGAGAGGAGAGAGAGAGAGAGAGAGAGAGAGGGAGAGAGAGAGAGAGAGAGAGAGAGAAGAGAGAGAGGACAGACAGACAGACAGACAGACAGACAGACAGACAGACAATAGAAGAGACAGAGAAAAAGGAGGAGAGAGAGAGAGTGAGAGAGAGAGTACACAATCACAACTCAAGTGTGTATGACGCATGTTTACACTTAAAAACTATAAAACAATCACTTTCCTGAAATTGAAGTCCACTCTAGTTTTCTCCCTAAATACAATTCCTTTTGTTATTGGAAGTACGATTGATAGCCGACTCACCTGTACATTCCCCTACTCTCATACAAAACACAAACAAGAGAGAGAGAGAGGAGAGAGAGAGAGAGAGAGAGAGAGAGAGAGAGAGAGACAGACGAAGACAGACAGACAGACGCAGAGAAGAAAAGTTCATGGCCTGATGCTGTGTGTTTTGTGTTGCTGTGTTGGTTTGTGGTGTGTCAGTGTGTGTGTGTGTGTGGTGTGTTGTGTGTCGCGTGTGTAGTGTGTGTGTGTGGGTGGTGTGGTGTGGTTGTGTGTGGGTGTTGTGAGTGTGTGTGAGTTAGTACAAGACACGACATCTCCAGAGAGATAAAGCGTAAGAGATAATTGGATACTCTCTCTCTCTCCTCTCTCTTAGCTTCCTTTACTCCTCCCTCTCTCTCTCTCTCTCTCTGTGGGAGAACACCATATACTGCAAATCAAAACTTTATTCTTAGAATAAAATAAAAGTCAACAAGAATTGCAGTGTATCCATTTCGATTTCCGATAGCGTTTGTGTGTGTGTGTTGTGTTGTGTGTTGGTGTTTGTGTGTGTGTTGTGTTGTGTGTGTGTGTGTTGTGTGTGTGTGTGTTGTGTGTGTTGCTTCGATTGTGTGTGTGATGTGTGTGCCGTGTGTGTGGCGCGCTGTGTTGTATGTGTGGTATGCGTGCGCGTGCATGTCTGTGTGTGCACGCGTGTGGCGCATGTGTGTTGTTGTGTGTGTGGTGTGTTTGTGAGTATGTGTGTGTGTGTTGTGTGTTGTGTGTGGCCGTGCGCGCCTTCGTGCGCTTGTGTATATATGTGCAATCTCTGAGCTCTCTCATTGTATTAATTTCAAGCACTGACACCGTCCTCACCACCACACACACACACACACACACACAACACACACACACACACACACACACACACGCACGCACACACCACCACGCACCCCACACACACACACACACACACACACACACACACACAACACACCACACGCACACACGCACGCACGCACACACAGCACACACACACACACACACACACACACACACACACACACACACACACACGCACTCACACACGCCACACACACACACAATACACATCCCTCCAAACACCACAGCTACACAAAGGTTGATCCTTTCGTAGCCGCAGCACCAGCAGTCCACACAGAGCTATCCATTTCAGTCACTGGAGACACTGCGCTGCTGCTGTCTCAACTCAGTGATATCATTTGATGGTAGCATCTTCTCATCTCACAAGGAAAGACAGTAACCCCAGCCACTAGGCCCTTACCCCTACTGGAAAGTTCTGAACCCAGTGTGAGTGAGTGCTCCCTCCACTGAGGATCATGATGTCCATCTGACGACAGTGTCCTCCATGTCCGTGTCCATGTCCATGAAATGAAAGATGTAGACATGGACTAAAACACAGATGGAAAGAGGAAGTC
>CM065720.1:38728063-38738063 GCA_033310375.1 Conus canariensis
CTGTAACAGCTCAACTAGGCACAAAGGAGCATGATTCATTGTTAGCGTCTGCAGTCGCACAGGGATTAGTTCTGGTGTGAGACGAACCCCAGTTCTAGGTCAAGAGGACATGGGTGGACGGCCCAGTCAATCAATCAGTAGTAGTAGTAGTAGTAGTAGTAGTAGTAGTAGTAGTAGCAAGTAGTAGTAGTATTGTTGTTGTTGTTGCTGTTGTTGTTGTTGTTAATATCATTATTACCATTACTAATTCTACTACTGCTACTACTAACTGTCATCAGGCGTACACGGAAACTCCAACACCAGATCGTTCGATTCACAGAGTAATATGTCCGATTCACTCGAACGATCGAGAGCAACTTTCCTAAATGACTTGTTTCTGCTCTTGTCTCTCAATCGTCTCTGAACAGATTTGTCGGTCAGAGTTGCAACGTAACTTTCAACAACATCTGTGCTAAATCCTGCCACGAGGCTTTCATGGACCGGTTCGATGTCCGTGTCAGTTGGTGGAGGGAGGACAGAGCTATCGATGTACTCACATGTACGTCCAGTTTCAGCACTATCGGTCAGGCACAAGTTATCATTCTCCGATCTTACTGGAACATCCAAGCGAACCGCATGACTCGAGTGTGTAGCACAGTGTGTTCCGTTTTGGGGTCATGTTCACATAGGTTTTCACGTCCTGCGTCGGTCGAAGACGGAGTGTTCAAAACAGTTACAGTGACTTATTCACGTTCTCCACTTGCCTGTCTCTCTTGCTGCTGTCGGGAGAGAGAGAGAGAGAGAGGAAGATGCCAGTGAGGATGGAGAGAGAAGATAGAGAAGAGTAGAGAGAATGCCCTGTTTGTAATACAGAGACACGCGTCGAGGTTGTTGTGATATTTTCTTGTTTTCATAACCATTCTGTAACCAGCCATAGTACCCAAACACTGCCTTTTATAATCCTCTACAGCAAGTATTTACAACAGACAGCGCGAATGTCTGACAAACTGAGGCATCTGTAGTTTTTTAACATTCGCTAAAACGTGTGCAGGTATCATCAAAATTTGTTCTTCTTTTCTTTTATTTCATTTTCATTTGGTTTTATGTTTTTTTCATTTTATTTCATTTCATTTTTTTATTTATTCTATGTAATTTTATTTATTTTTATTTTACTTAATTTCCTTTATTTTACTTATTTATTTTGTTTTGTTTCAGTTTATTTTGTTTTATTTTATTTGGCACAGGTCACGTTCTTTCTCAGCTTTACACATTACTGGAATGACAGTTGCTTTGGTGTGAAACAGTGAACAGTGGTCAGACATACTTGACAAGTGGTGTGCACGCATAAAGTGGTCACACAACATGCAGTTCTAGGTACCTGGGTTCAAAGTAACGTCAACGTTTTTAAAGGAAGAGAGAATTAATTCAATATTGGAAATGGGCGTGCAGAAGGAATTAATTCAATATTGGAAATGGGCGTGCAGAAGGAATTAATTCAATATTGGAAATGGGCGTGCAGAAGGAATTAATTCAATATTGGAAATGGGCGTGCAGAAGGAATTAATTCAATATTGGAAATGGGCGTGCAGAAGGAAGTAATTCAATATTGGAAATGGGCTGCGTGCAGATAGGAATTAATTCAATATTGGAAAATGGGCGTGCAGAAATTAATTCAATATTGGAAATGGGCGTGCAGAAGGAATTAATTCAATATTGGAAATGGGCGTGCAGAAGGAATTAATTCAATATTGGAAATGGGCGTGCAGAAGGAATTAATTCAACATTGGAAATGGGCGTGCAGAAGGAATTAATTCAATATTGGAAATGGGCGTGCAGAAGGAATTAATTCAATATTGGAAATGGGCGTGCAGAAGGAATTAATTCAATATTGGAAATGGGCGTGCAGAAGGAAGTCATTCAATATTGGAAATGGGCGTGCAGAAGGAAGTAATTCAACATTGGAAATGGGCGTGCAGAAGGAATTAATTCAATATTGGAAATGGGCGTGCATAAGCGTCAGAGGACTTTGAGGGTTAGGGAAAAAATACAACCCCTGAAACACGTCCTAGAATTCGAGAATGTTCCAAAACGGTCTTGTTCAAACTACATTGCCAAGACTAAACTTGAAAATAAAGGATTGTCAAACTGCCGTGGCTTCTACCCGAAGTCAGTACTACACATGTTCTGGACACGTGAAAAAGAGAAACAGAATATACATGTACTGCTGTGATGTGAGAGTTCCAGAGCCAGTCTTCTCCCATAGCACCAGCTCATAATACATTGCAGCCACACATTCATGGCAGGTTCACTGATTTTGTTTAGTTCCTGCTTTTAAATGTTCTTCTGCACTATCAGAACCTCAGGCTTGCTAAGTAATGGACTGGGTTGGGAACTGGGAATTAAAGAGTATGATTCCAAATCTCTCACACGAATATCAACATGTTTTTTTTTTTCTCTGCCGGGGACATCAGGTGTAGTAGATCTTTTCTCCTTGACTGGTTGACTTGGCGTTAGAACAGTTCCAGAGTTTGCTATCACAAGGTGTGTGCTTAAATGCCACTTGCGTCTGAAACAACACTTGGCAACTTTGCTTCCCATGTTGACCTCTTGTCGTTCTGCTGGGTGCGGTGTAGATTGGGGTAGATTCTCCCATTTGCTGACTGTGTCACTTTGATGGGTCAGGACGTCACATGGGAGGAATTTTCAGAGCCGGTAAGAGCATCGTAAAGCAGTGGGTATGTCATGATGGGCAGAGAGAGAGAGAGAGAGAGAGAGAGAGAGAGAGAGAGAGAGAGGAGTGTTGTGTGTGTGTGTGTGTGTGTGTGTGTGTGTGTGTGTGGAGAGATAGATGTAACAGTATCAACATTATTCGGTAAGATTACAGTGTACTCACAGTGACCAGGGATGTGTTAATAAATGAAAATGCAAAGGAAATATCTGTGGAATACAGTGGCGTCGACAAAATGAAAGTTAATCATCATGTAAGAAAAATACTCGTGTTAACAGGGTGTTCACTATATGAAGAGGGAAGTTTCAAGAAAAAGCATCTTCACACACACACCACCCACCCACCCACCCACCACACACACACACACACACACACACACACACACACACACACACACACACACACACACACACACACACACACACACACACACACACATACACACACACACACACACACACACACACACACACACACACACACACACACACACACGCACACACACACGCACGTCATGACATGTTCTGTAATGTAATGTACTTTGTGTGTGAGGTGGAGTAGAGGGTTCATTGTGTGGGGGTAGGGATATGGGAAGGAAAGCAGTGTGTTGGTTCAATGCTTTATAACCAGACATTTGAAATCCGAACTGAGGGAGTCGACTAGAGATTGTTTGTGTGTGTGTTTACAGAAAACAACAGCGGATGGTTAGTCTCCAGAGAACTGGCTTGGGATCATTAACGTTGTTTAGCTTTCAGCTGCGACATGCGTCATGCACACTTGAGTTGTGTTGAGGGGGTTCTTCTGTCTGTCTGTCTGTCTGTCTGTCTGTCTGTCTGTCTGTTCTGTCTGTCTGCCTGTCTCTCTCTGTCTCTCTGTCTCTCTCTCCCTGCGTGTGTGTGTGTGTGTGTGTTTGTGTGTTTGCGTGTGTGTGTACGTGTGTGTGTGTGTGTGTGTGTGTGTGTGTGTGTGTGTGTGTGTGTGTGTGTGTGTGTGGTTGTGGTGTGTGTGTGCGGGCGCGCGCGCACATGCGCGCTTGTGTGTGTGTGTGTGTGTGTGTGTGTGTGTGTGTGTGTGTGTGTGTGTGTGTGTGTGTTTCCACTATACAATGTTCTGTGGTATACTTTGTACGTAAGGTGGAATATAACAAATGAAGTGTGGGAAGGTACGATGTGCGAGGGAAGGGTGTGGGGAGGAAAGTTTTACTTTTCCATTACCCTCTGTAAATAAAATTCGTTCGTTCATTCCTTCGTCCCCCCCCCCTCTCTCTCTCTGTCTGTGTGTCTGTCTGTCTGTCTGGCTGACTCTGTCTCTGTCTCTCTCTGTCTCCCTTTGTCTGTCTGTTTGTCTGTCTGTCTGTTTGTCTGTCTCTAAAATGTAAAAGTTTGTTGTTCTTACGCTCTTTCTTAGCTCTATGAGGCTGGATGTAAAAAAGCAGTTACGCTTACTCTCTTATCCTCTGTAAATAAAATTCCTTCTTAACTTACCCCCCCCCCCCTCGCTCTCTCTGTATCTGTGTGTGTATGTCGCGTATGTGTGTGTCGGTGCGCGCGCGCGCGCGCGCGCGCGCATGTGTGTGTGTGTGTGTGTGTGTGTGTGTGTGTGTGTGTGTGTGTGTGTGTGTGTGTGTGTGTGTGTGTACACTATCAGATGTTCTGTGATATACTTTGTATGTGAGATGGAATAGAACGAATAAAAGCGTGGGAAGGTGCGATGTGCGGGGTTGGGTGGGGAGTGAGGAGGAAGGGAAGTGTGTGGGTGTAATGCTTTATAACCCGACATCTTATAGGCGAACTGAGGAAGTCAATCGATATCAACGTGGGATTGTTTCTGTGCGTTAGCAGAAAACAACGGCGGATGTTCAGTCTCAAGAGAACTGGCCTGTGATTATTACCGTTGTTTGGCTTTTACCTGCCACATGCGTCATCCACACTTGAGCAGTGTTGAGGGGTTTCTTATCTGTCTGTCTGTCTGTCTGTCTGTCTGTCTGTCTGTCTGTCTGTCTGTCTGTCTGTCTGTCTGTCCTCTCTCTCTCTCTCTCTCTCTCTCTCTCTCTCTCTCGCTCTCTCTCCCTCTGTTACAAAGTTTGTTGTTCTTACTTTCTAACTTCGGCCTGCAAGATTGGATATAAAAAAGCAGTCATGCTTATTCTGTTGTCGTCTGTAAATAAAATTCTCTCTCTCTCTCTCTCTCTCTCTTCTCTCTCTCTCTCTCTCTCTCTCTCTCTCTCTCTCTCTCTCTCTCTCTCGTTAAAGAATGGAATTAGAGGTAAACTATATCGCTATGTGAAAAGTACGTACGTTAGTGTGAAAGCGCGTGTGCGTTGTGGTGCCAGGCTTAGGAGTATATTCAGTGTTCTTCTGGCGTTAAGCAGGGTGATATTTGTAGTCCGATTTTGTTTTCGTTATTTATAAATGAATTAGCTCTCAAAGTCATCAGCAATGTTCGACATGGTGTTACGTTCATGTTCTATGCTTTTAAACTATTCATTCTCTTGTTGGCAGAGGATGTTGATCTTTCAGAAACTGTATTGGTTTACAAACCAAACTGATCAGCCCACAAAGACCAGCTCCACATGAAGTCTTAAAGTCAATCTAAGTATAAAAGTAATATTGTCGTCTTTAGAAATGGGAGTTATTTAGGTGCGAGAGAAAGACGGGTATTTGATGGTTCTGGTATGCCTGTTGTAAATGAGTATAAATGTTTAGGTATCTATATGTCTGTTAGGCTTAGTTTTGTTGCTGTGCGTAAAGATATTTCCGGTAAAGCTAAAAAAACCACTATTGTGTATAATGCAACGACTTCGTACGTTGAATAACTGTTCGATAGATGTATTTTTAAAGTTGTTTGACGGTCAGGTTCGACATGTTATGCAGAACGGTTCCGAGATGTAGGGATTATAAAATGCTTCTCAGCACAGTAAAAAAAAAGAAAGTGCATCTGCATGCGCTGAAGAAATTTCTAGCTGTTGAAATACGTACACCTAATGATCTAGTCTACAATGACTTGAACAGATATCCTACCATTGTTAATTCGATTGTAAATTGTGTCCGTTATTGGCTGAGTTTACTTCAAATGGATAACTACAGGTTATCCTGAAGAGTTTATCTTTCGCTAGGGGATTTGAATTATACAGGTGAAAATACTTGGGTTACCAGTGTACGATTCTGTTTACAGTAAGGATGAATCAAGGTTTGGGGAATGTTCGTGAATTTTGGCGTGAGTTTAAGCAGAGATTGGTCGATGGCAGATGGCAAAATGTGAGTGAGCACATGAATAATAGTAAACGTTTTAACACTTACAATATGTTCTGTGACTCTCTACACTGTGTGCCGAAATATCCATCCTTAGACATTGATAGACAGCTGAAATATATCATGACGAGATTTCGTTTTGGTGCCTCTGCATTGAAGATGGACTTTGATAGCTACAGGAAGCATGAAACACAGAATCTATTATGCCCATTGTGTAATGTGTCTGTTGAAAAAAAGAATTGCATTTTACATTGAGCTGTCCCTTTTCAGACGGTTTAAGAAAACGGTATATTGCCCCTAAATATGACAAAAATCCTAATACTTTCCGTTTCGGTTTATTAATGTCTTCTTTTAACAGCGACAACGTGAGGAAACGTTGTATCGTTTTGCATCAAGCGTTCAAGGCGAGAGCGGTCGTTGTTATCATAATCTTTTGACATGAATGCTGAAGCCCATATGTGTTAATATACTGTCTTTAAATTTGTTAATCAATATGATTTGTTTGTTCACACCGCTTCTAATGGGGCTATGGCCTTTACATTATATATTCGAGTTTGAGTTCGCGTTTCTCTCTCTCTCTCTCTCTCTCTCTCTCTCTCTCTCTCTCTCTCTCTCTCTCTCTCTCTCTCTCTCTCTCTCTCTCTCTCTTCTCAGAATCTGAATCTAAAACATATGAATCTCTCTCTCTATGTCTGTCTGTCTGTTTGTCTCTCTGTCTCTGTCTCTCTGTGTGTCTCTCTGTGTCTCTCTGTCTCAGTATCTCTCTCTCTCTCTCTCTCTCTCTCTCTCTCTGTATGTGTGTGTGTGTGTGTGTGTGTGTGTGTGTGTGTGTGTGTGTGTGTGTGTTGTGTGTGTGGTGCGCGCGCGCGCGCGCGAGCGCGCTCGTAAGTGTGTGTGTGTGTGTGTGTGTGTGTGTGTGTGTATGTGTGTGTGTGTGTGTGTGTGTGTGTGTGTGTGTGTGTGTGGTGTATGTGTGTGTGTGTGTGTGTGTGTGTGTGTGTGTGTGTGTGTGTGTGTGTGTGTGTGTGTTGAAATATGCTGTGATGTTCTTTGTATGTGAGGGGGGAGTGGAAAGAATGAAGTTTGGGAGGAGGGTTATGAAAGTGTGCGTTCGCTTGCGATGCTTTATAACACGACATTTCTTTATAACACGACATTTCTTTATAACACGACATTTCACCTGCAAACTGAGGAAATGGATTCATGTCAACGAGGGATTGGTTTTGCGTTTTTGCACAAATCAGCGGCGGATGTTAGTCTCAAGAGAACTGGCATGTGATCATTAACGTTGTTTGGCTTTTAGCTGCGACATGCGTCATGCACACTTGAGTTGTGTTGAGGGGGTTCTTCTTCTGCTCTCTCTCTCTGTCTCTCTCTCTCTTTCTGTCTGTCTGTCTATCTCTCTCTTCTCTCTCTCTCTCTCTCTCTCTCTTCTGCCTGACTGTCTGTCTGTCTGTTGTCTCTCTCTCTCTCTCTCTCTCTCTCTCTCTCTTCTTCTCTCTCTCTCTCTCTCTCTCTCTTCTCTCTCTCTCTCTCTCTCTCTCTCTACCATCTTCTGTTCTTGTTATGTACAATTCGGTGAGATATAACTCAGTGAGTTGAGTAGGAGGAGGAGGAAGAACAAGATGGACAGCAAATGGAGCGAAAGAGAGAACTTGGACAGAGAGAGAGAGGGGGGGGAGAGAGAGAGAGAGAGAGAGAGAGAGAGGGGAGAGAAGAGAGAGAGAGAGAGAGAGAGAGAGAGAGAGAGATTTCGTTCACTTCTGTTCTGATCATTCAATAGAATATAGAATCTGACAGCGATACCGGTTGTTTGGGGAATGCTGTGTTCATTGTTGCAGTGCTGTGTTCTCGGCAGGATTGGTCGCAACTACCTTCAAATGTTATAACATCATATTCCGCCAGCCGTTGGTGGTCTCATGTTAGTAAGGGTTAGGAATTCGTTCAGTCTTCACAGGCATCTGTTCCAACCTTGGCAGTCGAGTCATCCTGAACAGTGACTTACTTGACTTAGTCCTCTTCGCTCCTTGAGAAGCATAGGGCCTCAACAGCAACCTTCCACCTCCGTCTGTCCCTGGCACAGGTCTTGATCCCCCCCCCCCCCCCAGGTCAGGCTGGAGGCTCTCAGCTCGTTTAGCAAGCTCCTCCTGCAGGTCTCCTTTGGGCGCCTTCGCTTCCTCTTGCCCTGCGGGTTCCACTCGAGCGCCTGCCTGGTGATGTTAGAGTGCTCCTTCCGCAGTGTGTGGCCGACCCATCGCCACTTTCTCTTCCTGACCTGGACGTCCATTGGCTGTTGGTTTGCCCCGTCCACAGGTCGGTGTTTGGCACTCTGTCGAACCATCGCAAGTGGAGGATCTGCCGGAGACATTTATTGATGAAGGTTTGGATCTTCGTGGAGGTGTTGGTGGTGACTTGCCAAGTCTCTGACCCGTAGAGTAGCGCTGAGCAATAAGGATGTGATTCTTGTCAGCTTTCTTAATGACTGTTTGAAGGTGAGAGTAGACTTTTTCAATCTGGTCATCATCATAGTCTCATGTAGGAGTCACATGATGATGTGCATGATTGTCACATGAAAATGGTTTCACTCGCTTGTATTGGTCATGATCCTGTTGGACACAGAATAGTACCCCGGTATAACATGGCTAATGGTCTTTTTAACTGAAAGTACCACAACCCGTAGGCCTACATGTTTATCTTTTTCTCCACTACAGTGCACGTCACGCCCCTTTGTCAGTCTATGGTTCTGTTTCTCCGTTCTTCCAAGTAAGTCCACGATGATAAAGAACGTCCTTAGAGTGTTTGTCACTGTCATAGATTAATTCATCCAGGTTTGGAAACTACCTCAGTGTGCCTACGTTTCAGTGGCGAATGTGATTATGTTACTTCCATGGATACTTTGCGGTTTTCATAGATAGGTAGAGAGATAGGTACACACACACACACACACACACACACACACACACACACACACACACACACACACACCACACACATACACACACACACACACACACACACACACACACACAAACACACACACACACGCGCGCGCGCGCGCACAGAGAGACAGAGAGAGAGAGAGAGAGAGGGGGGGAAGGAGCTAGAAGAGAAACACACGGATAGACAGACGACAGATAACCTCTAAATCTATGAAGAAACATTAACTTCAGGTGTAAGGAAGGTAACCAAGTAGCACTAGCCAAACGTCTTTTGTGGAGTCTTCAATGCGATAGCGACATGTCAATGCCTGGAGAACCACACATTTTGATTGGAATGGGCTGCGTGGAGTAATGCTAGTGATGGCATAGAACATTAAAAGAACAACATAAACGACCACGATGACGACGACGACGACAATGATCAGTCAGCCTACCAATCAACCAGAAGAACAACCAAACATCTCCAGAAACCAGAAACCCACCCGAACACAGTCATACATTTACGCACATGCATGCACACACACACATACACACACGCGCGCGCGCGCGCACGCACGCACGCACGCCCCCACACACACCACACACACACACACACACGGCGCGCGCGCGCGCGCGCGCGCACGCAAGTAAAAAAAACAAAACACACACACACACACACACACACACACACACACACACACACACACCACGCCTGCCCGCACGCACGCACGCTCGCACCTACACGCACTCACGCACGCACGCGCGCACCGCGCGCGCGCGCGCGCACACAACACACACACACACACACACACACACCACACACACACACACACACCACCACCATTAGCACAGTGACACATTACAGACGCTCTCCCAATACGGAACCAAAAATACAACTCGTATAAAATGTTTGAAGGAGCTTTTGACAATGATAACTGTAGAGAGAATTTCTTTCGGAAAACAAAACAAACAAACAAACAAATAAACTAAATGATGGAACTCTAGAATGGTCGTTAATGCATTAACTTATACAAACATGACACCCGCATTTCCAAAGCTAAATACAAGAGAAATACAGATAGAAAAGAAAGAAAAAAAAAAAAAGAAAAAAAAGAAAAAAAAAA
>CM065720.1:38753063-38755563 GCA_033310375.1 Conus canariensis
ACAACTACTATTCCTCCTCCTCCTCCTATGCTACGACGATACTACTACTACTACTCTGCTGCTGCTGCTGCTGCTGCTGCTGCTAACACTACCACTACTGCTGCTGCTTCCTTCTCTGTGTACATTTCATCTTCTCCCCATCATCCCATTCCTCCTCATCTTCTTCTTTCGCTGCTGCTTCTGCTACTGCCACTGCAATACATTCTCCTCCTCTGCTACTGCCCTGCATACATTCTCCTTCCTCTCTGCTCACTTTCTTCTCTCTTCTGCTACTGCCACTGCAATACATTCTCCTCCTTCTGCTACTGCCACTGCAATACATTCTCTCCTTGCTGCTACTGCCACTGCAATACATTCTCTCCTTCTGCTACTGCCACGCAATACATTCTCCTCCTTCTCTTCCTCTTCCTCTTCCTTCTTTTGCTCCTGCTCCTGCTCCTCCCTTCTTCTTCTTCTTCTTCCACGCGCACGCACACACACACACACCACACACACACACACACACACACACACACACACACACACACACACAATCTCTCTCTCTCTCTCAAACGCACACACACACACACACACACACACACACACACACACACACACACACACACACACACACAATCATTGAGAGAGAGAGAGAGAGAGAGAGAGAGAGAGGGAGGGGGGAGGGAAGGAGAGGGACACTCTTTACACACTGTTATCTTATCACTGTCAGTGCGCCACGGACACAGACGACAGATGGCGCCAGATGCGATGGCGTGCCTCAGAGAAACAGGAAGCTGCCATTTTTGTTTACCCGAAGGCTGCTTCTGGGCGGCTTTCATCATAATACCACCATCACCACCACCAATGATAGAAACGAAGTCGATGATCACGAGGACGATGATGACCGCGTTAATGATTTGTTTCTGTCGTGGATGCTGCTGCTGTTTATTATGAGCATTTACCTAAAAACTGAGTGACATCAGCATTCCAATTCCCTGACACAGCCAAGAACACAGACTGCTGTATCAGTATTTATTCAACTAGGTCAGATCTTTCTGTGAACGAAATAATTATGTTTACAGACAATACAATGATACTGCAGCAGGTAGAAACATTCAGAAAAAAGGACTGAAGCACATTAATTGATGCTCAAACAGTGGAAATATTTATCGAGATTTGAGAGAGAGAGAGAGAGAGAGAGAGAGAGAAGAGAGAGAGAGAGAGAGAGAGAGAGAGAGAGAGAGAGAGAGAGAGCTCAAGACTCTAGACTCAAGATATTTTATTCATATTAGGCTTCAGCGAAATGTGAACATTAACTGAAATTATGGAGCAGATTCAAATTGAAGTAATGGTAATATAAAAGGTATTCATGTACATTTAATTCAATCAAAATAGTCTTATCTTAACTTTTAGAGAGAGAGAGAGAGAGAGAGAGAGAGAGAGAGAGAGAGGAAGAACGAAATTTTATTTTACCAGGGTAATGAGATAAGCAAAGAGAGACAGAAGACAGACAGACAGACAGACAGACAGACAGACAAACAGAGAGATGTATGACGATGGAAGAGGACAGTTATCAGTGACAACTGAATGTGTAGTACTAAACTATGTCTGTCTGTCTGTCTGTCTGTTGTCTGTCTGTCTTCTGGAAACTAAGCTCACATATGAATTAAAAAAAACAAACAAACTAGGCTAACATAAATGAGGAATCTAAGCTCACATATGAATACACATATGAACACGCATATACATGTTTTAATTTACAAGAAAACAAAAAAAGATAACTTGGTCTATAATTCATGCTATTTTATACTCACCGTTCTTACTAGAAGACACAGCTGCCATCGAGTCACAAGGACCATTCTGCACTTGGAAGAGACCGTTACTTTCAGCATGAATCAGCCCAGTGCCAACATTTCTCACGAGACTCCGCCATCTGCTGACGAGATAAGACAAGTCGCCACTGACGAAGTTGGCCGTAATGGCGTCACGTGAAGGCGACTTTGGTCCGCTTGAGGCCGATTTCCCCACACTGACTTTGATTGCCGAGAGAGAGAGAGAGAGAGAGAGAGAGAGAGAGAGAGAGAGAGAGAGAGAGGGGGGGGGGGGAACTGGGAAGAAGTGGAAACGAGGCAAAAGATGGGGAAAGGGGTGTGAGTGAATGGCGGATAGGTAGAGAGGGCAGGAGAGAGGTGTGTGTCTGATATGGACGAGGGAGGTGGGGAGGGAGGAGGACTGAAATGAAACTAATCACGCGAGAAGTGAAACAAGCAAGGCCCGGAAGAGAGAGAAATGTGAAGGATAAAGAGAATGATGGATATTCATATACAGCACCGGAATGTAAAACTCACACAATAAACAGTATTTTCTATTTAAAAAAAAAAAAGCTTAACGGTGCTTCTATGTGACAAGCTTAATTGCTTGGGTATTGGTTTCTCTTTGTTCTGTTGTTTTTGTTGCTGTTTGCAGTGAGGGTTGCCTTCCCATCTCACGTCCTCTGAAGGGGTGAGTCTATCCTTTTCCC
>CM065720.1:38765563-38783063 GCA_033310375.1 Conus canariensis
AACAACAACAGCAACAGTAAAAAGAACAACAGCAACAGCAACAAGGACTAACAACATGCAAACAAGTTCAAAACTCTGGTAACGTGGCTTCCCCCCCCCCCCTTCCCCTGTTCCTTTGACCACATAGATCAACTTCGCATTGAACCCCCCCCCCCCCTCCCCTTTCCCACTTCCCCTCCCTCTCGACCTCTCCCCGTGAACGACTTTTCGTTGATCGACCATCTGCAAAACTCAACCCCCTCCCCCTTCCACTACCCCCACCCCCTCTTCATCACCCCCCCCCCCCCCACCCACCCACCCACCCAAGTCGACCCCTTGCCTCTAAGCTTAAAACAGCTCTCTAATGTGAGCATGCGATGGTTCCCCCCCCCCCCTCCCCTCCAACTCCAGGGACCCCAGCTTGTCCTCTGACTTTCTGCAGTCTCTTGAACTGCATGGTAAGCTCTCCGCTGGAGTCCTGAGCTAGGGGAGATAAGCCCGGCCAGCACATATGCAAATCAGATCAGGGTACAAGGACCAATCTCCTTCCATGCTGTGTCAATCCTCTCAGCCTGGACTGCCAACACATGGGACCGTGCCGTGCGCTTCTCAGAGCTCTCTCTCTCTCTCTCTCTCTCTCTCTTGGTGTGTGTGTGTGTGTGTGTGTGTGTGTGTGTGTGTGTGTGTGTGTGTGTGTGTGTGTGTGTGTGGGGTGCGTGTGTGTGTGTGTGTGTGTGTGTGTGTGTGTGTGTGTGTGTTTGTGTGTCTGTGTGACTGTGTCTCTCTGCCTCTGTCTTTATCTGTCTGTTTGTCTCTCTGTCTGTCTCTCTCTTTCTGTTTCCGTCTGTCTGTCTGTTAGTCTGTCTGTCTGTCTGCCTGCCTGTCTGTCTGTGTGTCTGTGTGTGTGTTCTCTCTCTCTCTATCTCTTCCTTCCCACGCATGTGCATTAAAGCATGGTCAATATGCTCCTTGTTCTACCTTCAAATGTTTTGATCTACCTATCTATTTGTCTATCTATCTATCTATCTATCTATCTATCTATCTATCTATCTATCTATCTATCTATGCATGTGTGTGTGTGTCTGTGTAATTGAATGTATGTATGCATGTATGTGTATTTACATACGTGTGTTTACCTTTATCTATACGTCTGTTATTCTCATTCCCTTTTTTTCCTCCATATTCTTCCCGTAATATCTCGCTTCGCTTATGAGAAAGAAAGAAAGAAGAAAAGAAAAAACAGTAAAGAAATAAACTACTAAAACGCTGAAAGACCTTCCTTTTGGATTATACCTGATGAATAAAAAAATATGTACATCTGAAAATGATGTTACTCATGTAAAGTCTATTCAAGGAGCTTTGAATGTCAGTAGAGGTCAGCTTGTGGATTCATCTCGCAGATACATGAGTGGGTGGGTAGGGGCATTTGTAGCGGGAAAGAGGTGGTGGGGTACAGAGACGAGGGTGGGCTGGTGAGTGGGCGCTCTGGGGGGTTGGGCAAAAAAGTACATCTCAGTATGTCATCTACATTGGTGGAGGACATCCCAAGACCTCCAAATAAGTTGAGTCTGTCTCTCTGTGTCATGTGCTTCTCAGAGAGAGAGAGAGAGAGAGAGAGAGAGAGAGAGAGAGAGAGAGAGAGTGAGAAGAGAAGAGAGAGAGTGTGGTGTGTGTAGACAGACATACAGACAGAGACAGACAGACAGACAGACAGACAGACAGATTTAATCAAAGTTGGCAATGTTGGTACTGTCAGAGTCCTGCCTCCCCTTAACCCCCCCCCCTCTCCCTCCCCCATTTCTTCCTCAGTCCCTGCACGCGGCTTCCCATTGATTTCCCCTCCCCCCCCCCCCCCCTCCCCCCTCCATGCTTAACCCCGTTTTGCACGGCTTATTGCCTCTGTCTCCGTCTGCATTCTGCTTCACTGTGCAGCGAAGATTTGAACCCAACATACGATCTACTTCTCCCGTTTGATAGAAAATTGCTATTCCAGCACTGGAAAGGTGGCCCAGTGGACAACGTATTTTGCTTGGAAGTTGGAAGATTTGGCAAACGTTTAACCTGATTCTCCTGCCGGGCTAGATGTATACCGGCCCCTGCCCCCTCCCCTTTTCTTTTTTGCATCTGGCGCAAAGAAAGTGATCTGAGTGCGAATGAGGTCTGAGTGAGGGAATGAACCGAAATCCCATGTTTGCAGGCACAATGCACTTTGTGTGTGTAAAAGAATCCACGGCAACTAGAGTGCTGTCGCTGTCGAAATCATGTGGCAAAATCCACTTTGATAGGTAAACAATAACATACACAAACTGAAAAGAGTGTACTGTGGCGATATGCTCTCCTTGAAGTGAGCATTCCATCTTTCACTCGAAGAAATCTGTTTTTCGATAAAATTACACAAAGCAACATTTCCTTCCTTCCTTCCTTCCTTTATTCTTTCTTTCTTGTTTGCTTTCTTTCAGCACTCAGACGGTTGTTTACGACGTGCAGAACAATGTCAAATTAACGGTAACACACAGGGATAACCCTTGATAAATTATACAATAAAAGCAAATTAACTGTGGCTACAAGCGAGTTAAGTTGTCATATATGCACTCGATTATGTCATATGACACCTATGTACCACATAACACCATAACTGTCCCATTTTAACACGAGGACACATAAGTGTATTACCTTTGCCATATCAAATAACTCTGCCAAATAAGAACACCATATAAGCACACTAAATGTATCATAGTATAACATCAATGTTGCATTAAAAGCTTATCAGCTCTGTCCTTCGCACCTTGCTGTGCATAAAAACCTCGCAAATCCCCATATGACTCTGTCTGTTAGACCAGCCGCCGTGGCAAAGTGGTTAGCATCGCGGACTCCCGGCTGGGAGGTCATGAATTCGATTCCCATCAGAGTCATTCTGCCCCGACTGGCTCCTAGCCAGAGATGAGTTTGCAACGGGCTCAGCTGGGAAGACTGGGACCACACAGTCGAGTTTCATCCACTTAATGGATGCGTCTCTGAGGGTGTTGCTCAAATTTCCAGACCAACACTGCGGGTGTCTGTATTTCTCGAGCCTGGTTGACGCCGGAATATAATATGAAAGTACGCGTAGAGTACAGCCTTGTCAAACAATCTTAGACCGGAATGGAAATCCGGAGCATCATCTTCATCATCTTCATTCCTATCGATCAGCATAGAAAGTCTTCGATTCTGTGGCCCTTCATGCCCTGCTCTCATGGTGACCTCACTTTCGATGCCTCTCCAGTCTGTGGCCTTGGTTTGATTCCGTCGGGGTCACAGGTATGGCGAGTCCATGTGCGCCTTCGTTGGAAGGACATGGTGGCGCCCTCCGGAGGGAGAAGCGCACTCGGGCCGGCTCCGCGGCTAAGCAATTAGCAGTCAGTAGAGTCGTCACTGGGGGGCTTAATAGGTGGTGTCCTGCGTATGTTGACAAGAATGGGCGCCATTGAATGTCACCAAAGAGATTCAGCAGCAGTGCAGTGTCTCCTCCGGTGGGTTGCCTCTTGAGACTTGACATTGACTGCTCCCTGTGGATTGCCGGTGCCAGGGCTGCGGCGGTCCGGGCCCGGCTGTGGCTGGGACGGGGTGTCAGAATGAGCGGCGAAAGTGCAATGCTACTGAGGTGGCCGAGAAAATGGACAAAAAACTGTCTATCAGAACATGAACTCTGCAAAATAAGCACTTTAACTATGCCACGCAAACCACGTCATTTCTGGCACGTAAGAACATTAGGTCCGCCATATAGCACGCAGACTCTGTCATACAGGCACGTTAAATAACAAGATGCAAAGCATATCAACGTCTCCCAGCTCTCCACTGAAAGGTTTTCAAATCTGTGTTTGTGACATTGGAAATTTGGGGATTTTGAATCTGCACTCTTTCTCTTTTCCGTGTTGCTTCAAGCAGGTGTGGCTGTGCTTGTGCTGTTCATTCTCCTTTAAACACTTACATATGAAAATAAGCTCCGATTTGTCACAAGATCATCCAAACCGCTTATAAATCGGTCAAGTACTTTCTGACATATTCCATAAAGAAGAAAAACAGTTTTGGGCCGTTATAGCCATTAGTAAAATAAAATATTCGGGCATCATCCGTGACCCATAATGAACATACGTACAATTTTTTTCAGAAAGACGGCTCAGAAGTTTTTGTTGGAGCGAGTGGAACACATTTTGACCACGGACAGACACACAGACAGACACACAGACAGACAGACACACAGACGCACAGACAGCATTTCTTTGTTCCCATTGTAAAGTACTCCCTGTTCTATAAGAACTGGGAGTACAAAAACACACTACTGTGGCATATGCATCACACATTCCGTCATGTAAGCATGCCAACAGCCATCTAAACACACTGACCGCCAAATGAGCGCACTAACTCTGCCATATTTGCACTCTAACTTCATCATATAACAAAATAGCTTTAGACTTATTCTACCATCTTAGCACATTAACCCATTAGAGCCAGGCTTGTTCAGGCAACAAGGTTTGTACCATGTCCATAGTTAGGAATCTAAGAATTTTCCACGTAACAATTATTGTAATTGCTGTGGACAGGTTCTTCTAGTTTCGCATTCAAGCCTGTAAGTGTTACCAGTTTCCGCCACAAACAGGAACAACTTTGTTACAGTGCTATTTCCATCCACAGTTCCAACATGGGAAAAAAAAGGCTTGGAAAAATCTTATATAAAAAGCGAAGCTTACTTAGAATGATGGATCTGGCATTTGTCTTCATTTACTGTGGAAGAAGTTGACTTTCAGAAACCTTAAAGCAGCCCAACTGACTTCACCGGAACGTGAAGGCGCGAGAGCGGAAAACCACAGAATGGCTGCAGCCTGTTAGTTAGAGGCGTCCAAGTAGAAAACGAAAGGGTTAAGATGGGGTGGAATTCTCCATCCAAGATGGACGGAAGATGGTGGGGAAGATTTATAACAGTTCTTTCTCTGTAAGATGAAGTCTGTGTTGGGGACCTCACTAATGGCATGTGCGCTTATTGACAGCTAAGAACTGTGCGCTAATTGCATACCGCCATTCACAACATACACTTACTAAATTCTATTTACGTCTCTCAAAACACACAGCACAGCGCGATAAGTTCTCTGCAGACGCTGCGCAGATTGTTACACTATACACAAGCACGGAGGTTTCGTTTTTTTGTGCTTATGTTTGCGTTCGTGCCATGCGAATTGGTGCCGTTAGCAGCATTCGTTTTGAAATAATTATGGGCGTTCGAAAGACTCACCATGGAAAGGCGAGTTATCTTTCTTGTTTAGGGTATGTAAACGGGATAATTGTAGGTATGTCGATCCCATACGTCATTCTGCGCAAATTCCCATGCTGTTTCAAAGTGGACTGCATTCATATTTGAGTGAAAGAAGCGCACTTACGGATGTGCAGACGAAAGAGAGTAGGAATGCAAACATTTGCCGGAAACGGAAGTTGATGGGTCGACTGATGTATATACAAACAAGAGGAAAGCTACACACAGATCAGGATTGACTCGTATAATTATAATTATAATTTTTTCAATCATTTTCTTTTGAAACGAGAAACTCTTTGAAGTCTGCAATGTGACGTGTATTTGCCCCATGAATGTGTACATAATCGTGCCAAAAAGCATCTGAAACAAACTTCAGAAGCGTTTGAAGAATACCGTATTAAGAGCGTGAGAAAAGTGACATTATGCGTATCTGCTTGGAGTAATGACTGAAAAGTTCTCTCACACGTCGACCTTTTTTCTCAATCTGGATAGGATTCAACGAAAGATTAAGCCAGCTCCGGAGTACATTTACTAAACAGACAAACAGACAGACAAACAAACAAACAGTTGCTTCCTCCTCCGGGGAAGTTATGTTTTCACCCATCTTCGTCTGTTTGTCAGCAAGTGTACAAATAGCAAATAGATAAATAAATAAATAAACAAATAAGTAATAAGCAAATGAATAAATAAATAAATAAATAAATAAATAAAGATTCTGAACTAGATATAACTCCAAAGTTGGCAGAAAGATGACTTAAAGATGAATCAAGTACACTTATGCGTGAATCCATGATTCAGACCCAGATCCAACTACTGATCGGCGAGATTAGTACAAAATATCCATGGAGTACGAACGCTGTGAGGTTACTGTCACCACATTGATAACTTCCCATGGAGTAACATATGTTCATGGAATATCAACGCTTCTGTTAGTGTACTGTCACGGTCGCTAAGCCGGACGGCCCTACCACCCTTACCCACGCCTATCACACACTAGGTCAGACAACACAGCACACTAACACAGTTTTACAATCACGCACGCTTCTTTATTTCACACACACTCCATGGCGCCACCACTCACGCACATCCACAACTGCACACAAGTATCCCAATTCCCGCTGACTCACCCTACTCTACTATAATGACCTGGAAGACCCTAACCTAACCTAAAACACCAGTTACAGTATATCACTGTGACCTGGGACACAGCGATAGCCCGCACACGTGGTGACTAACTACTAGGGACAAGGATTTACCAAAGGGACTCTAATCTCTTAACGACTGCTACCACCCACACCTCTCCCCAGGACTCACCCTTCTTTTAACCCGGGACCACTACCAAACTGGTCGCTGCGTCCCTAAGGGAGGCAACGACAAGTACCCTACACTGTGCCGGCCACTACGTCCTAAAAGGAGGCAGTAGCTAACACCCCTAACCCTACTGCCTAACGCTACACCCCTTCTATCACAAACATGGGATAACCCATCCCGGCCCGGAAAGCTCCAGTCCTCGGCGCTGTACGTGGCCCCTCACAGGCTGACACCTCCCCGGAAGACTCTGCACCCCGGCGCTGTCCGTGGCTCCTCCGCGGACCGACACCCTCCCCGAAGACTCTGCACCCCGGCGCTGACCGTGGCTTCCCGCAGTCTGACTCCTCCCTGCGATGGGCACGACACCCAACGTACACAACAGACGCCCTCTCGACCGGTCCGGGCTCGTAGGACGCCTCCTCCTCTGAAGGCCCCGCCGGACACCAAGGGTGAGAAAGGCCTGGTGCAGCGCCCTCTCACAGGACGCCTGAACAGGGACGAGGAACCAGTGCCGGAGAACTCCCGGAAGAGTACCGGTAGCCGGAGGAGAGCTGCCCCACAGAAGGCAGAGGGCCTGGGTGGTCTCCTTCTCCCGGAAAAACAACAGGCACTGGAAAGCGCCGCTCACCTGCCGGCACGCGGCAGTAGACTGCGGTGGTCTGGCCCCAGCCTCAGGACGGAACAGGATACCTGCTGACACAACTGTAGGCCACTACTGTAGTGTTGCTACTACCCGAGTCATCAAGGCACATAGGCTACTTGGTAAAGCTTTAACTCTCCATCTCCCTTGCCTACTTCCCACTCGGGCATGAGAGTGACCCCTTATATTTCGAATACATTCCCCAACCCATTACTCACTTTGGGGTTATCAGACCCAATCTCCTGCCAACCCTTACAACAGCGGTAAAACAATATTCTCCCTGAGCCCATCCACGCTATTGCATATGAAATTATGAATCACACCCAATTCTCGGAGAAATAAACCAATCTAAGCGATCCAACACGGACTCCATGGGCCCCCTTACAACATACTAAATAATCTAGGAAATGGCCAATCTCACAAGGAAATGTCTCCACACAATAACCAGTAGTAATACACATCTCTCAGAGGGAAACAAAAACAACAAAAAAAAACCCTATCAATTTTTAGCGGTTCACAGTTCCAGCATGTTCACACAAGAGAATCGGCTCGCAGCCACAATCCTTCACATTATTACCCCTCTTTGCACTGTCAATTATAACCATATATCAAAAACAACATGATTTGTTCGCCAAAATTTCCATCCAGCACCTCACTCTCAGGTCATCTCTTGTCAGATAACCCAGTGGTTAATCCTTGTCATGTCAACACAACCACACTTCATACAATATTACATGCTGCACATCCTCCGTTTTTATCCTATCAACTGCTAAGCTACTCGCCTTAAACTTTACCTTTCCCTTCTCTCTGCTTACTAAAAATTCATAACTGGGTTGCCTCCCCACAACCTAAGATATCTTTCTCCAACCCCGTTCTGTCACAAATACATACATCCCTGCACGTGTGACGACTGTCACTTTCTTACAAAACTTCTAACCATATGGACTCACTGTCCTGTACCAAATGCGTACGCCACCGATACAGTCTGCACGCGCACGACACCCGCATCGAGAACCCTAACTCGTAACGAAAGTGACAAGACACCAATATAAGTTGAATAGTCACGACCGTACTCCAGTATAAACCACTCGACCACAAATTGGCCTTAGCCCTACTACACAGTTAACCGATTCCAATGCTGTGCAGGTCAACTCCAGAATCGTTAATCAATTTCAACGAACTCCTACTATTTACAACTGAGATTGAGCACAATCATCAAACCCCTCTATGATTCACGCAGACACATCTGCACCTGACTCATATTATGATCCTCAACCAAATGCAACCTCGTACTACCCTCTTATTGAACCCACTGACATTACCATGAACTAACCACAAACAATATCTACATCACTGTCCATCAACGGTCATTATATTGAACCCACATTGTCTAGCCAAACTGTCCTGAGGAAATCGAACTCAGGAACCACTATGTACATTACTTACAAAAATATACAGGAAAGAGGTAACAACACAAACCGGCTGACTACAAATTTCAATCACGGAACCAAGACAACATCATACTAGACAACCAGTATACGCAACGAACACCATACAACTAATCGCAACATGAGACAACTACAGTTCAACTCGCCATAATACAAGACAACACAACGAACTACAACACAACGAACCTAACAGATCACCAACCTGGACATACAGACGATCAACCACACCAGTTCTGCAACTGGCTGACAGTGGCTGCAACAAGGACGACACCGACTCAGCACAGGCCAAGGGCACCCAAACCCGACGAGGACCTGGCACTAACTATGACCCGAAGTCACTCTTCAAAACTACCGGCGCTGCCGCCGCACCTACAAGGAGTACGTCCACTCCGACGAACACCAGGGACCGAAGTGAAGCTACCCCAACACATTCCGCCCTGGTCGGAATCAAGCGAACTCTACTCACCACACAAAACAACGATTGGTCAGAGAAGTGTATCCCTCCGCAGAGCTGACACGCCTGACCAACGGACTAGTTGTTGCTCGTGCAACAACACGACAATTTACCACAACAACTCACAGACTTGACAACACAACAACAGCCGATATCCTGCCCCGCCTTCTCTGGTATAGAACCAAAGTAATAAAAGGGTAACAATCGGGAACGAAACCAACTTCCTCCTACCACTCCCTCAATAAATGAAGACTGGAAGGCAAAAATACTGTATGTCCTACTTCACCTGCCCCCTACCTAGCCTAACCTTACTACCTAACCCTGAGGAACTTAGCCTAACCCCAGCTAACTAAACCCCAGTCTTACCCCCCGCGCGCGCGCGCGTGCACACACACACACACACACACACACACACACACACACACACACCCACCCACCCCCACCCACCCACCCACCCACACAAGCACACATACATGCACGCTCGCACGCTCTCTATCTTGAACCACCACTACTCTTACCACATGGACATACTGGTTTAGTACCGCCGATCGGTGACATACCCCCCTGCCTAAGTTTTAACTACAGGTTAAAACCAACAACTTCTCACTCGATCGGCGTTTTAGCCACACTCTACCTATAACAATCCAATTCCCCATCACTCATTCTGTCCTACTGTTACTTTTGATGCACACCAAAACTTCCATCCCAACAACATCAACCTTTAAATACATCAACAACCACAGGTTACATTAATCAACCTGGACTAACTCTGCCTCGCACGACCTTAACGCAGGCACTTATGGGCAGCCGTTACACTACGCACCACTTATGAATTTTATAACTGAGGCTGCTCTGATTACGCACAACTGCTATGCAACACGTACTACAAATACCACACCCTCAGTAACACTTTGCTACGTCATTCTCTTCCAAAGATAATAACACATGCACAGCTTCGACAATGACAACCTCCCACGACACAGGTTAACGGAACCCTCAGGTTCTCTCTCTCTCTCTCTCTCTATCTCTCTCTCTCTCTCTCTCTCTCTCTCTCTTTTTCTCTACGGCAAGCGACTCAAGAAGTCTGCCGCCACATTGTCCTTTCCAGACACTGCCTGCACCGTAAACTGAAATGGCTGCAGCTGCAGTGCCCACCTTGTGATTCTCCCACTAGTACTCTAGACCCCACAGCTACCTTCCTGGGTTTCGTCCTCAAATGAAAATGTCGCTTGTACGTGCAAGCTGCTGTTGCCAAGTTCTTCTTTGCCAACTCACACGTCTTAGCTATTTTGTTCCTTAGGTTGACGACGTACTCTGTAGCTGTGCAGAGCTCTTGCCTCTCGGGTTGCAACCACCGATCTCTCAGTATCTGCATGGGCCTGCGCATCAGTGGCATCCTTACAAGGGAACTCTTGACTCTTCCCTTGTCCACAGTACGCTGACACTGGAAGCATGACTGGCAGTACCGACGAATGTCAGCATGCATGCCTGGCCAATAGAAATGGCGACCAACTCGCTCCTTGGTTCGGGTGGTACCTAAGTGTCCAGACATGGGTACGTCGTGGCCTAGCTTCATCACCGTGGTCCGTAGTTCTGCTGGGACGCAGATCTGACTCGCTACGTCCTTGGACCCTCAAACCGCCTGACCAGTACACCAGACTTCCGCGCGTACTCAACTCGTCCAAACTTGGTGTGGAAGTGCGTCCCTGCTTCACACGCACTCCGAGCCTTCCTCAAGGTTTCATCCTGGTCCTGCATCTGAATTAACTGCTGGGTAGAGGTGTTCAGAATGCATTCCTCGACGGGCAGTGGTACAGGTTCTTGCTGCTCCCTGGCTCTCTGCGCGCGTGTCTGCACTGCCCCTACCAGCGCCGGGTCTGCGTATACAGGCACACGTGTCCAACCGGGATCTCCTACTCTCTTTGCGAAGTTTCCGATCAGGACTTCCTGCACAGGGCTATTCATGACCAAAACCTCCAACTTCCCCGCGATGAATGGCGACTTCAACTCTACTACCGCCACAGGCAACACAGACCTACACCTGGATTCAGCCAACACTACTGGGACTGTCTCTCCTGTGTACGCATCTGCCGGTACTTAACCACTTGGCCACTACGGTGTGTCCGGCACCAGTGTCCCGTAATCCATTGGCCGGAGACCCGTTAACTTCTACAATGCACGCAGGCTCGTACCGCTGCTCAGCGCATGGGCGACACAACGTAGGGACTACTAGAGCTTGGGGCTGGTCACAGCAATGAACAGCTCCAACAGAATGGGGCTCAGGGCATTTCCTAGCGATGTGGCCTGGCTTCTTGCAGTTGAAACAAACTATGGTCGATCTAGGCCCTTCTGATCTCCTGTTCAGCTGCTGCAGTGCACCATCACTCTGTTGGGATCTCTGTGTGGGCTGGCTCCCTACTGTTTCGCGCCTATTACCCAGGTTGGGCTGGTTAACTGTTCCATCTTGCCTCGCCTTCCTCCCCAATCTTTTGGCCTCTGCTAAAACAGTAGCTTCCGTTGCAAGTTGTTCAACAGTTTTCGGGCATGTCTTCCGTACCTCGATCGTGAACTCTGGGGACAGCAGCTGGTAAAGCTGTTCTTGGAAAAGCAGATCCTTTACGTCCTCTGCCACACTCTCATCCTTGCCCGCTGCCGCACACCAGAGGGAAAACCACCGCTTCATCCTTCCCAGCATCTGGCCGAAAGTCTCAGCAGCGTCCTTCTTGATGCTCCTGAACTTTTCCCGGTAGGCCTCAGCATCTAGCCTGAAGTGGCTTAACAGGGCGCTGTTTATCCGATCATAGTCGCCCAACTCATCCGCACTTAACCGCATCACCGCTTCTCTAGCCTTTCCTCTCAGCAGAGACATCAGACGTGTGGGCCATGAGGTCTCGCTCCACTTGCACATCTGGGCTACACGCTCAAATTGGGCGATGAAAGCGTCCACGTCGTCGTTCTCTCCTAACGGCTCAAGGTGGACATGCTTCGTTTCCTCCACCTCAATCAAGCGTTTCCTATGCGCTGCTTCATCTAAGGCCTGTCTCTCTTGTATGATTAGCTCTCGCTCTCTTGCTTCTAACTCGGCTTCATCCCTTCGTCTCTTGAGATCTAACTCGGCTTGCCGTGCTTGAGCTTCTATTTCCCTTATTGCCCTTTCTTCCTCCATCTTCTTCCTCTGCAGTTCCAATTCCATCCGTCTCGCTGCTTTCTCATCTTCGATCTTCTTCTGCTTCACCTCTAGTCCCCTCTGTCTATCAGCTTTCTCCTCTTCTATCTTCCTCTGCTGCATCTCTAGCTCCCTCTGCTTCATCTCTAGCTCCCTCTGCCTAGCAGCTTCCTCCTCTTCTATCTTCCTCTGCTGCATCTCTAGCTCCCTCTGCCTAGCAGCTTTCTCCTCTTCTATCTTCCTCTGCTGCATCTCTAGCTCCCTCTGCCTAGCAGCCTTCTTCTCTTCAATCTGCGTCCGCTGCATTTCTAGCTCCCTCTCATCCATCTTCTGCCTCACTTTCTCCTCCATCCGGAGCTCCAATTCTGCTTCTCTCGCCGTCTTCTCACCCTCATTACGTACCGAGTCTGTGACGAACTTGGCGAGGTCTCCCCCAGCTAAACCCATCGCCGCTCCCAACTTGGCAAACTTTGCATAAGCCCCCGTCCCCTGTTCTTGATCCACCCCCGCATCCTGGTCACTAACCCTAGGTTTGGTATCCGCCGTAGGGGCCTGTGGATCCATGACACTATCGGGGTCGTACTGCGGATGGGCTCGGGTGTGTTTAGACATAGGGTACCCCTTCCACCACAGAGCTAGCAACGGACAGTATGCGATCTGAGCGCAACTGGAGGTTCCTGACTACGCACTAGCCCTGAATCAACTCAGCACAAGTACACAATACCCTCAATGAGTCACGCACCAAACATAACTCCACCCACACTTGTATACCTCATACATATACCCACATGGGCTCCAACCCATACGATACTACCAACGCACTGTCTGGTCACTGACTGAACCACGTGACACCGTGTGTCCACTGTCCACTGTGCATGCGCACCAGTTACCCACAGTCACAGGCCTCACTGTCTCTGGTAGACCGCACCCACACGATCACCGTGCACTTGCACCCCTCAAGTCCAGGTGCACTCACAGCATACCCCATGCCACAACACTGCGCACCCTCGTGCTTCCCACACACAGTCACCTGGGCTTACACTGCCCTTAATCCCCACAGGATATCCGAGCACACAGTGTGCACAGTCACGGGCCGGGTACCACTCTACCTACTCACTGGGGTTATACCACATGTAAGGGACACAAAAGACACCTGGTACCCTCCGGCACCTCACCTACACTGTACGGTGTAATCACTCACACTTCCAACAACCACTCAAAGTTTATTGACCATTCATACCTCACTCACTCGGTAGCGCCAACCCATTCACACCAATACAAGTGCCCTGCCCAATGCCAATGGAAACCTGCCTGAAGTGAACAGGGACACTACGTACCACCTCCCAGGGTACTGGTACGCTCCCACCAACCACCCACTTACATTTCACACAACGTACACACCGGACACAACACCCCCCTTACCTCCCTCCTAGCTACCTATCACCTACCCAGAACCCCTTATGGTACCCCGCATCTCCACCAAAGTGTCACGGTCGCTAAGCCGGACGGCCCTACCACCCTTACCCACGCCTATCACACACTAGGTCAGACAACACAGCACACTAACACAGTTTTACAATCACGCACGCTTCTTTATTTCACACACACTCCATGGCGCCACCACTCACGCACATCCACAACTGCACACAAGTATCCCAATTCCCGCTGACTCACCCTACTCTGCTATAATGACCTGGAAGACCCTAACCTAACCTAAAACACCAGTTACAGTATATCACTGTGACCTGGGGACACAGCGATAGCCCGCACACGTAATGACTAACTACTAGGGACAAGGATTTACCAAAGGGACTCTAATCTCTTAACGACTGCTACCACCCACACCTCTCCCCAGGACTCACCCTTCTCTTTTAACCCGGGACCACTACCAAACTGGTCGCTGCGTCCCTAAGGGAGGCAACGACAAGTACCCTACACTGTGCCGGCCACTACGTCCTAAAAGGAGGCAGTGGCTAACACCCCTAACCCTACTGCCTAACGCTACACCCCTTCTATCACAAACATGGGACAACCCATCCCGGCCCGGAAAGCTCCAGTCCTCGGCGCTGTACGTGGCCCCTCACAGGCTGACACCTCCCCGGAAGACTCTGCACCCCGGCGCTGTCCGTGGCTCCTCCGCGGACCGACACCCTCCCCGAAGACTCTGCACCCCGGCGCTGACCGTGGCTTCCCGCAGTCTGACTCCTCCCTGCGATGGGCACGACACCCAACGTACACAACAGACGCCCTCTCGACCGGTCCGGGGCTCGTAGGACGCCTCCTCCTCTGAAGGCCCCGCCGGACACCAAGGGTGAGAAAGGCCTGGTGCAGCGCCCTCTCACAGGACGCCTGAACAGGGACGAGGAACCAGTGCCGGAGAACTCCCGGAAGAGTACCGGTAGCCGGAGGAGAGCTGCCCCACAGAAGGCAGAGGGCCTGGGTGGTCTCCTTCTCCCGGAAAAACAACAGGCACTGGAAAGCGCCGCTCACCTGCCGGCACGCGGCAGTAGACTGCGGTGGTCTGGCCCCAGCCTCAGGACGGAACAGGATACCTGCTGACACAACTGTAGGCCACTACTGTAGTGTTGCTACTACCCGAGTCATCAAGGCACATAGGCTACTTGGTAAAGCTTTAACTCTCCATCTCCCTTGCCTACTTCCCACTCGGGCATGAGAGTGACCCCTTATATTTCGAATACATTCCCCAACCCATTACTCACTTTGGGGTTATCAGACCCAATCTCCTGCCAACCCTTACAACAGCGGTAAAACAATATTCTCCCTGAGCCCATCCACGCTATTGCATATGAAATTATGAATCACACCCAATTCTCGGAGAAATAAACCAATCTAAGCGATCCAACACGGACTCCATGGGCCCCCTTACAACATACTAAATAATCTAGGAAATGGCCAATCTCACAAGGAAATGTCTCCACACAATAACCAGTAGTAATACACATCTCTCAGAGGGAAAAAAAAAAACAAAAAAAAACCCTATCAATTTTTAGCGGTTCACAGTTCCAGCATGTTCACACAAGAGAATCGGCTCGCAGCCACAATCCTTCACATTATTACCCCTCTTTGCACTGTCAATTATAACCATATATCAAAAACAACATGATTTGTTCGCCAAAATTTCCATCCAGCACCTCACTCTCAGGTCATCTCTTGTCAGATAACCCAGTGGTTAATCCTTGTCATGTCAACACAACCACACTTCATACAATATTACATGCTGCACATCCTCCGTTTTTATCCTATCAACTGCTAAGCTACTCGCCTTAAACTTTACCTTTCCCTTCTCTCTGCTTACTAAAAATTCATAACTGGGTTGCCTCCCCACAACCTAAGATATCTTTCTCCAACCCCGTTCTGTCACAAATACATACATCCCTGCACGTGTGACGACTGTCACTTTCTTACAAAACTTCTAACCATATGGACTCACTGCCCTGTACCAAATGCGTACGCCACCGATACAGTCTGCACGCGCACGACACCCGCATCGAGAACCCTAACTCGTAACGAAAGTGACAAGACACCAATATAAGTTGAATAGTCACGACCGTACTCCAGTATAAACCACTCGACCACAAATTGGCCTTAGCCCTACTACACAGTTAACCGATTCCAATGCTGTGCAGGTCAACTCCAGAATCGTTAATCAATTTCAACGAACTCCTACTATTTACAACTGAGATTGAGCACAATCATCAAACCCCTCTATGATTCACGCAGACACATCTGCACCTGACTCATATTATGATCCTCAACCAAATGCAACCTCGTACTACCCTCTTATTGAACCCACTGACATTACCATGAACTAACCACAAACAATATCTACATCACTGTCCATCAACGGTCATTATATTGAACCCACATTGTCTAGCCAAACTGTCCTGAGGAAATCGAACTCAGGAACCACTATGTACATTACTTACAAAAATATACAGGAAAGAGGTAACAACACAAACCGGCTGACTACAAATTTCAATCACGGAACCAAGACAACATCATACTAGACAACCAGTATACGCAACGAACACCATACAACTAATCGCAACATGAGACAACTACAGTTCAACTCGCCATAATACAAGACAACACAACGAACTACAACACAACGAACCTAACAGATCACCAACCTGGACATACAGACGATCAACCACACCAGTTCTGCAACTGGCTGACAGTGGCTGCAACAAGGACGACACCGACTTGGCACAGGCCAAGGGCACCCAAACCCGACGAGGACCTGGCACTAACTATGACCCGAAGTCACTCTTCAAAACTACCGGCGCTGCCGCCGCACCTACAAGGAGTACGTCCACTCCGACGAACACCAGGGACCGAAGTGAAGCTACCCCAACACATTCCGCCCTGGTCGGAATCAAGCGAACTCTACTCACCACACAAAACAACGATTGGTCAGAGAAGTGTATCCCTCCGCAGAGCTGACACGCCTGACCAACGGACTAGTTGTTGCTCGTGCAACAACACGACAATTTACCACAACAACTCACAGACTTGACAACACAACAACAGCCGATATCCTGCCCCGCCTTCTCTGGTATAGAACCAAAGTAATAAAAGGGTAACAATCGGGAACGAAACCAACTTCCTCCTACCACTCCCTCAATAAATGAAGACTGGAAGGCAAAAATACTGTATGTCCTACTTCACCTGCCCCCTACCTAGCCTAACCTTACTACCTAGCCCCGAGGAACTTAGCCTAACCCCAGCTAACTAAACCCCAGTCTTACCCCCCGCGCGCGCGCGCGTGCACACACACACACACACACACACACACACACACACACACACACACACACACACACACACAAGCACACATACATGCACGCTCGCACGCTCTCTATCTTGAACCACCACTACTCTTACCACATGGACATACTGGTTTAGTACCGCCGATCGGTGACATGTACACATCGACATTTCGAACTTTTCAAATCAGAAGAACATGACTTGTGAAGTATTTATTTCAGCCGTACCAAACATTTTTGCCTTGACGGTGATCAAAGCGCAGATACACGATCCGTTTGATCTTGGCAGAGAATTCTTGTTCTTGTTCTTCTTGTTCTTCTTGTTCTTCTTGTTCTTCTTGTTCTTCTCGTTCTTCTTGTTCTTCTTGTTCTTGTTCTTCTTGTTCTTGCTCTTCTTGTTCTTGTTAAATTTGTTGTTGTTGTTGTTGTTG
>CM065720.1:38793063-38798063 GCA_033310375.1 Conus canariensis
AGCTTTCTTTTCACCTAAAAACGGTTGCCAGTAAAATGCATTTCAGGGAGTAGAGTGGAACCTTGTCTGCAAGTGTCATGCTACAGAAAGCGGACAATCGCACTGCAGAGAGCAGAGCGGTGCCTATGTTGTAGTCATCATACTATGGGCGGCTGACAATCAATGCTGTGTGGCATCGCTGTAACCGGTGTGTTTTTTTCTTTACAGGCTGTGTACCACACAGTGACGGATAGCCTCAATAAACTGCACGATGATTCAAAATCTAGTGGAGAGGCTTTTAACTGATTGATGTCTTGGAGGATGATTCAACCATCCATTGTTTTTGTTGTTGGTGGTGATTGTTTGTTTGTTTGTTTGTTTGTTTGTTTGTTTGTTTTTCTCATGGTAACTGAATGATTACAACAACTTTCTTGCTGTGAAACTCAGACTATTTTTCCCTCCGGCGTTTGAGTATGTTTTTGTTTCTCCATCATTATGGATATTTCTACAAGCTTTCGCCAGAAACACCACCCTTCCTGTCTTGGATTCTTTTACGAGCCCTCATTGCATGTTGTAACACAAGACAAGCACTGAGACTAGCGCTTGACGTCCAGTGAAACGGGGGGGAAACCCACACTGTTCAAGACTCCAACAACGGAAACACTGTAACGTTCTGTAATCACCCCACGCCCGTAATGACTCCCCGGCGGGTGAGAGAGGGCACGTGCCCAAATCCAACCCCCCCACCCCCCACCCCCCGGGAGTATACCCAAATATTCCTCTTCTTTGCTCCAAAATGTACCTGCCCTCTCTTTCAAAACTTTCAGTGACCCAACAACATAAAGTATTAATTAAAGCAATCTGCGCCTGACTTTTTTTCTCTTTTTTTTTTTGAAAGGGGGGGGGGGGGGGGGGGGGGGGTGATGCTGGCCCTGACCAGAACTAGCACCTACCTAATTCCAGAACCATTCCCCGGTGAGTGATTAGAGACATGCTCAGAAAAAAACCCATGGAATGAACAAAGGCACGGTTCCCACGTCCACCTCTCTTTGACATAGGGCGGGTAAGGTTGAGCACATGATGTGTCTGGACCACGCCCAAAATCACTCAGTAGAGTGATGTTGGAACAGGGTAGGTGGGATGGGTGTGTGTGTGTATGTGTGTGTGTGCGTGCGTGCGTGCGTGCGTGCGTGCGTGCGTGCGTGCGTGCGTGTTGTGTGTGTGTGTGTGTGTGTGTGTGTGCTTGTATGCGTGCGTGCTTGCATCCGTGCTTGCATCCGCGCGTACGTGCGCGCGCGCGCGTGCCCGCGTGCGTGTGTGTGTGTTTGTGTGTGTGTGTGTGTGAGAGAGAGTTGGTCTGGCTCACGTCAATCATTCACCTCTCTCTCCACTTCAAGAACGATGGGTTTTTGTTAGTATGTTTGTCGTTCGAGACACTGAGAAATTAAAAAAAAGAGAGTAATTTTGGAATAGTGAGGAAACGCTAGTCTGGATTTACATCCCGAGGGTGAGTTTGGACACGCGTCCCGGTCTCACCCGCAGGAGCATGATTTTGGGGTGTGGAGTGAGTACAAAACGTCGTACCAGGACTTTCCCCCTCTCTAGCAAAGCGTGTTATCCTGCGGGCCATTTTTCCAGCTGCATTGATGATCGTCGTTTTATCATTGAACTATTACTTTTCTGTCTTTCTTTGGCAGTGACATTCATTCATTCATTCATTCATCATTCATTCATTCATTCATTCATTCATCATCATACATTCATCCATTCATTCATTCATTCATTCATTTAATTATTCATTCATTTATTCATTCATTCACTCATGTGTTTGTTTATTCAAAGTCCGACATCTGAAAATGATCTGCCAGATTTGGTAGACACAAACCAAGGACGTGTCTTTGTCGTGATCATTATGGAGGTGAGGGACCCTTCCCCCCCCCTCTCTCTCTCTCTGTGTCTCTTTCTCTCCCTCCCTCACTCAATCCATCTCTCTCTCTCAACACACACACACACACACACACACACACACACACACACAACACACACACACACACACTATTATATATATATATATATATGGATATATATATATATATATATATATGTGTGTGTGTGTGTGTGTGTGTGTGTGTGTGTGTGTGTGTGTGTGTGTGTGTGTGTGTGTCTGTCGGTCGGTCGGTCGGTCGGTCGGTCTCTCTCTCTCTCTCTCTCTCTCTCTCTCTCTCTCTCTCTCTCTCTCTCTCTCTCTCACCAAGAGTCGAAGGATGTTGTAAGATGTGTCAACGTTGATGGATTGGTTTTAGTCTGACCTGCTAGCCCAGCCACACACAACACAACCTCTAGACACACTGACATGGCCATCATTTACTGTTGGACTGGTGTTGTTCAAAAAATACACAATCTTTCCCTGACTGTCTCTGACCGTTTCTGTTTTAGACTCTGTTCTGATTATCCCTCTCGTGTTCTTGTCCTTGTTCTTCTTATTCTTCATCATGTGTTTTACTTCTTTGTTTGTTTTTTCCTTTCTTTCTTTCTCTTTGACTTTCTGTCTTTCTGTATGTCTTTCTGTCTTTCTGTATGTCTTTCTGTCTTTCTGTATGTCTTTCTGTATGTCTTTCTGTCTTTTTCCCTTGTTTTCCTGGATCCTTTCTTTCTCTTCTTTCTTTCTACGTCTTCTTCTTAGCACAGTATCTCCTGGTAATGATACTCGGAATAAACACTTAATCTCTATGAAGGCTTGCTTTTGAGAGAGAGAGAGAGAGAGAGAGAGAGAGAGAGAGAGAGAGAGAGAGAGAGAGAGAGAGAGAGAGAGAGAGAGAGATTTCCCTTAAATAGCAGTAAGTGACGCTCTGAAATCCTAAAATTCTACAGTGCCAGAATAGAAAGCAGGCGAGGAGGAGGAACGAGACATATGGCCCTTTGGAAATAAGGATGGTGGTGCCACAGATGACCAGAGTTGATCCTTCTGTCCATGGACACTGGAACATCTATGCTGCATGTTATCATATCCGGCGTATCCTTTTTTTCTTTTTTTTTTTTTTTTTCCCCTGAGACTAGTGGATGGTGGTAAGAAGAGGGACGGGAGGGAGGAGCAGGGTGGTGGTAGTGGTGATGGTGGTGGTGGTGGTGTGTGGGTATGTTGTGTGTGTGTGTGTGTGTGTGTGTGTGTGTGTGTGTGTGTGTGTGTGTGTGTGTGTGTGTGTGTGTGTGTGTGTGTGTGTGTGTGAGAGAGAGAGAGAGAGAGAGAGAGAGAGAGATATCCACGCGCGCGCGCGCGTGTGTGTGTGTGTGTGTGTGTGTGTGCGCGCCGCGCGCGCGCGTGTGTGTGTGTGTGTGTGTGTGTGTGTGTGTGTGCCTGTGTCTGTATCTCTCTCTCTCTCTCTCTCTCTCTCTCTCTTCTCTCTCTCTGTATCTCTCCTTCTCTCTCTGTCTCTGTCTCTGTCTCTGTCTCTGTCTTCTCTCTCTCTCTCTCTCTCTCTCTGCCTGTGGCTGTGTCTGCAATCTCTCTCTCTCTCTCTCTCTCTCTCTCTCTCTTCGGTGTGTGTGTGTGTGTGTGTGTTGTGTGTGTGTGTGTGTGTGTGTGTGTGTGTGTGTGAGGAAGCAGGAAGCAGGGGAGGGATTTGCAGGAAAGTGCTTTCCATTGTATTCATTCGAGGGACAATGCTTATCATTTCCCATGACAATTTACTGGGGATGGATCACTGTCGATTGAACAACTGCCATTATTGAAATCTATTGATTCCGGGCCCTTTCGACTGGGTGTTGCGAGATGTTCGGCTTTTCTCCTTGCTGAAAACTGGTCTAGTACTGTCTTTTGTGTGTCGTATGCGAGCTCGCGTGCGCGCGCGTGCGGTGCGTGTGTGTTGTGTGTGTGTGTGTGTGTGTGTGTGTGTGTGTGAGTGTGTGTGTGTGTGTGTGTGTGTGTGTGTATGTATGTTGTGAGTATGTGTGTGTGTGTGTGTGTGTGTGTGTGTGCTTGCGTGTGTGTGTGTGTGTGTGTGTGTGTGTGTGATTGTGATGAACAAGTCATAAATGAATCAGGATGAAACTTTTCTTATTTCGTGTTCAAACATATTTGTCTTTAGAAACAAATATTTAACATCGGATTCCACGAACCTCTTGTTCCTTTCGTTTTTGATGTTGCTGTGGTTTTTAAATTAAAAAACATTCTTTGTTAGTAAAATCACAACGACCTAACCTATAGAAACCAAAACCCCCAACAAACGTAGACACTAGCATTTAACCTACGGAGCAACATCGCACCTAGGTGTCTGTAAGCACGCATGGATTTTTAACACACAGTCACTGTAGCAAGAGAAAACAGAAACAAACAACATCAACAACAAAACCCAGACACACGTCAATATTTATTTCATCTGTAATTCATAGATCAGATTATGTTAGGATGTTCAAGTATAGTATGAGCTGTTAACAAATAGGTAAAAAAACCTGATGACTTGAAGAAAGAAGATGACAAAAACATAAAAACTAAAATTTAAAGACACTTTTAAAATCATTCTGCCGGACGAAGGGGACGAACATGTTACAAGACATAACACTTTTCTCTTTCTCTTGTAATTTGTGTGTCTCTTCTGTCAGGCGGAATAATTCTAATTTACTATTGACATTTGTTTCCGTTTCCGCCTGCAGTAGCTCATTTTGAAACTGACCAAAACATAGAAAAGAAAATGTGATCCCCCCCCCCCCCTTTTTTTTTTTGCCAAAGAAGAAAGCCTTGTGTTGCTCTCCCCCCCCCCCCCAAAAAAAAAAATAATATATATATATATATATATATATATATTCAATTATAAAACAAAACTTGCTTTATGTCTTAGAGTGAAGAAATAGGGGGAATAAACATTCATGTCTGCAGTGGCAGTTAATTCTGCCTAACTAACAGTATGTGTTTGAGAGGGTGAGTGGTGAATATAAATGCTTCTCAAAGGAGTCTTCAGCAAGCTTATAGTCTCCAAGGAAAAGACACTCCAATGGGGGAAAACTCACTAACATATAACTCCTGG
>CM065720.1:38803063-38805563 GCA_033310375.1 Conus canariensis
AACACTTTATTGTCGGTCATTCCCAACCTAAATCTTGTTAGATAACCTCTGACATTACTGTTAATGTTAAGCAAAGATGCTTTTCGCAACTAACCCGTGTTTGAACATTTCTGTAAAACGAATATCACTCACGATTCTTGATGTTTTCACGTCAGTTTCTCATCATTATCAATGAGTATCTGCCGACGTTGTTTCAAAAACCGCATTTACATTTCCAACCTCATGATTCATGCAGACGAAGCCAAATCCATAATGAAACAGTAGATTTCAAATACCTCAAACCCACGACTTTTTTCCGCGCGTTTCCAAGTCCAACAACATGTTATAGGGTTTAAGTGATAATCTATCACCATCCACTTGTGCAATTTTCAGCCATTATCTAATGTACTGCACAGATGAACTAATACAGACAGGACAGCGGTTTTTCCCCATGAACACACTCATTACGTTCTTCATGTGAACTCCTAGAAATTTCTTAAGAACAAACACATGAAATGCTGATCTATCATATCCCAAGATCTCAGCACCATATTGAGCAACAGCTGAACCTGGGCATCAAAGACTTTTAGAAATACTGCAAAGAAACGTTTATTCGATATCTATGGATATTTTCAAATAAACACGATAAGCATTTTTTTTCTCTGTTTGTTATATCCTGACAAGCAACTGTAAAACATATGGATGTAGAGAAATAAAACCAATGTATTTATAACAATTGACAAATTTACAACTTATCTGTCCATTGAAAAGCGTCTTTCGCTTGCTGATAAATAAGCATCTTTACTGAAAATCATAATAAAAATTTTTGCTGATTTGTCATATTTACACCAGCTGCAGTTTAGATACTGCCTGGCACAAACTATTAACTGAGTCTGGAGACCAACTGGAGTCCCAGATAAGAAAGTAAGAAAATAGAGTCAAATAGATAGTTCAATAAACTATAAGAAAATAGAGTGAAATAGTTCAATAAACTCAGGAGAAAATGTTGCATCGTGTCTCCTTTTTGCTATCATTTCTAAAGCTAGTTCATCCATAAACAATGAGAAAAGAACAGGGATAGAAGCATTCCCTTTTTTTGACACCCTGTGTTTGTAAAATATAGTTGGTAAGTTTCACCACTAGATCTGACTCCTGCGTTTATAATTTGTGTTGTTGCCGTTTTTTTTTTTTTTTTTTTTTTTTTTACTATGGGCTAGAATATCTTTCATAAAACAGAGTCAAACGTTTTCTCAGAATCGATAAACGTGACGTATAGTTTACGATTAGATGAAAAGAGCTTTTGAACGAGAGCTGAAAGGGTAAACATATGGTATATAATGGGAATGGTTCTTTTTACAGCCAGCTAGATATTCACCAGTAAGGTTTTTTTGATCGATCCTTTTCTTTAAAAATCTGCCATTAATAATAACACCGTACAATTTGCAGTTTATAATCAGACAATAAAATCCCTGTGCAATTGCCCGGATAATTCACGGCACCTTTCTTACACAGTGGGATGATGACTGATTCAGCCCAGCTTTTTGAATATAGTTCTTTATCACTTTTATCAAACAAGTATTGAAAATCAAACACAAAATAATAATCAGTATCGATTTCATCCCCGTTCTTGATCAGCTCATCAATCAAATCGTCAGGAACAGCAGATTTTCCAGTTTTGAAATTTTCCAGCGTTAACAAAATCTCCTCTTTTGAAAATCAGATTATTCAAACAGCGTGTTTCATTGATTTCTTCTGTGTCTGCTTCACTGTCAACAAGTTTTTTTTTAAATGCTGGTACCACTCTTCAGTAGAAGTGTCACTGGCCGTATGAGATGCCTTCACAAGTGTTATGAACTTTTAGCAAAGATTTCTTTTGATTATGAACTGAGTTGATAAGAGTATGAAGTAAGGGTTGTATTCTGTTCGCTTTCTCTGCAATATGTATTTCTGTTCATGTAGAGCCTAGCAATACCTTACGCTGTCTCCATTACCTAGCGTTCTGCAAAACTCTCTCAAAAGTTTCCTTTTTCGTAAAACAAAAATAAAAAGAATAAGAAGACCAACAAGAAGAAGAACGAGAAAAAGAAAAAAAACACGCAAACTTGACGGAGACAGTATCATACAAAACTTTCAGACTAACTCTCAGGGAACGGTGAGAGTCTGACAGAACTGAGGGCAGAAGGGTGTTTTAGGATGTGTCAATATTGAAGGACTGATTGCAGTCTGACCTGCTACCCCAGCCATAATACAACTGCCAGCCACACTTATCTTGTGATCTACCCTTTGGCTAGATTGTCGAACAGAGTGTGTGTGTCTATCTTTTGTGTTTTTGTTTATCTGCTTGTCTTCGTCTCGGTCGCCCTCCCCTCTCTCTCTCTGTCTCTCTGTCTCTCTGTCTCTGTCTCTGTCTCTCTGTCTCTCTCTCTCTCTGTCTCTCTCTCTCTCTCTCTCTCTCTCTCTCTCTCTCTCTCTCTGCCTGCATGTCTGTCTGTCTGTCTGTCTGTCTGTCTCTCTCTATCTC
>CM065720.1:38808063-38813063 GCA_033310375.1 Conus canariensis
TCTCTCTCTCTCTCTCTCTCTCTCTCTCTCTCTCCTTCTTCATTTTTATTTTCAAAAATTATTGATGTGCTGAGACCCAGTCCTGTATCAGCTAGCTGTTAATTCGCAATACCCGCATGACATGTTTAGTTTTATGGCGTCTGCATAAGTGTCTTGGTTCCTAATTGTACTTTAATCTTGAGTGTTACGGGGTTCGGACAATACTGGTTATAGTTATGACATTCATTTAACCTTTACCGGATGACGTTTTTGACTACACAAACCCGATCGTGCGGGTCGCCCAAGATCCACACATTTTGTAGAGGCTTTTACTATTGCTTATCCCTGTTCAGATCGGGTGTAAGACCCACACCTGATAAAGGGCGGTTCAGCAACTTATTTCTCACCCGTTGGCGTGGGTCATGTGCGACCCATTAAAATATATAGGTACCGGGGGAACCGCAACTGGTTACGCTGATAATTGATTGTGCCCATACATGAAATTTCGGTGACCAACGGCTATCACGATCGTTGAGGGAGGAACGCCTAAGATTTCGTGAGCATAGCTCTATCCGTTCAAAAGATATGATGTTTTTATCGAGTCACTGGGTCATGGAAGACCCAGGAAGCAGGGTAAATGTATGATGTAGAAAGACATAAACAAAAGAAGCCTAAATAACAGAAACATTCTCAACATTAAGGAAATAAGCAGCCACAAATATGCAGAATCTCTCTCCCTATTCGTTCCTTGGTACTATTGATGAGATTTTTGCGTAAACGACCGTTGAAAAACCCACAATTAATTAGCTGTATTTCGTCTTCGGGGGTATGTTGTACACAAAGACGTAAGCTTGCATATGCTTTATAGTGTCATCCATCCCACTGATACGCCATCACCTACTGCTCTCCAAAAGATTGAGCGGGATTTAACGTGCTTCCAAAATTTCGTTCTACATGCATTTACGCACCGGCCTTTCTTCAAAGCCTCGTCCGATGGACCCAGAGGAGATTTACATCTGCGCGGACAGTGAAGCTGAAGTGAAATGCTCTTCCACTGTCTAGAGTAAGAATGAAAAAAAAAACAGTCCTAGGACCAGGAATTTGGCGTCTTACTCACCAGTGCAGCCAGCGTCTCACTGTAGAGCATGAACCGTGCTTTTGATTCCAGACATTAACGCATTCATATTCCCAGTGAAGGCAGCCAGTGCCATGATGGAAGAAGCATGGGCAGTCAGACCGCGGTCCTTAGCTATGCGCGATAGCGTTGAGGTGTTGCAGCCACTCACGTCTTTTGCATTGTCTATACTGGATTTTTTTTCAGTCTACCCCCAGGGCCTCCACCTCCATCCTCTGCTGCGCACTCTACGGCGATTGTGGACAGCGTGTCATGGCAAAACTGGTAACAGTCTCCGATGTTGCTGTTTTTTAACTTACAAAATATACAATGAACTACTCAAGGTAATTCCACCTAAGTGGAGTTTTTTTTATTTTATTCGTTTGTGACTCACCTGAAGAAGACCTAAGAGGTCGAAACGCGTTGTGTTTTGTCTTGTGACTCGTTTGTCCACGTTTCTCTGGGCAGTTCGCTAACATTTATTTAAGATTTACTCCAGGTAAATTATACAAACACTAAATTTCAAACAGAGAACAGGCCTAAAAGCACATTTTTGCCATTGATCAAAAAGCAAACTTTACGTGTGATAAATGGCAAACAGAATGCTTTTTTTTCCGTGGCAAGGAAGTGTTTTGGTCATAGCCGGAGTGTTTCTGTGTTGTACGCTCGAAGTTATAAACGGCAAAGAGAGAGAGAGAGAGAGAGAGAGAGAGAGAGAGAGAGAGAGAGAGAGAGAGAGAGAGAGAGAGAGAGAGAGATTGTGTGTGTACATGAGATGGCGGCTTGGATTCCTTCAATTGTTTTAGTTGCATCGTAGGAAAACGGTTCACTCCTAAAGTAATGCTTTCATCCATTTTACCAGTGTCATAGACTGTCTCTATAGTCAATGAGTGGTTTCATGAGAAGCGAAAACTGGAGTTCGTTGATGCATCTTCCAGGTCTATTGCCACTGACTGTGTTTCTTTGGAGTTATTAATACCCTTCGGAGGCAAACGTTGCTCCCCTTCATGCCTTTTTTCAAGGTTTCATATGAGTTTTATTGCTATAAAATCTTCCATAAGATTTCGTCCTACATTTTGCACAGTGAGAATGCGGTCAGTATTTAGCTGATGATGTTCTTTACCGGTTATTGTAAAGGATTCCGTTAGCTGTGTGTTTCTAGTCCTCTGGGACATAGTCTTTATTGATATGGTCTGATGGAGACTAAAGTTATGTGATTTGTCTTCTTCTGTGAGCTGTGTGATATCTCGATAACGTACTTTGACTGGACATGGAACGCTAATTTGAATGCGTTCAGCTATTGCTTCATTCCCTTCATCTACTGTGATTCCATCATCAATGTCAGTTTATGCAAGATGTTGGCTTAACTAACTCGGGGTCACATACTTTTTTTTCTAGATTCCTCTAATCACTCTTTTCTACAAAACATATCAGTAGAACCCACTCTTTTTGCATTTTTTTTGTCTTGAGCTTTGTGGTCACAATAGCGCCTAAGAAATCGGATGGCATTTGTACCGTGTTTTCACAGAGGTTATGAGAATGTTGCATCAAGTTTGACGTCTTTGAGCTGTAGCTGCAGATACATGGAGTGTTTAGAAAAAAAAAAAAAAAAACCAAAACAAAACATTGTCATCTGACAGACTCCCTCACACACAAGATTACACTTATATTTTTTTTAGTGATCATGAGTGTTCAGAAGCAAGGAAAGTTAAACTGCCTTTCCAAAAGTAGATTGCTAATTTAGCGTCAAAATGTCTCGAGGAATGGTCTGCATTTCTCTGATGAATTTTGTGTCGCCTTCTTGCTACCTCTGCAGGATGAGCCTGTGGAAAATGTTCTGGAGTATTTTTGGGAGCATGTTTAAGTACATGTATCTGCAAAATCATTAGTTTTCCTCGACAAATTTCCACTCCTAGCTTATTTGCGCGCGCCCTCCTCCCGGCGCGCACACACTTTTCTATCATTTATTTCCCATGAAAGAGGAGATAATAGGTGCACCAGCTGCAAGCAACATAAATTGTCTGTAGTGACTGAGGCTTTGATCATTTTTGCCTGCCAACTACACCGGTGGTATGTGGGTATGACCTGAATGTAGGTACGCGAATACTCAACATTTTGTATCCTGAAACTGGTTGTATGTTCTTGGTCTTTGTTTTGGACACACACACACACACACACACACACACACACACACACACACACACACACACACACACACACACACACGCACACACACATACACACACGCACGCACGCACGCACACGCACACATACACACGCCCGCACGCACAGAGAGAGAGAGAGAGAGAGAGAGAGAGAGAGAGAGAGAGAGAGAGAGAGAGAGAGAGAGAGAGAGAGAGAGAGAAAGATGAAATGATGATACAACGAATTTAACAGCAACAAACACGAACTTACTAAGATTTTGTTGGTGCTTTAGAACTGTTGTCCACAACAACCATGAAAACTCTGGTAACTTGGTCTGTAATACAGAATGTTCTGAATAACTTATGTTTCTGACCATTTTTGAAAGCCGAGATAACTGGTTCTTATTCTGATTCCATTCTCCACCCACACCCCTGACACGCACAGACTGACTTACACGCCCCTGGTGTCGCTAACGTGCACTGTTCCCAAAAGCAAGTAAATTGGAAGGTACCAAAACAAGAGAACTTTTTCAAAGGAAGTCAATTAAAACGCACAAACATAACAGATGTCTGAAATGAATATTTATGTTATAAAACTTCTGCTTCTTTTGGTTTGGTTTTGTCATGCACATCATTTTTTTTTCAAACAATCATTAATCAGCTTAATGGAGAGTTGACAAGCGCGCAAAAAGAGGACAATGCGAAAAGACATTGGCATATAGCAACACTTCCTTGTGTGTGTGTGTGTGTGTGTGTGTGTGTGTGTGTGTGTGTGTGTGTGTGTGTGTGTGTGTGTGTGTGTGTGTGTGCGTGTGTGTGTGCGTGCGTGGGTGCGTGCGTGCGTGCGTGCGTGCGTCACATCATTTTTTTTTATTAGTTCTAACCAGTTCTCAATATATTCCTGAATATTTTGACGTCACAAATGGGCAGGTGAACGTTTTTTTTTTTTTTCGCCCATTCATGACGGTGGTTGTTTTGTGGGACACCACACATGTTCCATAGAAAGACCAACATGAGGGGGATCAAACACAGTGGTCAGTACTGTGCCCTCCCATTGTACAGCTATGGCCGCCTATAGTTGACATATCACTGGGAGAGCTGTGCAGAATGGGACTCTAATCATTGACCAGAGCCACCAGCAGGGATAACAGAGTACCGGGTACTGTTAGACCGTCTCACTCTTAAGACAGAAGGCTGTGGGGACCACCAGATAAAGAATCTGATGTGGAACTAATGAACACTGACACCGTGCTTCCATCGTTGGTGATGAACCTAGCGCCACAGACAGGGGAAATGGGGTTGGGTGTCTAAGGCAAGCACTCCACCGGGACCTGAACATTTGTGAACTGACACGCCTGCTGCTTCTGTGTCCATAAAACTGACCCCGGTTAACATGTCCCACGTGACATGGTTCCGTGTCAGGTAGAATGATCTGATTCAGGGAGCCGGGTCTTTTGTTTCTGTGCGCATAAAAATGAATGAAACCAAAGCCTTATCTCGTTGACAGTGTGTTATTTCATGAAGGAAGAGTTGCTAAGGCAATGAGATGTACTGGTAGAAGATAACTCAAATCTGCGCGCGCGCGCGTCTGTCTGTGTCTGTGTCTGTCTGTCTAGTTGTGTGTGTGTGTGTGTGTGTGTGTGTGTGTGTGTGTGTGTGTGTGTGTGTGTGTGTGTGTGTGTGTGTGTGTGTGAGCACACATGCTTGATGTATGTATATGCATGTGTTACTACTACTATACTACTACTACTCTCTCTCTCTCT
>CM065720.1:38815563-38820563 GCA_033310375.1 Conus canariensis
CTCCATTTCCACCGGTACACGATGGCACACGATGACAGTAATTGACAATTTTTGTGGCTTGGTAAGAAATACCAGGCGGCTATCTTCAATCTGCATCAATTTTGCCAGGGCAGCGGGGAACCCCCCTGCTCTTTTCGATTTTCAACTGCCGTGGGTTCTTTAACGTGTGCAGGGGGCCAGGAAGGCACACGGGTCCGACTCGCTTATAGTCCCCATCCGATGGACTTGACGTTCAGTTCGATTTGTCATTCAAACTGGGAAAGAAAGGGCGAGAAAGGCAGGGCTGGAACCCACACACTTCTCACACGTTGGATTGGCAGGCGAACGTCTTAACCACTCTGCCACCTTTCTTCCTGAAGATGTGACTGCCCAGAAGTTCCCCTCCCTCTCCCCCAGACACGCTTTACTTCCCTATCATTCCTTTCCCTCCTTAACAAAGAAAAAAAAAATATATATATATAATACATACACACATACATTACATACATACATACATACATATACTCATAAAACTTGGGTGCAGGAATAGCTTAGCTGGTATACGTCAAACTACTCATTTCTGTGATCCTGGTATTGTGGGTTTGAATCTCCGCCGGAGCTGTTTCAGTGCAGGGGAAGTTTTCCCTCTGAGTTAACACCGGTTCTGACTCCGTTCTCTGAAAGTCCTTCGAATGAGACTATACTCCTGGAATCCATAAATGAATGCACGCTAAACATAACTTGCACACACGTTGAATCCGAAGTGTAAACTGGATCAAAGAGATTTCCGTTTCATATTCATCATGGACAAACTATCATTGGAATGAAATACCACTGGGAACAAGTTTCTCTGCATACAAGTTAGCAGGAACAAAATGTTGTGGATGAAATGTTGTTACCTCCCTTAATTGTGCTGTGTTTGCCAATAAAGTGTGTAGCACATCGCTTTCTTCAGAACAATGTTTTAATTGTGCAGCTGTAAGCGTCAGCAATATATATGAAAAATAGCTTTAAGAAAAAGTGTGATAATGCCATAACCGTCAACGGTGTATCTGGAAAAAAAAAGAAAAGAAATGGATGAAAATGTAACAGTTTCATATTACTGTGGATACAATGTCACAGAAAATAAACTACGGCTGGGGACATACAGCTGGGTATAACATTTGCCAGAACCAAATGCTGTGGATGAAATGTGATCTCTCCTCTGCCCATCCCCCGCCACTTCCCCCCTTCAAACACTTCCCATAGGCCATCATGCCACCATGGCGTCACGCAGACATGCCAGCATCCGGCCAGTCACGTGTCGGACTGTGCTCATCCATAATTGATCACAGAGGGGTGTCTCGTTTATCGCTCGGAGAGCTGTGCAAAACGGAACTCGGGTTGAGAAGAGCTTTCTCTGGGGACTACTGGACTAGACTGTCACACAACAAGGAAACTGGACACCACATAATGAGTTAGACGTAGACCACATAACAGACGTAGACCAAGTGAAAACCAGTACCGTGGCTTTCTTCCATCGCTGTGAGCCGACCATGAGGAACAGGAACACGCGTGCTGCTTAAAAACGCCAGGTGTCAATGCAATATTCTGCAAAAAGTTTGGAGGAAGCCAAATCAAAGAATTCAGTTTCAGCAAAATTGTTTACCACCATTCAGTCCTTTACACTTCTCTCTCTCCTCTCTCTCTCTCTCTCTCTCTCTCTCTCTCTCTCTCTCTCTCTCTTATTTCGACCTAGTCAATGTCATTTAAGCCTCTGTTAATTAATACTAAGAGACTGGTCAATTTGCTTCTTTGATAATAAAGATGCTCATGGCTGGCAACAGATCTTTTTAGAACGTGTGCTTTGACAGGGTTTGGAGATGCTTCTTTGGACACTGCCCGATATATCACGAGCATGTTTGTGTGGTTTTGATGGAAAATGGAGCAGAACTGAGTCATGCTGTTTATACCCCCGCCGAGGAAGAAAACAACAGCAGAAAATGAGAGAAGTCATGAATGTGTACCATGTTCTGTTGTACCATATTCTGTGAGTGTCATGTGTCCTTTCATAAGGGCAAAACGCATCCTGCAACATATTCTTCTGGAATGACACCAAAGTTAAGAACTTTACGGGAAAGTATTTTCCCCCATTTTTTTTACAGCAGTAACAACAGACTTACATCATTACAATGTTTCCCCACTGACACAGATATATAGAAAAAGAACATTATCGTAACATTGTCGATACAAAAGCAAGGAGAAAAGCTCACCCAAGCGAAGAAAACATGCAAATAAAAACAAACAAAAATAATAACAGTTAAAAAAAGGGAAAAAAAGAAACACAATGATACAGTAGCCACAATAGTACAATAGCAATTTTACAATGTACACAGTATAATTATATGAACAAGACAGGGTGCAACCAATCAATACCAAAGAACATTGACTTATTTAGAATTCCAATCAGTATAGAATTTGAACACATCACTGATAGTTTTTGCATTGTGTAGTTCTGTTTTAGACAGGTTCTACAATTGTATACATTCGTATTATCGTCAGAGTATCTATGTAGCATATCAATTTCATTAAAAATTGATTGCAGCGGTTTCTGGCTCCCCAAGCTCAGTATCAGCTCAGCTGGAATTAATAGATCGCATCATCAACACAATACCCTGAACATTAACTTTTACCGAGGCAACGGTGAGAAAGGGTAGAAGCGATGCAATTAGCAGAACATTAATAATTGACGTGAGTCTTTGTGAAACGATGAATATGAGAATACTGGCCTTTGCTTTAACTCATAATTCATAGTCGTTGGTGCCACTACGCGCAGTCTGAAGTTGCAGACGACTGGTCAAAAGTTAATGAAAAGAAGTTGCCGGCACCTTGTGTCTAATGGAATCGCTGGAAGTCATGTTTTCCGCGTTCCAGTACCTTGAAAAAATGACCAAATAACAACTGTAAAGATTGTCTGAGGGCGTCCGATTTACTGTTTGTATGTCTCCGTCTCTGTCTGCGTCTGTGTCTGTCTGTCTGTCTGTCTGTGTCTGTCAGCCTCTCTCTCTCTCTCCTCTCTCTCTCTCTCTCTCTCTCTCTCTCTCTCTCACCTTGAATTTTTGAATATTTATGTTATTATTTTTTTGTTGTTATTTATTTGTTTATCTATGTGTTCATTCATTTATTCATTAATATATGTATATGTATATATATATATATATAGACATAGATATACATGTGTGTGTGTGTGCGTGCGTGCGTGCGTGCGTGCGTGCGTGCGTGTGTGTGTGTGTGTGTGTGTGTGTGTGTGTGTGTGTGTGTGTGTGTGTGTGTTTACATCAATAGTGCTAGATTCCTTATCAACATGTCAGATCTGTGCGGTTGAACATGTTGGGCCCATGATCACCCATTGGCGTCATCACACACGTCCCACACAAAGACTGTAGAGGTGGGAGGCGGGAGGAGGGGTGGGGGTGGGTAGGTGGTTCACACAAACTGGTCAACACGTTGCCCTTATAGCGTAGAGCAGTGCTCATTCATCACAGGGAATACCTGCACGGTTCTTAGGAGAGCGATGCAGCATGGCAAACACAAATAACATTTAGGACAGTGAAAATGAAGAACGAGAAACCACTTATCTTCTCAAATTCGCGCATGATCAAAATGGCCGCCGGACAGAAACGAGGCCACCCAGGAGGCGATAATGGGAGAGGAAATAGTGAGGGAGAGGGGGGAAGGGGTGCGTGTGTGTGTGTGTGAAACAATCGGGTTTGTAGCTTGTTTTGTAGAATGGTATGATGTATTAGTGACGGTAGTGATTATGGCCTCGTTCTTCGTTTTCACTGTCCTAAATGTTATTTGTTTTTGCCTGAAGAAGACCCAAGAGGTCGAAAGGCATTGTGTCTTGTCCTGTATTTTGTTTGTCTATGTCCTTGGCGGTAACTTGCCCCCTCTCTTTCTAAATTTTTCTTCTTGACTATCTATAGTCGGTGTTACAGTCAGCTTCTCCTTGAATTGATTGTCAGCGTCTCCATTCCCCAATTGTGCTCCCACATTCCCTGTCTCTCTACCCAAGTCTCTCTCCCTTCCAGACACATTTACAGTAACTGTGCTTCCGTGGAGTGAATTACTGCAGTCTGATTGATGATGAACATAAATGGAAAACCAAGACAAGAAACAAGAGATGAGCATTAAAGCTGGCGTTATGTGTCACGCAAGAAAAGCACAGCCATACAAGGACTCTCTCTCTCTCTCTCTCTCTCTCTGACCGTGCGCATGTAGCATGTGTGAAGACGAAGAAAAGGAGGGGAGATTACTTTTGCTCCTTGTGGACGCAAACATCGGATCAATGACAAGGGGTGGGTGGGTGGGAGGTGAACGGTTATCACAAAATGTTTCTTTTTTTTGTTATTGGTGGTGAGCTCGTCGTATTCCTTATTTTAGTGCATGTAGTAAGTCTGTAGAAGTAAGCGTTGTCTTCTGTCGCACTATTCTGTCAAGAACACCAAAACTTAACATCACTGTTCTTGGTAATGTTTGTTCTCATCCGCTTAATACATTTTCTGAATTCACTTTCTTAACATGTCAACGAGGTAATTTGTAAGAAACATGCTTGTAGTCAAGACAATGAACTACCGTAAAGAATCCGTCGTTACGTTCCTCGTTGTGTTTTCTATAAATTGTAGAACGGTTCGTTCCACGAGAGCATCGTGCCATGACTAAATGATTGCTTTTTTTTCTTTTTTAATTCTAACATAAATATCTTATTTCCAGAGAAATAGGCACTGCACCGCATGTTAAAGTCGAATGAGATGTTAAGTGATTGGCGGGCTTATCTCTACACGTATATTAGTATCTGTCGGAAAAAGGAGCCATTTTTGCTGCTGCTCAGTCTGATACTACATAGACATAATCAACAGCATATCATGTGTTGTTGATGTTGTTGTTGTTGTTATGATGATGATGGTGGTGATGATGATGATGATGACGATGATTGTTGTTGTTGTTATTATTGTTGCTGTTGTCGTCGTCGTCATCATCAT
>CM065720.1:38825563-38845563 GCA_033310375.1 Conus canariensis
CTCTCTCTCTCTCTCGATCGCGCAAGCAATCTTCACAAACTGCAAATTCAACAGATTCTCTTCCCTATCTTTACTCGATGTTCTCATTCATGTGCGTATCTCCCACTCTGTTTACATGAAAACTATTGCTTCTGTTACCATCATCTCTTTCAGACGTCTGCATCTGTTTCTAATCTGCTATGACAGTCTGCTCCACTATCACCATCTCTGTTGTATTCTTCTTTTGCTGTCACCATGGTTTGTCGCCGTGTGTGTGTGTGTGTGTGTGTGTGTGTGTGTGTGTGTGTGTGTGTGTGCGTGCGTGCGTGCGTGTGTGCGTGCGCGCGCGCGCGCGCGTGTGTGTGTATATGTGTGTGTATGTGTGTGTGTATGTGTGTGTATATGTGTGTATATATGTGTGTGTGTGTATATGTGTGTTGTCAGTACAACCTTGAGTTAATCTGACAATAAATTGGTTTCAGTCAGTCAGTATATGTGTGTGAAGTCAAGTCACGTCAAGTCAAGTCAAAATTATCCTTATATAGGGTTAAAGAATAAGCTTTACAGCTTTTTTTCCATCCTGCCCTCACACAAAAAAGAAGAAATATCAATTACAACAATGAAGAAAAGAGAAACGCAAAGCAATGCATACGTAGAAGTTCAAAAATATTCGCGCCCGCTCACGCGCGCGCGCGTGTGTGTGTGTGTGATGTGTGTGTGTATGTGTGTGTGTGTGTGTGTGTGTGTGCGTGTGTGTGTGTGTGTGTGTGTGTGTGTGTGTGTGTGTGTGTGCGTGTGTGTGTGTGTGTGTGTGTGTGTGTGTGTGTGTGTGTGTGTGTTTCTGCTTGATCTCTGTTCTGAACCATGCTGTCTGCACTTGCTCTATCACATTTGTTCTGTTACAAGGTCTCTGCTGCAATCATCTTTGGCCTGTTGCAATAAGAATAATCTCTGTTGTGTGATCATTGATTATTCTATGTTGCAGTCATCTTTGCTTTCTCACTATGGAATCTTCTCTGTTGCCACTGCCTATCTTTTGTCACTATCATCTCCTCTCTGTTGAGATCATCGTGGCTCTAACAGTATCTGTGTTTTCATTTTGTTTGTTTGTTTTTAGGAATATTTCCTCTGCCACTATCATCTTTACCACTTAGTGGTCGTCTCCCCTTTGTCAGAACTGCTCTAATACAGTCCTCTCCTCTCTGCAGATAACAATTCTGATTTATTTCTGTCACGTCTTATACAGCAAAAGCTTTCACCCGCTTGCTGATCAAGACTTCTTAGGTAAACATAGAATCTTTGTAGCACGCATTGTCAGTCTCAAATACAGTTATTTTCGAGTGAAGAAAATGATGCTATGATAAAATTGGCACGTTAATCAGCCAATCAAAAGATCGTCTGAGAGAAGACGGGCATGAGGGGGTGGGAGATGGGGAGAAGTGAGAGATGGGAGGCGGAACACATTCAGAGCAAGGGAGAGGGAGAGGGAGGAAGGGGAAGGAGAAGCAGTTTAATGAGCACAGGTGAACTCATTCTATGACTTGGCACCACGCGCAAACAATCGTGCTCCAAGAAAACTATTGAAGTGACATCCAACTACAGCAGGGATAAGTTTGTTTGGCCTGTTGTTATAATCTCTGTTGTGTCATTATCGTCTTTTTTTTTGCGTTGCAGTCATCTCTGCATTCCCCCTATCGTGTCTTCTCTGTTTCGGATGTCTATGAGTTGTTACTAACGCTTCTTCTCTGTTGCGATCATCGTGGCTCTAACAGTATCTCTGCTTTCTTTTTTTTTTTTCCCCCCCCCCCCCCCCCCAAAGAATATCTCCTCAGCTACCATACTCTTTATTACGTGGTGGTCTTCTCTGCTTTATATACAACTGCGTCTGCTCTGATGTAGTCTTCTCTGTTCTGTAAATAACATCTCCTCTTTATTACTGTCACGTCCTGTATAATTTTAGATATTACCCGATGGCAATTTAGCACTTCACAGAAACTTACATTTTTTTTTTTACGTACTGTTAATCTCAAAGTGATTCATTTGCGACCGAGAAAACAACTCTATAATAAAACTGACAGGTCAATCAGCCACTGAATAGATCGTCTGAGAGAAGATGGGCATGAGGGGGTGGAAGAATGCGAGAAACGAGGGATGGGAGGCAGAACACATTCAGAGCAGCGGTAGATGGGGAGGGAGGGAGGAGAAGGAGAAGGAGAAGGAGAAGCGGTTTGATGAACACAGGTCAACTCATTCTATGACTTGGCACCATGCGCAAACAATCGAGCTCCAGGAGGGGTATTGAAGTGCCATCCAGCAATAGCAGGCAGTCATTTCGTTCCTAATTCCTGAAGATGGGCCAAATACAGAGGAAGGAAGCTGGGTGTCAAGGGTTTGTTGCACCCAGCATCTAGTTCATCATCGGCAGTGCCAGCCTCCTGTCTGGTCCCACAGTTCAATAGTTCCTGGAACCCTGCAGTCCCCACTGACGACTCTTGTCAGATTCCCATTGCGCGCAGCTCCCCCGGTGACAACAGTGATACTCCCTGTGATAAATGATGGATGAGCGCAGCTCTCACTGAAAGGGCAACGGGCTGACCAGTCTGTTTGACAGCTATGGAGGTCTTTGGGTTTGAAGTGTGTGTGTGTGTGTGTGTGTGTGGTGTGTGTGTGTGTGTGTGTGTGTGTGTGTGTGTGTGTGTGTGCTGGAGAGAGAGAGAGAGAGAGAGAGAGAGAGAGAGAGAGTGCATTAGTGTGTGTGTGTGTGTGTGTGTGTGTGTGTGTGTGTGTGTGTGTGTGTGTGTGTGTGTGTGCGTGCGTGCGTATGTGTGCTGGAGAGAGAGAGAGAGAGAGAGAGAGAGAGAGAGAGAGAGAGAGAGAGAGGGGGGGAGGCGAAAGGGAGAGACAGAGAGATAAACAGACGGACAGACAATGAGAGAGAGAGAGAGAGAGAGAGAGAGAGTGCATTAGTGTGTGTGTGTGTGTGTGTGTGTGTGTGTGTGTGTGTGTGTGTGTGTGTGTGTGTGTGTGTGTGTGGTTAGTGAGTGCGAGAGAGAGAGAGAGAGAGAGAGACAGAGAGAGAGAGAGAGAGAGAGAGAGAGAGAGAGAGTGTGTGTGTGTGTGTGTGTGTGGGTGGGTGTGTGTTTGTGTGCCACAAGACAGGGACGGGCAATATAGAAAACATTTTCTCTGTGCAATTTGCATAACAGTGGATGAGTCATTGGCTGGAAACCACATGATGAAAAACAGTATGCTCCCTATGATAAATTGGGTCATTGGCTGGAAACCATATGATGAAAAACACTATGCTCCCTGTGATCAATTGTGGAAAAATTAACATATCAGCCCTCGAGGTGCTGTTTAGCGTTATGACTCGTAAATGGAGAGATTATAGGTTCGGCTTCCATCAGATATACTTATTTGTGGGGATTGTTCGGCCTTAGTCGCTTGTTACCCAGTGTTGTGTGTACTGTGGTCTTATATGGGAAGACTGGACCACATAGATTTGAGTTTCATTTACTTACCGGCTAAGTTTCCAGTGTCATGCTCAAATTTCCTTACACTTCAGACTTGCATTCCCAGGTTTGGTTGAAATTGGTAGATATTATGTAAAGAAGTGGAGGGTAAAGTCTTTTACCATGTAATCTCTTATCAGTTTATAACTATCTGGCGTTGTCTTTATCATCATCATCTTCGATGGTCATAATACAGGAAAAAAACAACAACAAAGAAACAGATGAAATCGTCGGCAAAGATACGTGTGCGAGTCTGTGTACCACAGGAAGCAGGGAGGAGGGACTATTCCGACGTTTCATCCCTGACATTTTATCCAAAAACATCCAGATTTTTTTCCGGTCTTTAGTAAGGATTCCACCTCCATTCTAACCAGTGCCTGCGTTCATATTTCTAAAACGCTTTTTCTGTTTAAAAACTCATGCGCAGGTATAGGATGGACAGGAAAGGAGGAATGGGTTTGGATGTGTGTTGACTGAGGTTGAAGAGGCGATTGGTTAGAGGGTTTCTGCTGTGTAAATCTAATCAGCTATCGGTTTTGGAGGAACGTTTTCAGTATCACACTCACCATTGGAAGGAAAGGGAACGCTCCCAATGGACCATCCGTGATAGGCTGGGGTTTCTTTCTCACTGTTTCTCTGTCTCTGTCTTTTCTCTGTGAAGCTGTTCTCTCTCTCTCTCTCTCTCTCTCTCTCTCTCTCTCTCTCTCTCTCTCTCACACACACACACACACACACACACACACACAAACACACACACACATGCTTTTTCTGTTTCCTTCTTGTACATCAAGTCTTACAGTCATGCCAATCATTTTGATGGTACAGCGTTATCAACAATACTTTGTGAAACACAAGAGCCAGCTCCCTGAATCAGACCAGCCTCACAGGACATGGATCAAGTGATAAGGGAGAATGGAGTAGGAGTCACCTTTATAGACACAGGTCAAGACATTCTTTGACGTGACATTCTACAAAAACCCCCAACGTCCCAGCAAAGTATCTGCATACCACCCAGCCCTGTTCCCATGACCGACAATCCTTTTACAATGAAGAAGGGCAGTCAAGTGTCACTTTTAGATTGGATACACATCTCCTTCATTATCTGGTGTCCAGCCTTCAGTCAATGTCTGACAGCCCAACAGTACCCCGGACATCTTGCAGTCCCTACAGACTGGTCGTGGCAGTCAGACTCCCATTGTGCACAGCTTTTCAGGCGACAATAGAGATATTCCCTGTGCTAAAGGATGGATGAGCCCAGCTCTGCAGTTTGCGGGCACAGACTGTAGTAACTAGTCTGTGTTGTAGTGACCTTTTCATGGTCTCTGAACGAGACATGTGTGATCTGGGTGGTCTGCGTTGTGACCTTTTCATGGTCTCTGAACGAGACATGTGTGATCTGGGTGGTCTGCGTTGTGACCTGTTCATGGTCTCTGAACGAGACATGTGTGATCTGGGTGGTCTGTGTTGTGACCTTTTCATGGTCTCTGAACGAGACATGTGTGATCTGGGTGGTCTGTGTTGTGACCTTTTCATGGTCTCTGAACGAGACATGTGTGATCTGGGTGGTCTGCGTTGTGACCTGTTCATGGTCTCTGAACGAGACATGTGTGATCTGGGTGGTCTGCGTTGTGACCTTTTCATGGTCTCTGAACGAGACATGTGTGATCTGGGTGGTCTGCGTTGTGACCGTTTCATGGTCTCTGAACGAGACATGTGTGATCTGGGTGGTCTGCGTTGTGACCTTTCATGGTCTCTGAACGAGACATGTGTGATCTGGGTGGTCTGTGTTGTGACCTGTTCATGGTCTCTGAACGAGACATGTGTGATCTGGGTGGTCTGTGTTGTGACCTGTTCATGGTCTCTGAACGAGACATGTGTGATCTGGGTGGTCTGTGTTGTGACCTGTTCATGGTCTCTGAACGAGACATGTGTGATCTGGGTGGTCTGTGTTGTGACCTGTTCATGGTCTCTGAACGAGACATGTGTGATCTGGGTGGTCTGCGTTGTGACCTGTTCATGGTCTCTGAACGAGACATGTGTGATCTGGGTGGTCTGTGTTGTGACCTTTTCATGGTCTCTGAACGAGACATGTGTGATCTGGGTGGTCTGTGTTGTGACCTGTTCATGGTCTCTGAACGAGACATGTGTGATCTGGGTGGTCTGTGTTGTGATCTTTTCTCTTTGGGTCCTGTGTGTGTGCGCGCACACGCACACATGCACGTACATAGTGTAGCAAATGGAGAGGGTTGAATAACTATGTTCCATATGCCCAAAGTCTCTAAGGAAATGGCGCACACGAGAAACACAATAACAAATTCCAGAGACTTAGAGCTTCGCATTTGCAGGGTCTCTCTCTCTCTTCTCTCTCTCTCTCTCTCTCTCTCTCGATTCTAAAGGTAGCCCTTTCTCAGAGACAATGGAAATTTGCATACATATTTTCATGCTATAACGGATAATATAAAACTTGCACACACACACACACACAACACAACACACACACACACACACACACACACACACACACAGAGGCTGCACACACATGCACACACACACACACACACACACGCACACACACATACACACACGAGTATACACACACGCATATACACCCACCCAGACACACACACACACACACACACACACACACACACACACACACACACACACGCATACACGCGCGCGCGCACACACACACACACACACGCATACACGCGCGCGCGCGCGTGCACACACACACACACACACACACACACACACACACACACAACAAAATACTGACACAAAACAAACGCGACAGAAACAAGACCAGTTTGACCGTCAATAATGCACTATACGATCAACACGGGCAACGTGACATTTATTAAAGGATAACAGTAATAATCGGAAAGCAGGATCTATCGAATAGAGCGAAGGACAACCGTGCGAGTTTCTCGTCCATGTTTCTATGGTAATGGAGAGATCGGCCTTTCAAGTCCAGCCATTTACCCAGCATGCCTCCCGGTCTGACCCGGTAGCTTTAAAGGAAATGACGCACACGACCAACACAAACACACATTGCAGGTCCCAGATTGCCTGTGTGTCCCACTTCCCGGCTTGCTTCATCAATACAGACAGCATTACTCAGTCTGTCTTCTCTGTCTCCGTGTCTTCCTGTCTGTCTGCCTGTCTCTAGCTCTTTCTCTCTTTCATCCCCCCTCTCTCCCTCTGCCTCACTTCCTCCTCCTTTTTACTTTCCCTCCCTCCCCCCCCTTTCTCTCTCTCTCTCTCTCTCTCTCTCTGATATGCCCTATATGGTGGTCTTGTCTGTAACTTATTCCTGTTTTTCTTTTTGTCTGACCTGCACTCATATGCGTGCATACACACACACACAACACACACGCGCACGCGCGCGCGCGCGCGCAGCACGCACCACGCACGCGCACGACACACACACACACACACACACACACACACACATACACACACACATACACACACATACCCGTATGCAAGTACGCGCACACGCACACTCATAACGAAGAATGAAATCACCACACATCAGATTACCAACATTACAGTGTGCTAGGCAGCAGAATATGAATTTTGCATTTGATTCCAGACAATCAATCATATATAAGTAACCACAGGTCACAGGGATTCCATGGGACTTCAGGTAGTGAACTGGATTGTGGATTTGATGAAAACTGACACCCTGCTTCCCTCCGTCAATGTCTCAACGTCATCAGGAATAGGGAGCAAGATCACGGCCTAACATAGTGGATGTGGATTAACTACACTACTTGGAGTACAAATGTGTGTGTGTGTGTGTGTGTGTGTGTGTGTGTGTGTGTGTGTGTGTGTGTGTGTGTGGTGTGTGCGTGCGGAAGGGGGCTGGGGGGGGGGGGGGGAGAGGAGGAAGTTAAAAAGGAATTCATCCTCTATAGTTATAGATAGTTTAAATGGCTAAACTGAAACCTATATAACAGAACATTTATTCATGTAGGTTTTCACATAAACCAATGGCTGAAAATTGGAAATGCATAGTTTACAATGTCAACAAACCTCACCGGACTGTCTGAGCGTGATGGCACAGTCAAGGTACATTCACTTACTGCCGGTTGAAGTTCTTCATCCCGGTGTTAATACGGGACTTACAGCCTGAAAAAGAAAACGGAATAAATCATTTTGCATTTGCCAAATGATACCCGTACCTTCCTATCCCTATATCACACACACACACACACACACACACACACACACACACACACACACACACACACACACATTCACACACACGCATGCCTGTACGCATGCACAGACACACACGCATGCCTGTACGCATGCACACACACAGACACACTCACACACACGCATGCATGTACGCGTGCACAGGCACAGACATACACACACGCGCGCGCGCGCACACACACACACACACACACATACACACACGCATTCACGCACGCACGCACACACATACACACACACACACGCACGCACGCATGCACGCACCACACACACACACACACACACACACACACACACACACACACACACACACACACACTAATGCAAAGCTCACCATCGTGTCATGCAGACTGGTCAGCATAATACCTTTACAGTGTAGTGCCGTGCTCATCCATACTCCATCCCATGGCGTGTCTCTCTGTTGTAGACTCAGGAGAGCTGGGCAATGCGGAGGTCTGATTGATAAGAGCCATCTGTGGGCAGGAAAGGGTTTCAGTGTCACACAATGTCACTTGGAATGGCACACACACAGCAGAACGTGGAGCCGGGGCCCCAGGTAGTGAACTGGATGTGGACCCCATAGAAACTGACGCCCTGCTTCCTTCCTTCAGTGACACTCCATCATCAGGAACAGGCAACACGAGTATGGCCTGACATCATTTACCTTGGTGTCGAGTCAACAGCCTACTGGGAGCTCGTGTGTGTGTGGGGTGTGTGTGTGTGTGTGTGTGTGTGTGTGTGTGTGTGTGTGTGTGTGTGTGTGCGCGCGCGCGCGCGCGCGCGTGCGTGCGACAGTACAAACTCACCGTGCGTTGAATTGTGTCCCGCATCCCTCCCCCTGTTCCTCAGCCTCCGTTACGTTCTCCTTTCCATTCTCCCCTGACCTCTTCCCAAATATCCCACCCTTCTTGCCACTGTTTCAACAATTGACAGCTCATTAGTTTATAAACCCGTTCATTTTACTATATTGTGTATTTTGCTTTTTGTCTACTCGAAAATGAATATGAAAGAGATCAATAGTAAGGACCACCGCGAACCTGTGCTTCTATAATCATAATGGTGAATATTCATCAGGTGAAACTAAAGTCATCCTGATTATGCAGTAATAAAGCAGGGACGCTGGCAACAGACCAAGTAGGACAGCATCAGAAATAAAAACGCTTTAGACAGAGCAGGCTGATCCTAACGTAACAGTTAAGATAATAGTGACAAGGCTGAGTAAAACGGTACAAAACAGAGATGATAGTGATGAACCAGATATTTTAAGCAAAAGCAAAAGACAATAATGAGAGAGAACAAAGTCAATCGCGACAGTGACGACAGTGACAAATCAGAGATGACCAAAAACATAACAGAGACTATACTGAAAGAAAAAGCATAGACAATCGCACCAGAGAAGAAACAATAGTGACTTAAGATAGATGATCAGAACAGAGCACTAATGATAGCTGTACAGATGTTAGTAACTGAGCACAGAAGATAAAGAATTGCAAAATAGAATGGATCTAAAACGCATATCAATCGAAGAAACGCAGATGGCAACCAAACAGGAGACATTGATATAACACCAGAAACAATCCTTGGGGAGAGTTTTACAGCAGATCTTGAGAGAAGGAACCTTCCTCATTAAGTGTTTGAGCTCTGAACTGTTTACACTCTGAAAGGGCTAGGCCCATCCGGGTCATGACTTCAAATGCCCTTCTGCTGTTGGACATATTTGCTGCAGCTGTCGAGACTCAAACCTGTACCTCCTGGATGGCTTAGCATCTCATGACACGCTTTTTTGACGAATTTCGTAATCACCGAGTCATCAGACATCTGTTCTAAGTTGGATATTTTCAGCCATATAAAATCAACTTTCGTTCATCCTCGACCACATCCAGCTTGAAATCGTTTCAGATGCCTCTGCAATTGCCTCTAGAGTCCTTGTCCTCTTCTTTCCAGAAACTGCGAGCTGTCTAATCAGCTTATTGACTAATGAGGCAACAAATCCTTTAGCTCTAACTTCTATGGCTGCTGGGCTAGACTAGCATACTATTCAATCTGAAGATTGAGGTTGCTCCATTCTGCCTCATATGATTCAATGGGGTCAATTAGAGGAGCCCGAGTGGAGTAGTACATCTCCTTTTATGCTGCTCGTTTGATGGTATTTAGATGATTTTCCCTTTGCAGTGGGTCTGTTGTTCACTCTCAGTCATGCAGTGGGTCTGTTGTTCACTCTCAGTCATGCAGTGGGTCTGTTGTTCATTCTCAGTCATGCAGTGGGTCTGTTGTTCACTCTCAGTCATGCAGTGGGTCTGTTGTTCATTCTCAGTCATGCAGTGGGTCTGTTGTTCACTCTCAGTCATGCAGTGGGTCTGTTGTTCACTCTCAGTCATGCAGTGGGTCTGTTGTTCACTCTCGGTCATGCAGTGGGTCTGTTGTTCACTCTCGGTCATGCAGTGGGTCTGTTGTTCACTCTCAGTCATGCAGTGGGTCTGTTGTTCACTCTCGGTCATGCAGTGGGTCTGTTGTTCACTCTCGGTCATGCAGTGGGTCTGTTGTTCACTCTCAGTCATGCAGTGGGTCTGTTGTTCACTCTCAGTCATGCAGTGGGTCTGTTGTTCACTCTCAGTCATGCAGTGGGTCTGTTGTTCACTCTCAGTCATGCAGTGGGTCTGTTGTTCACTCTCAGTCATGCAGTGGGTCTGTTGTTCACTCTCAGTCATGCAGTGGGTCTGTTGTTCACTCTCAGTCATGCAGTGGGTCTGTTGTTCACTCTCAGTCATGCAGTGGGTCTGTTGTTCACTCTCAGTCATGCAGTGGGTCTGTTGTTCACTCTCAGTCATGCAGTGGGTCTGTTGTTCACTCTCAGTCATGCAGTGGGTCTGTTGTTCACTCTCGGTCATGCAGTGGGTCTGTTGTTCACTCTCAGTCATGCAGTGGGTCTGTTGTTCACTCTCAGTTATGCAGTGGGTCTGTTGTTCACTCTCAGTCATGCAGTGGGTCTGTTGTTCAGTCTCAGTCATGCAGTGGGTCTGTTGTTCACTCTCAGTCATGCAGTGGGTCTGTTGTTCAGTCTCAGTCATGCAGTGGGTCTGTTGTTCAGTCTCAGTCATGCAGTGGGTCTGTTGTTCACTCTCGGTCACGCAGTGGGTCTGTTGTTCACTCTCGGTCATGCAGTGGGTCTGTTGTTCAGTCTCAGTCATGCAGTGGGTCTGTTGTTCACTCTCAGTCATGCAGTGGGTCTGTTGTTCACTCTCAGTCATGCAGTGGGTCTGTTGTTCACTCTCAGTCATGCAGTGGGTCTGTTGTTCACTCTCAGTCATGCAGTGGGTCTGTTGTTCATTCTCAGTCATGCAGTGGTCTGTTGTTCACTCTCAGTCATGCAGTGGGTCTGTTGTTCACTCTCAGTCATGCAGTGGGTCTGTTGTTCAGTCTCAGTCATGCAGTGGGTCTGTTGTTCACTCTCAGTCATGCAGTGGGTCTGTTGTTCACTCTCGGTCATGCAGTGGGTCTGTTGTTCACTCTCAGTCATGCAGCGGGTCTGTTGTTCACTCTCAGTCATGCAGTGGGTCTGTTGTTCACTCTCAGTCATGCAGTGGGTCTGTTGTTCACTCTCAGTCATGCAGTGGGTCTGTTGTTCACTCTCAGTCATGCAGTGGGTCTGTTGTTCACTCTCAGTCATGCAGTGGGTCTGTTGTTCACTCTCAGTCATGCAGTGGGTCTGTTGTTCACTCTCGGTCATGCAGTGGGTCTGTTGTTCACTCTCAGTCATGCAGTGGGTCTGTTGTTCACTCTCGGTCATGCAGTGGGTCTGTTGTTCACTCTCAGTCATGCAGTGGGTCTGTTGTTCACTCTCCGTCATACAGTGGGTCTGTTGTTCACTCTCAGTCATGCAGTGGGTCTGTTGTTCACTCTCGGTCATGCAATAGGTCTGTTGTTCACTCTCAGTCATGCAGTAGGTCTGTTGTTCACCCTCAGTGATTCATTCCAGCTTCTATGTTCTTGACGTACGGCTATTCCAGACCAGATCTACCGTGTTGAAACTCGTTGAAGAACCATTGATAGCGGAGTGTCCCCTCTGACAAGGCTTTAAACGCATGTGCGATCGTCATAACCACATGGTTGTATCTTCTTGTTTGCTTTCCTTAGCCCTGCATTCCATGACCCCAGGAGATGTTCCACTGTTTGCTCTGTCAGAGTGGGCACACAGGGTCATCTGATTTCCCCCGTTTCATTAGGTTTGAATTCCAGGGCAGGAGGCAATGTACAGTACTGAGAATGATACTGATCCTGTCATTCCAGCTGGACCTTCTCTGGAGTCCGTTTTCCACATAGTCCTGCTGACTATCCTCTGGATCCTGTTTGTGTCCACTACATTTTGTTCAATTCCTTTTTTCAACTATGTATCTTTCTCTGCTTTGCTTTGACAAAAATAGAAGTAAACGACAAAACACATACAAGGTTAATGATGCAGACTGTCATCGCATGACAGACATACGAAAACTGGACAAAGAATCAGATTCAGATAACAAAGAGAGATGATGGTAACAAAGATAATAGTTTTCAAGTGATCAGAATGAGTGGTACAAGGCATGAAATTCTGTAACGGAATCAAAACATTCGGTAGAGATAGGAGACAGGCTTTGTGTTGATTTTCAGAATGTTGCGAACGTAAGTAAGCGCGTATCCGAAACACACACACACACACACACACACACACACACACACACACACACACACACACAACACAGAGAGAGAGAGAGAGAGAGAGAGAGAGAGAGAGCACGAACAGGCAGACAGACGGACAGACAGACAGACAGACAAACAAACAGACAAGACAGACAAAACAAACGGACAGACAGACAGGCAGGCAGACACAGATTTATGAGCCCCACGTACAGAATAAGGGTGCACCGAATCATGGTACCAATTGATGACTTCTTCCAATTTTCTGATGTGGCTTTCGTAATTGGCCGGGGTGTGAAAAAAAAACACACACAAAAAAAAACAAAAAAAAAACCCAAACAAACAACCCCCCCCCCCCCCCCAACTTCACCCCGTTCCAAGTCCCATCAAAAGAACACGAGTATGCTCACAGTACATGTTGCATTGTCCAAGGAATCCACGTGAAGATTTATGGAGACACGCGTTTAAAAAAAATGTTTCTTAATCAGAATAATCATTATTTTAAAGAAAGCAAATTAACAAGTGTCTTAATATCAACGCAGCCTTAATTGAAGTTGACCAGGTCGAACTAGAAGAGAGAGAGAGAGAGAGAGAGAGAGAGAGAGAGAGAGAGAGAGAGAGAGAGAGAGAGAGGGGGGGGAGGGAGGGGGGAGGAAGGGAGAGAGAGAGAGAGACAGACACACAGACACAGACACAGCGTGAGAGAGAATAAAAAAAAAACGGTGAGAGAAAGAGAGAGAGAGAGAGAGAGAGAGGGGGGGGGGACACACACACACACACACACACACAGATACACACACACACAGACTGAGAGATACAGAGTGAGAGAGAAAAAAACAGTAAGAGAGAGAGGCAGGGAGAGAGAGAGAGAGAGAGAGAGAGAGAGAGAGAGAGACAGACAGACAGACAGACAGACAGACAGACAGACAGACAGACAGACAGACAGTGAGTTGCAGGTAAGGGTAGACGGGGGCGGGTGTATTTGCATGACTTGTCTTCCTTCAAAATTCGAGCAATGAACATAGCATTGCACTGACACAGATTTTTTTCTTCTTCTTCTTTTTCTTCTTCCTTTGTTTCGGTTTTTTTTCCCCAAAGCAGCGGCCCTATTCCCATTCTTGCTGGGGAACTGACAGCGAAGGAGCGAGGCACGGTATGGGTTTTCACCGGATCCACATCGAATTCATTCTCTGGTGTCCATCCTCCTGTCTTGTTGTGTGACAGTCCAGTACTAGTACTTGACATCCTGCTGTCCCCAGAGATGGCTCTTGGTCACCAGACTCCCATTTTGCACAGCTCTCCTGGCGATGAACAAGACCCCCCCCCCCTCCTACCCCCCACCTCCTTGTGAGAAATGATTGGATGAGTACAGGACTTCACTGGAAGAGTCACACGCTGACATGTCCTGTTTGATGCCATGATGGCCTGTGGGAAGCGTCTGAAGGGTGAAGGTGTCAGGGAAAGCGGCAGAGATGAGATCACGACATTTCATACACAACATACGTGTTCCTCGTAAATGTTATTACCTGTAATATGTTCCTGGTGGCTGTATTTTATTTCAGTCAAATTGTATCAACAATACATGAAAAACTGTCGCCTTCTTTTTTCAAGTACGCTTTCCATATATAATACAGCTGATGCTCTACAGATGCATACCAAAATGCCCTTCTGATCGAATTGATGTTCCATATATATTTTCTGGCAAACACCACCAACACAGTGAGAGGAGGTAACATTTTACCACAACGTATTTTTGTCTCGGATTTTTTTTTTTCTAATTTATGTATATATAAGCTTTTGTCGCTTTGCAGGTAGAACGATGAGGAAGCTGGGATATCAGCTAAATTTTATGGAAAAGCATATGCAGGTTTTAAAAGGTGTTTTTATTCTTACAGCTTACCGTCTGCGATACCTACCACATTCCATGCTGCAAGCTGCAAAGCTCAGTAGTCCAAGAGAGCATTGGATCTCTCTCTCTCTCTCTCTCTCTCTCTCTCTCTCTCTCTTCATGTGTGTGGTGTGGTGTGTGTGTGTGTGTGTGTGTGTGTGTGTGTGTGTGTGTGTGTGTGTGTGAACAGGTCAGACAGACAGACAGACAGTCAGACAGACAGACAGACAGACAGACAGAAAAACAGACGGAGATACACACAGAAAGGAAGTTAAGTCGTGTGGTTTACAGGCAAGCCGACGAGAGAGAGAGAGAGAGAGAGAGAGAGAGAGAGAGAGAGAGAGAGAGAGAGAGAGAGAGACAGACTGACAGATAGACAGACAAACTGAATGAGTGCTGCGTACCTGTTTAGGAAACCTGCAAGTAGGGCACACAGGCAAACTCCAACCTGCAATGTGTGTGTGTGTGTGTGTGTGTGTGTGTGTGTGTGTGTGTGTGTGTGTGTGTGTGTGTGTTTATCATGTGCGTCATTTCCTTTAAAGCTGCCGGGAGAGACTAAGGGGCATGCTGGGTAAATGGCTGGACTTGAAAGGCCGATCTCTCCATTACCATAGAAACATGGACGAGAAAAAGCACAGTTGTCCCACACTCCATCCGACAGATCCTGCTTTCTGATAATGTTTATTATCCTTTAATAGATGTCACATTACCGAATTGAATATATTGAGCACTACTGACTTGTCTTGTGTTGGTTTTGTTTTGTTTTGTGCCCGTTTTGCACGTCTCTCTCTCCTCTCTCTCTCTCTCTCTCTCTCTCTCTCTCTCTCTCTCTCTCTCTCTCTCTCAGCTTGATGACCTTATTCAAAAACGTTTTCGTTCTCTTCACCACTGTGAATAATAGTGAGATGGACGTTCATGCTTCAAGTGGTCGAACGGAAATGATTTACTACGGTGAATATGTGTGCCTGTATGCGGCAACTGTGTGAATGGTTATGTTGTTAAAAATAACATAGTAATTTCGAATGTCATTTTGAATGATGAAAAAGTATGTAATTTTCTTTTTCTACTACATAGTTTCGAGTCCTAGCATTAATATTTACTGTAATTCGTTACAATTTTTTGTTGTTGTTTCTTTGCACTATATCTTTTTCGGCGCTGCAAATGTTGATGTACATCCCCTTGCCATAAAGGCTGTATGTAGGCCATTGTCCAAAAAATCGCATCTGAAGCGTCTGAAGCGTCTCTCTCTGATGACAGGTGAACGCTGAGTGAACATTCATTGTCATGCTGAGCTACCACGCACACCCAGTGACAGTCTCCGTTGACTAACGAATACTACCTTACCTCAATATGAAATCATGGACGTGGAAAAGAATTTCCAACTAAGGTACAACAACACGGCATAAAAGACCACTAAGTTTGAGGATTTTTATTGATGACCATGCGCATACGGATGATGATGGTCATGGTGTGAGTCAGGGCAATACCCTATGCTTCCTTTAATAACATACCCGAGCATCAACCAGGACCAACAGATACAGACATCTGCGGCGTTAGTAAAAACAAAAACAGAAAACGAATACAAAAACAAAACCAAAACTTCAGCAACACATTCAAATACAAATTCATTAATGGATGAAAGACAACGGTGCTTTTAAAATATTCCAGTGTAAGCAAATAGCTCGCCCAGAAATGGTTAACTCTTGACGGTTCTGGAGTTTTTTTTTAGCAATAACCATGCAAAAATATATTCAAACATCTCATTTCTTTCTATGTGAATGCGTTTGTTTAGCTTTGATTGTAGCAATCTATTCCTTGATGGCAACGAACATGATGTTTGATGTGATTATTAGAAAAATTGATCACCAGTGATCAAAAATCAAAGGAAAGATCTGTTGGGAGTTAATGAACAGGTCAGGGCTAACAAAGCACCCAAAATAAAATACTAATGATTTTCATGGGATTCAGACATACAACCCCCAGTCTGCATACAGCCTGCAGTGCTAATCATTGTATTATGGCGACTGATTTAAAGAGTGGATTTACAAGCAAGTTTCCGTAAATCAATATATAAAAATGTCGCTTGTTATCCACGTGTGTGTGTGTGTGTGTGTGTGTGTGTGTGTGTGTGTGTGTGTGTGTGCGCGTGTGTGCGCGCGCGCGCGTGCGAGCGTACGCGCGTGCGTGCATGCAAGCGCGCGCGCGCGCGCGTGTGTGTGTTTGTGTGTGTGTGTGTGTGTGTGTGTGTGTGTGTGTGTGTGCGTGCGTGCGTGCGTACGTGTATGTGCGTTTATGTATTGATTGATATATGAATGCTTTTCAATATACACGCACAACGAACGTTTTGCCACTACTTCGTTGTAATAGGGAACAGACTAACATCTGCACATGTAGTGATGTACATTCTTTGTCCACGGGATGAACTTTAAAGGTCACTCTTGAGATCGATGATAATTTCTTGAAAGCAGGTCTGCGCGTTGTGTAACCGTAGTATGACATTCACTTTGCGCAAAAAAAAAAGAAAAAAAAAGTTAGCGATAGAAAATAAAGGATTTTGAGGGGGAAAAAAGGAAAAGGAAAAATAAAACACACAGATTTCACTTACCTGCTCAAACCCAGCGCCGTGGACTGAAAACTGCTATAGGCTTGTGGGGCTGCCTGCTTTCTTTTGACATTAACAAAATAAAGCAAAATGCACGTGAGCGCAATTCAATGTGTACCAAGGGTATACCTGTCTCAGTCGTTCACATTAGATTGAAGACAGATCTGTAGCGCTTGCATTTTGTCTGGGATTCTTGAGAATGTGCGCTGTTGGAAGAAGGGGAAGAAACACAGAGAATGACGTCATATGTGCATTACGTAGGATAGTCTTCCCAGTTCCATTGTGTGGGAGCAGACGACTACAACAGAAACTATCTTTGTCTTAGCCAAAACCTCCTCGACGACTCAGCCCAAAAATTTCCTGTATCGACACACGTATTAATCATTACTACAAACAAGATGGGCTGGAGAGTGTAAGATTCAGTCGCTCAAGAAACGTGTAGCCGTTTGTTTATTTTCCTTTCTTCCCATAGGTCATTCCGTATCTTATTTGCATAAAGGGAGCTTATGACAGGTATGCGAATTACTTCCCTTAGATCGATAGCTGAATTCGTCTGCTAAGGTAAGCTTATCCTACAGAGAGCTACTTTGCGTGGACTGAGCTGGATGGGAACCAACTCGTTGGAACACACAACTGACATCGTATTGAAGAGAAGATCATCAAGGCCTACACCCTTGATCACAGGTGAATATGCTCACTTCCTTGGAGTGGATCGTTATGGGCTGATCAAAATTGTTTCAAGTATTCATTTTCACCATTTGTCAAGCACTCAATATATCTTGTCAAGCTGACAAAGTATTGCCAGCCTGCAGAGTAAGCCTTCAAAGGAGAGAGAGAGAGAGAGAGAGAGAGAGAGAGAGAGAGAGAGAGAGAGAGAGAGAGAGAGAGAGAGAGAGATATGCCCTGAAGCCTTTATAACTTGGATAGGTGCTTCTGGCAAGTCTCGTTTTCTTCATGTCTTTAAAGATATTAAACACTGCTTCCAGCCTCTTCATCTGACGGGCGGTCACTGTCGCTTCTTTTCGTATCTCTTTCAGATTGTCTTCTACGTTTGAGAGAAATATGATGTTCAGCAGGAGCAAACACGGGTCTTTCGATAAGCACAGATCAGCGAAAACTCACGATTATTTATTAGTATTCTGCAAAGAGCATCGTTCCCATCAATTACCACAACTGCTTCATGAAAACTTTATGTGCAGAGTGTGGCGTCATGGTGCGATCAGTTATACCCAGCTGAGCTGACGCTGAGCAAGCACAGCCATGAATTACTTCCATCATTTTTGAATGGCCACAGTCTGCCTCGCAAACACCCCTGGCAGCAGTGTCGATGTTGGGCTTCTGAGTCGTCTAAATGAAGATGAGGAATGGTTACCAGTATCAATCAAGGAATAACTTTAATAAAGGTCCGTATGCTGAAGCTTTTTTGTATTTTTTTTTGTTTTAGAGTTTAGCGTTCCAGGCAGGCTCAAGATAGCTCAGATTTTGAAAATCCCTGTAGCCATATTTACACACACACACACACACACACACACACACACACACACACACACACACACACACACACACACACACAGAGGACTTGAGATAGACACAAGAGAGCACGTTGCGATTTACATACTGTGCTGTGAGACAATTGAGTGATAATGGCAATTAGATAATGATGAAACAAATGAATGGTTGGATGATGTATCTGGACTAGCAATCGTTTTGATCACAGAGAGAGAGAGAGAGAGAGAGGGGGGGGGGGAGAGAGAGAGAGAGAGAGAGAGAGAGAGAGAGAGAGAGAGAGAGAGAGAGAGAGAGATTAACATTTTTTAAACGCTGTGAACGAACAAACAGATGAAACAACCAATCTGCTACATAAGGCCCAATCTGCACTAAGAATACCGATGCATTCTGATAATGCATAACATGTGACAGTCATATGATATTGAAACCGACATGCATGCGTCAAAGAACAAACATATACACATGTATTTCTTCCTGGACTTCTATGTGAAAATCTACACACATTTTAATTCTCAAGAAGACGAGCAAATGTGTTTGCGCGCGCGCGCGCGCGCGCGTGTGTGTGTGTGTGTTCGCGCGCATGCTCGCGCGCATGTGTGTATGCGCGCGCGCGCGCGCGTGTGTGTGGTGTGTGTGTGTGTGAAAGTTATTCCAAGTTGGTAAAGAAAATAAGAGCAGCAAATTTTTGGTAAGTTGGGTGATTTTGAAAGGCAAGAAATACAGAGGAGGAGGAGGAGGAGAAGGAGGAGCAGAAGGAGAAGAGAAGAAGAAGATGACGATGATGATGAGTTTGATGATGATGATGATGATGATGATGTATGAGATGATGAGTGATGATGTGGTGTGATGATGATGATGATGATGATGATGATGATGATGATGATGATGTGATGATGATGATGATGTGATGATGATGTGATGATGATGTGATGTGTGATGATGGTGATGATGATGATGATGATGATGATGATGATGGTGATGATGATGTGATGATGATGATGATGGTGATGATGATGTGATGATGGTGATGATGATGATGGATGATGATGGTGATGATGGTGATGAGATGATGATGATGGTGATGATGGTGATGATGAGGTGATGATGAGATGATGATGATGGATGAGATGGTGATGATGGTGATGATGATGATGATGATGATGATGGTGATGATGGTGATGATGATGGTGATGATGATGGTGATGATGATGATGATGATGTATGATGATGATGATGATGATGATGATGATGATGATGATACTGAAGAAGGGGGTTGTGGACGGGAGAAAATGAAAGGGAGAGGATGAAGAGAAAGAGTGAAGAAGAACGATCTCGTGTGTGTGTGTGTGTGTGTGTGTGTGTGTGTGTGTGTGGCGCGCGCGCGCGCGCGCGGGGTCGGTGTGTGGTGTGTGTGTGGTGTGTTGGTGTGTCGCGCGCGCGTCTGTCTGTCTGTCTGTGTCTGTGTGGGTGTGTGCAGCGTTTTGATTTGATTCACTTTTTCGCTGTTGTTGTTTTGTTGTTGTTCTTCTTGTTCTTGTAATAGTTGCTCTTGTTGTGGTTGTTGTTGTTCTTTCCTGCGGGAGACAGCTCTCCTAATAGCTCATACATAGAA
>CM065720.1:38855563-38863063 GCA_033310375.1 Conus canariensis
CACACACATGGATACAGAGAGAGAGAGAGAGAGAGAGAGAGGAGAGAGAGAGAGAGAGAGAGAGAGAGAGAGAGAGAGAGACGTGTTTTTGGAGGCTTCCAATCAGATCAATTATTGCTTTGAATCATTAATATCTAAGCCTTCCCTGTCCCCAGGAATTAGCAGAGATTTAACTAGCATTATTACGCTGACACAGTGATACCAGTGTGCCAGTTTCAGGCGCGTGAGTCACATAATTCAATGGTTTGACACTCTTCTAGTTAAGGAGCTGCTGGTAGAAAATTGAACTGACACAAGGGTTTTATCAGTGAGCAGCCAGCCCCGTGCCATTCCTGATCAACAGACTATCTCGAAGGAGGGAAGCACGGTGTCAGATTCCATTGGATCCGCATCTAATTCAGTATCTGCTGTTCCAGCCTCCTCCAGCCTCCTGTCGTGTTGTGTGACAGGCAAATAGTACCCAACGCCCTGCCCTCCTCACTGACTGGTCTTGTCAATCAGACTTTCGTTTTAGGTGGCTCTCCAGGCGAGAACGCAGATACTCCCTTTGATGAATGACGGGTGAGCAAAGACAGAACTACACGAGAAGGACATTGGGGTGTGCCCGTAGTTGTGATACCCTGGTGGGGTTTGTATGCAAAGTGTGTGTGTGTGTGTGTGTGTGTGTGTGTGTGTGTGTGTGTGTGTGTGTGTGTGTGTGTGTGTGTATTTGTGTGAGTGTGTGTGCGCGCGTGTGTGCGTGCGGGCGAGCGTGCGTGCGTGCGTGCGCGAGCGCGCGTGTGTTTGTGTGTGTGTGTGTGGTGCGTGTGTGTTGTGCGGGGGGGGGGGGGGGGGGGTGTTTTTTTAATTACAATTTTAAGATCTTCCTTCCAAATGTACATTAAGATTAGATGAGTAGGAATTGGAATTGTGACATTAGCCTCTTCTAGTGGGCTTTATCAATGTAGTTTATGCTTACTAGCATAGCAGACATTACCAAAATGAAAACAAAACTAGGTGATTCTGAAAACGTCTTGTTAAATGGACACCAAAAGAATGAGGTTTGTACTGTAGCAAGCACAGGGATGCTATTTGTGTTGTTTTGTGAATGACAGAGTTGGGAAATAGCTGCCAAAACAATTCTTCAAAAATGCATTCCATGTGATAAAAGGGAAGGCGATGTCGACCTGGCAAGAGAAAAGCCATTAAAACTTATCACTTTGCCTTCATGTTCATTTATATTTGGTTTTCATTGGAGGAAACACACATGTGCGCGCGCACGAACACACACACACACACACACACACACACACACACACACACACACACACACACACACACACACACATGGATACAGAGAGAGAGAGAGAGAGAGAGAGAGAGAGAGAGAGAGAGAAGACAGACAGACAGACAGACAGACAGACAGAGAGAGAAAAGAGAGAGAGACACACACACACACACACACACAGCAAGAGAGAGAGAGAGAGAGAGAGAGAGAGAGAGAGAGAGAGAGAGAGAGAGAGAGAGACGTGTTTTTGGAGGTTTCCAATCAGATCAATTATTGCTTTGAATCATTAATATTCAAGCCTTCCCTGTCCCCAGGAATTAACAGAGATTTAACTAGCATTATTACGCTGCCACAGTGATACCAGTATGCCAGTTTCAGGCGCGTGAGTCACATAATTCAATGGTTTGACACTCTTCTCGTTAAAGAGCTGCTGGTAGAAAATTGAACTGACACAAGGGTTTTATCATTGAGCAGCCAGCCCTGTTCCATTCCTGATCAACAGACTATCTCGAAGGAGGGAAGCACGGTGTCAGATTCCATTGGATTCGCATCTAATTCAGTATCTGCTGTTCCAGCCTCCTCCAGCCTCCTGTCGTGTTGTGTGACAGGCAAATAGTACCCAACGCCCTGCCCTCCTCACTGACTAGTCTTGTCAATCAGACTTTCGTTTTAGGTGGCTCTCCAGGCGACAACGCAGATACTCCCTTTGATAAATGACGGGTGAGCAAAGACAGAACTACACGAGAAGGGCATTGTACTGTGCCCGTATCTGTGATGCTATGGTGGGTTTTGTATACGAAGTGTGTGTGTGTGTGTGTGTGTGTGTGTGTGTGTGTGTGTGTGTGTGTGTGTGTGTGTGTGTGTGTGTGTGTGTTTTGCGTGCGTACGTGTGTTGTGTGTGTGTGTGTGTGTGTGTGTGTGTGTGTGTGTGTGTGTGGTGTGTGTGTGTGTGTGTGTTTGCGTGCGTACGTGTGTGTGTGTGTGTGTGTGTGTGTGTGTGTGTGTGTGTGTGTGTGCGTGCATGTGTGTATGTGTGTGTGTGCGCATGCGCGTGTGCATGTGTGTGTATGTATGTGTGTATGTGTATGTCAAAGTAGATTAAAAAAAAAAACACAATATAAAAATTTCCCAAGTTTTCGGCTTTATTTGCCTTCGTCGGGGATACAGACAATGACAGTAAAAAGCTCGCGTTCTCCACCCTTAGACCCTGAACACGAATCACCAATGTATGCAGTTGGATAATATCTCTCTCTCTCTCTCTCTCTCTCTCTCTCTCTCTCTCTCGTTCTCTTCTCTCTCTCTGTGTGTGTGTGTGTGTGTGTGTGTGTGTGTGTGTGTGTGTGTGTGTGTTATTGTTGTTGTTGTTGTTGTTGTTGTTTTGCTCATCTCCTAATTTGTACCGTACTGGATTGAACTTCCGAGATGTATGGACCCACTCCCCAACTTTGAAAAGGCTGATCCCGATTATTAAAGCATTTGTAATCCTATTCATGGGGTTGGTGGACTAGTGCCTCTGAGGGAACCCATCTAATTTCTTCATGAGATATATTTACGTAAACACTCGTGTAAGCCTTTCCTTAAACCTTTCAAGAGTTAAGAACATAAAATGTTAAAACAAAACTGGTGATTAGGTGATCTCGGGCATAAGAACGAGAAAAGAAATGAAATGGGAGAGCGGATTGGCAGATTTGAAATGGGTGGGGTGGGGTATGTGACACTAATGTGAAGCTTACAATTTAAATGAAACAAGCATGTCACCACCATTTTGTTGAAAATCAAATAAGCCACTAACTGTGAAATTGCTTTCTTTTTTTTTAAATTGTTGCTGTTGTTGCTTCTGCTGGTGCTGGTGCTGCTGCTGCTGCTGTTGTTGTCTTTGCTGTCAAGAAGGGATGATCCTCTAATCCCTTCATCGAACCCCACACATTAACGAACTCTTGGTATCCGTCCTCCAATAGTTTGTTCATTTAATCACCAGAAACATGCCCAGTATCATCTCAATGTATTATAGAAAGATGCCACCTGCAAGCAAGTCCGTTTCTGACTCTTCTTCCAGGCTCACTTCGCCAAGGGTTAGGTTGGAGTACAGTGGAGGTAGCGGATGGGAATGTGGGTAGTGTACTTAAGAGGGCTGGTTGAGAACGTGGGCAGTTTCTGGGCGGAGATAAAGTGTACTGCAGATATGTAAAGCTTCAGGCATCTCACAATGAGGAAATGGGAAGAGCGTCAGTGGAAACAGACACGCAAACAACCTCACGTTCATTGCCACTGATAGGAAGACACAGAAATTGAACCGAGATACCAAGTACATCCCCCACTTTCTCTGCACACTAAGCCGATCATGTTTCTGCTGAAACCATACAGCTTTTCCTGCCAGCCTCTCCCCATCTAGACCCTGGCAGTACAGCTTGCATCAGATTTCTTCCCCTGTTTGTCACAGACTCGCTTAGAACACACATATTTCATCGACTCTCTCTCTCTGTGTCTCTCTGTGTCGCTCGGTCTCTCTCTCTCTCTCTCTGTCTCTGTCTCTGTCTGTCACACACACACGCACGCACGCACCACACACACACACACACACACACACACACACACACACACACACACACACACACACACACACACAGAAAGAGAGAGAGGGACAGAGACCGAAACAGTTAGAGAGAGAGAGAGAGAGAGAGAGAGAGAGAGAGAGAGAGAGAGAGAGAGAGAGAGAGAGATTTACCACGCATCTGACATTTCCTTATCAACCTTGTTCCTACTGATGGGTACACGTATCTTAATAGTAAAATGAATCAAAAGTTTGAACAGTAGAAAATTCATTCAAAGATCACAAAGAAAAATGAAGAGAACAAAGCCCAGCAAGGGTGGGGATACTCTTTTCTGTTGTTCGTAAATGTCAGAGTCATGAAACAATTCTCCTGCTCAGTTGCAAGATATTGGACTAATAGAATGTGTGAAGCAGCAAAGCGATTGCCGAGCAAAACAAAAACTATCGTCATTTAATCTTGTTACGTCCCCTTGACGTTGATCACACTTGGCGTGCGCTGTAGGCAAAAACAATCACCCTCCTCCGCCACACAGACAGTTCGTATGAGGTTGTGCTGTTCTCCTGACGCATACCGCAAACCCTAACGCACCCATCTTGCTCATTGACCGCACTGACCATCTGTTTCCACTGGGAGTCGGTCTGTGGTGATTTACTCTACGGACTGCGGCATCAGATTCTGTGATAGGATGGAAGAATAAGCTGGAGTAGCAAAAAGGGATCTGGGAAAGAAAAAAAAAAAAAAGATGGAGTGGGTGAAGAGATGCATCTGTTGGAGAAGGTGCATGCAGTAATACGAAAAAACTTCTACAACAGCATGAAAAAAATGGGAGAAGTGGCGGAGTGGCGGGGCGGGGGGGGGGGGGGGGGGGGGCTTTACAAACATTAGTGACAGCACAAACACAGCTACTTTCAACCATTCTCCACTCATACCCATACACACAGGGATTGTTTGTTTGTTTGTTTTGTTTTTGGTTGTGTGTGTGTGTGTGTGTGTGTGTGTGTGTGTGTGTGTGTGTGTGTGTGTGTGTGTGTGTGCGCGCGCGCGTGCGAGCGTGCGTGCGTGCGTGCGTGCTGTGTGTGTGTGTGTGTGTGTGTGTGTGTGTGTGTGTGTGTGTGTGTGTGTGTGTGTGTGTGTGTGTGTGTGTGGTGCGTGCGCGCGCGCGCATGTGTATGTGTTGCTTTCTTTTTGTTGTTGGTTCTCAATTTTTTTACTATTCTCAAGACAGATCTCTTTAACTGCAAATTGCTGCACTGTATAAAAAGCACACAGAGCAACTAGGATTACTATCATTGATCGGTTTCATTGGTATTTCAATATATATATATATATATATATATATATATATATATATATAAGTATGAATTAGCACAGACTCATACGGCACTTTCAGGCTATGTTTCGACTAGTTTCATTCACGAGTAGTCAAGAGTCTATGATTTGGCGTTCTGCCAGAAAAGGACCTCCCAGCTGAAAACTGAACTGACACACAGGTTTATCAGGGAGCAGACCTGTTCCATATCTGACCATCAGCCCACGCTGAGGGAAGGAACCAGTGTCAGTTTTCACTGGATCCACATCTAATTCATTACTTAGTGTCCATTCCCCCTGTCTTGTTGTGTGACAGTCCAGTGGTACCTGCACCCTGCAGTCCCGTCAGACAGCTGGTGTCAATCAGACTTCCATTTTGTACAGCTCTCCTGCCGACAGCAGAGGTATTCCCTGTGAAAAATGATGGATGAACACAGCACTACTCTGAAAGGGCATCGTGCTGATCAGTCTGTGTGTTGGGAAAAATGTATGTGTGTTTACGATATATATATAAATATATTATATATATATATATATATATATATATGTCTGTTGTGTGTGTGTGTGTGTGTGTGTGTGTGTGTGTGTGTGTGTGTGTATGCGCCCGCGCGCGTGTGGCGTGTGTGTGTGTGTGTGTGTGTGTGTGTGTGTGTGTGTGTGTGTGTGTGTGTGTGTGTGTGTGTGTGCGTGTGTGCGCGTGTGTTCGTGCGTGCGCGCGCGCGCGCGCGCGCGTGTTGTGTGTGTGTGTGTGTGTGTGTGTGTGTTCTTTTACTTATACCCTGATTCATGAACTTTCGGACACAATTTCTGTGATGTATGGACTCACCTGGAACTGAAAAAGGCTGACCCGAATCGTTAAAACATTCGTAATCTATCTATAGGGCTGGTGAACGAGTACTTCTGAGACAGCCTTTTCTAATTCCTTTATGGCCTCAATTTCTGCAGACACTCGGGTGCGTCTTTCTGTGAATCTCCCAATAACATCTCACTGGATGTAAGAAAGATGCCAACTGCAAGCAGTTTATCTTGCCATTCTTCTTGTCGCTTCCATCGCAGTGGATGAGGCTGAAGCTAGTAAAAGGGAACAGGTGGGAGTGTGGGTGAGGTAAGCAGAATGGACAGCCTGAGGAACTGTACCGAGGTTCTGGGCATAGATGAAGTATAATGCAGACATGTTTAGCTTCAGGCACATCACAGTGAGGAAACAGGATAAGCTTAAGTGAAAACGTGGACGTAAACAACTTCAATTTCATCGCCATTGATAGGAAGAACCAGAAATTGAATGGAGACATTGAATCCTTCCCCACATCTTCTGCACCCTAATCTGATCATGTTTCTGCTGAAAGCACACAACTTTTGCTTCCAGCCTGGTCCCTGTAGGCCCTGCCACATACAATTTGCAGCAACCCCCCTCCCCTCCCCTTGCCCGTGTTTGTCACAGACTCGCTTAGAACACACACATTTCCTTGACTCGATCTGTCTGTCTGTCTGTTTGTCTGTCTGTCTGTCTGTCTGTCTGTCTGTCTCTCACTGACACACGAGCGTGTGCAAGTGCGTGCGTGCGCGCGCGCGCGACACACACACACACACACACACACACACACACACACACACACACACACACACACACACACACACAATGCACGCAGACACTGAGAGGAAGAGAGAGAGAGAGAGAGAGAGAGAGAGAGAGAGAGAGAGAGGAGGGGGGGGGTTAACAGACACTTGACAGACACTGTAGGCTGTTATATTTCATATACCCCTTGTTCATATTGTAACGTGCACTTGTTTTAAAACACAAATCAAATAAAAGTTTGAACACTGACAATTCATTTCTATTGAAAGAGCACCAAGAGGCAGGAAGAGTGCAAGTTTGGCGAAGATGGGGGATACATAATACTATTTCCTGTTGTTTGTAGATGCCAGAGTCGGGGAACGATTCTTCTCTGTAATTCCTAAACACAGACCCTAGATACAGTGAGAAGCAGCAAGGGAGTTGTCGAGCCAACGAGAAAGCATTGTCATTTGATCTTGTTACGTCCCCTTGACATTGATCACACTTGGCGCGCACTGGAGGCAAAAACAATCATCGCCCGGCACACAAACAGTTTGTGCGAGGCTATGTTGTTCTCCTGACGCATGTCGCAAAACCCTAACGCACCTGTCTTGTGAACTGACCGCACTTTCCATATGTTTTCACCAGGAGTTAGTCTGGTTTACACTACGAACTAGGCGACAGATTCTGTGCACAAACCCTAACGCATCCGTCTTGCTAACTGATCGCACTTCCCACATGTTTTCAACAGGAGTTAGTCTGGTTTACACTGCGCACTAGGCGACAGATTCTGTGATCAAATGAAACTGTCAGCAGGA
>CM065720.1:38865563-38870563 GCA_033310375.1 Conus canariensis
CAGCGTGCGTGTGTGTGTGTGTGTGTGTGTGTGTGTGTTGTGTGTGTGTGTGTGTGTGTGTGTGTGTGTGTGTGTGTGTGTGTGTGTGTGTGTGTGGTGTGTGTGTGTGTGTGTGTGTGTGTGTGTGTGTGTGTGTGTGTGTGTGTGTGTGTGTGTGTGTGTGTGTGCACGCACGTGCTCTTTTGATTATCTCTTGATTCATTATTGTATATGTCTGAATCTCAGTAATGTGGGGACACAGCCTCCGACTGAAAAGGGTTGAACCCTGATCAGTGAAGCATTCGTAATTCACAGGGCCCGTGGATCAGTGACCTATTCCAGTTTCTTCAGGAGATCGACTTCCACAAACACTCGTGTATGTCTGTCTGCCAATCACCCAGGGAAAAGCTGATGCTAGGGATGATAGATTGGGTTTAAAGATTGCGGAAGGATATGAGACAGGAGAGGAGATGAGGTGATTTAAGAGGGGTAGAGTGAGGCAGGGGATCTTAGTGTGGTGTATACAATTTAAATGAAAGAAGCACATCGCCAATTCATAATCAAGTCAGCCACTAACAGCATACTTGCCTTTGTTGTTGTTGTTGTTGTTGTTATTGTTCTTTTGCTGCAGCTGCGGCTGCTGTCCCTGCTGCTGCTGCAGCTCTTGCTGTTCTAGCTCTCGTGTTTACTGTCAAGAAGGGACGGTTCTGCAGTCCCTTTAATGAAACCTGCAACCTAATGAACATTTAGTTACTGTTACCGTAAGTTTCGTTCACATTGTGCAGCAGAAACACTAGTACCAACAACTGACTGGTTGCAGAAAGATGCCACCTGCACGCAGTTCATCTTTTTCATTCTTCCTGCTGACCCACTATGCCGTGAATTACGCTGGAAGAGGAAAAGGGGGCGGGTGGGAGTGTTGGTGAAGCAAAGAAGACTGGTAGGCTGAGGAATTGGTCAGAGTTTCTGAGCATAGATGAAGTCAAATACAGATATGTAAAAACTTCAGGCACCTCACAGTGAGGAAAAAGGAAGAGCGTAAGTGGAAACGTGGACGTAAACAAGCTCACTTCATCGCCATTGATAGGAAGAAACAGAAACTGAATGCAGACATTGAGTCCTTCTCCCACATCCTCTGCACACTAATCTGATCATGTTTCTGCTGAAGGCCGACACCCTTTCTCACCGCCTCTCCCCTCCTGGCGCTGGCACATACAGTTTGCACGAGTTTGTTTCCCGTGTTTGTCACACGGCCTCACGTGGAACACATGTCTCTTGTTGACTGTTTCATTGCTTTTCTTTCAGATTTAAAAGAATCACGTATTACAATGGAAACAGTGTGGATGTTCTTCAAACAGAACAACAATGTTGAGACAGGAAAATTGTACTTTTTTTTTCCAAACAATATTTTCAAATCATATTCACATTTGAAAATGACTTTTCAAAAACGTTTGTAGAAATACTGTTTCAAATAACGTAATGGAAAACCCTGTAATGTATTTCAGTTTACAGATATTGAAGGAATACACAAAGACAAAGAGAGGAGAGAGAGAGAGAGAGAGAGAGAGAGAGAGAGAGGTTTGGGCCAGTGGGGAGGAAACAGAGAGGCAGGGATAGTTGAGAGTCTACACCATTATTTTTCTTGTCTTGTAGCTCCTCTTTTTTTCTATGTTTCTTTTCATCTTCCTTATTTTCCCTCCACGTTCTCTCCTGCTTCTTCCTCCCCTTCTTCATCTACCCCCCCCCCTCCCCCCTCTTTTCAAGGATCACACAGCTGTCTGTGGAAGGCATCGAGCAGGGCACTCACAGATGCGCTTCATCTTCCGTCCCTCCCTCCCTTTCCCAACCTTCCCCTTCTTCCATCACGCAGTTTTCTTCATGCGGTTCAGTGTTCCTTTTCCACCTGCAAGTATACTGCATGACCGCCTGAGGCATACTAGTCAACTGGTGTGATGTACCATCATCTCAACGCTAGCTCTTTTCTTACTGAAACAGGAAAAACACTGCATTGAGAGAAGAGAGAGAGAGAGAAGGGGAAGAGCGTTTTGGCCAGTCGGGAGGAAACAGAAAGGCCATTGTTGCTGTTTATTCCAATTACTCTTTTTTCTGAATGTTTTACGAAAGTGGACAAACAAGCCACACTCTCATTAACATAATTTTTATGCTGCTGAAGATTCTCCCTTGTATGTAATACCCGCTGATATTTCCTGCCAACTGAAGCATGCACATCGTTGACCAAACATTCTTGCAAAAATCATCAATGTTCTTGGTTTGAAACTTGAAATGCCACAAACTGCATCTGACTTAGATCATGTTTAATAACGGTAAATTAAACAGTGTTCTTCGTTTCAAAGGACACAAACTAACAGTTTTATTGCAAAGAACCCTTATAATCATTCTTTAGTCCACCTGACGTTATGTTCGTGTTATCGCTTTTATTTATAAATGATATGATCATGAGGACAGTTTATTTATGGCGCTGATCTTGTTTAAGTATAGGCTTAGAAATATAAAGAAAACAAACTAAACATATTACAAACGAAAACCTAAGAACCCACACACACACACACACTCACACACACACACACACACACACACACACACACACACACACACACACACACACACACACACACACACCACACACACACACACACACACACGAAAACCTACAGAGAGCGTTGAAAAGTACAGGTAGCGGAAGAATGGGGGTCAATACCCTTTTCCTTTTGCTCGCATATGTCAGAGTCAGGGAACGATTCGCCCGCTCAGTTCCCAATATTATGCCTACAGACTGTGTAAAACAACAAGGGAATTGTCCAGCAAAACAAGAAAACGTTGCTTTTTAATCTTGTTACGTCCCCTTGACGTTGATCACACTTGGCATGCATCGGAGGCAAAAGCAATGCCTCCCCCCCCCTACTCTCCCACCACAACCACACAAACAGTTCATGCCAAGTTGTGGGTTTCTCCTGGCACACATCGCAAGATCTAATCCATCCGCTTTGTAAACTGACAGCACCGTCCATCTGTTTTCACCAGGAGTCAGTCTGTGGTGATTTACACAATGGACTACGGGCGACATATTCTGTGATTGGGTGGAAGAGCGAGCAGGAGTAACAACAGGGATGTGGGAGTTTAGCAGAAGAAAAGGGTCAGGGTGGGTGTAGGAATGTTTCTGTTGGGAGGAGTTGGGGTAGCACAAGAAAACTACAACAGTAGAAAAGAGGAAGGCGTGTGGCGGGATGAGTTGACTTTTTTTTTTTAGATTAGGTACAGGACAAACACAGCTACACTCTAACCACCCTCCATTCACATGCATACAGATGCGTTTTTGTACTCCCAGTTCTTATAGAACAGGGAGTAGTTTACAATGGGAACGAAGAAATGCTGTCTGTCTGTCTGTCTGTGTGTCTGTCCATGGTCAAAATGTGTTCCGCTCGCTCCAGACAAAACGTCTGAGCCGATCTTTCTGAAAATTTGTAGGTATGTTCATGCCCGATGTTTTGTTTTACCAGAATAGCCGTTGCTAACAGCTATGAACGATAATTTAAAAAAATCAAGTCCGATAAGAGAAATAACCACCGTGCTGTCGAGTTCTCTTTTTTTGTGTGTGAACCAAACTTTGTAAGCTCCTCGGTAGTATAGTGGTTAGTATCCCCGCCTTTCGCGCGGGAGACCGGAGCTCAATTCCCCGCCGGGGACAGCAACATTTTTATTCTTTTCTCTTACATACAACAATTTTACCACAAAACTGGGAGTACGTTCATATGCTTTGCATCTTGTTTTAGTTTTCACCTTTTCTCTTTTCTCAAGATTTCTAACTGCAAATGATGCACTGCATAAAAGCACGTGGTGTAGGTAAAGTAATACTTATTGTACTGTTTCACCGATGTTTTCAATATGTCCAATCTGTAGGTAAAGTAATACTTATTGTACTGTTTCACTGATATTTTCAATATGTCCAATCTGTAGGTAAAGTAATACTTACTGCACTGTTTCACTGATATTTTCAATATGTCCAATCTGTAGGTAAAGTAATACTTACTGCACTGTTTCACTGATATTTTCAATATGTCCAGTCTGTATGAATTAGCACAGGCGCACAAGGCATCGGTAGGTTGCTGCTATGATAAGATCAGATTTGACGTGGGGGCGAGGTTTTATGACTTTTTTTTTTTTTGTGGCATCAGTTATCGGATCAATGGAGCACCTAAGGCGGTGATTTTTTTTCTTTTCTTTTTTTTTCCCTAAGGCCGAAATCCACCTCTTCATTTTTTGGTGCTTCACACTGTCCTCTTCATCTGCCAAAAAAACCAAAAAGCAAAAAAAAAAAAAAAAAAAAAGTAATTTCCACTACTAGTTTTCTTTTTTTTTTTTTTTTCTTTTTTTTTTCTTTTCCTTTTTTTTTTTTTTCTCCAAGCAGTCCCTTTCACACCATGCGTAGTCTGTATGTTCTCTTACAAATGGACATAGTCTTGCTGATTTTAGTGTTTTGGTGTTTGATACAAAATGTCTGGGTTTATTAATGTTCTAATGTGTGGTGTACTGGCACTCTCACACTGATCATGCGCTGCTTATACAAAGAGAACAACATAAATGAAACAAAGGACTTAATACTTAATTATTTTCTTTCTTTCTTTCTTTTTTTTTTTTCCTCAGATTTTCCCAAAGAGAGGGAGAGAGAGTGAGAGTGAGAGGAGAGAGAGAGAGAGAGAGAGAGAGAAAGAGAGAGAGAGAGAGAGAAGACAGACAGACAGACAGACAGACAGACAGACAGACGGACAGAGGCGGCATCTTAGAGTTGTTTGTAGAGTTTGTTTCAAATCGTCCCACCAGTTGGCTATTCCCCGAAGAGGCCAGCCTTGCAGCGAAACGAAAGGGTCAACAAGGAAGGCATGAGGAAAGCCAAGAAGCGTGACAATAGGCGTGGGAGGTTGGGTGTTTGTTTGCTTTTTGTTTGTTTGGTTGTTTGTTTTCCACTTCCCCCTTTTTCCCCACTGTCGATCCCACCCTCCTTC
>CM065720.1:38878063-38880563 GCA_033310375.1 Conus canariensis
CAATGGAAGAAAAGGCGTGGGAGGGGAAGAGTGAACAGGCATGACAACGGGGGATCTGGGAGGACAATGGAAGAAAAGGTGTGGGAGGGAAGAGTGAACAGGCATGACAACGGGGATCTGGGAGGACAATGGAAGAAAAGGCGTGGGAGGGGAAGAGTGAACAGGCATGACAACGGGGATCTGGGAGGACAATGGAAGAAAAGGTGTGGGAGGGGAAGAGTGAACAGGCATGACAACGGGGGATCTGGGAGGACAATGGAAGAAAAGGCGTGGGAGGGGAAGAGTGAACAGGCATGACAACGGGGGATCTGGGAGGACAATGGAAGAAAAGGCGTGGGAGGGGAAGAGTGAACAGGCATGACAACGGGGGATCTGGGAGGACAATGGAAGAAAAGGCGTGGGAGGGGAAGAGTGAACAGGCATGACAACGGGGGATCTGGGAGGACAATGGAAGAAAAGGCGTGGGAGGGGAAGAGTGAACAGGCATGGCAACGGGGGATCTGGGAGGACAATGGAAGAAAAGGCGTGGGAGGGGAAGAGTGAACAGGCATGACAACGGGGGATCTGGGAGGACAATGGAAGAAAAGGCGTGGGATGGGTGCAGAAATGCCTGTTGGAGAAGTTGTGGTAGGATGTTCACAAATATTACTCACATCACCAACACAGCTACGTCCAACTACTGTACACTCATACGCATACATACGTCATTGTTTGTTCTCTTTTTTTTTTCCTCCCTCATCACAGATCTAGTCAACAACAAATACTGCTTGCATAAAAACACACAGTGCAATACGACAATTATTTTGATCCATTTCATTGACATTTATATACATCCCGTCTAGGATAGGTTCACAAGGCAATAAGTAGGTTGCTATATTCAGGCCTGAGTCCATAGTTACGAAGTAGCCCCCAACCACTACATGTTCTCTTTTACACTCAAAGCGACATGTAACATCTACCAGAACATCAACCCTCCGTGAAGCAAATTCACGGTACAGTTCACCTCATAAGTCACACTGTCCCTGACCTTAGACAGCTCCAATGTTTGTTTACATTATGTGCAACCACAACTGATATGATCCCCTTTTCTCTGTACCTGCTACACTGGTCACTCCCATACCCCTGTACTCAAACTATAGCATCTTTTCTCTTTACCTGCTACACTGGTCACTCCCATACCCCTGTACTCAAACTATAGCATCTTTTCTCTTTACCTGCTACACTGGTCACTCCCATACCCCTGTACTCAAACTATAGCATCTTTTCTCTTTACCTGCTACACTGGTCACTCCCATACCCCTGTACTCAAACTATAGCATCTTTTCTCTTTACCTGCTACACTGGTCACTCCCATACCCCTGTACTCAAACTATAGCATCTTTTCTCTTTACCTGCTACACTGGTCACTCCCATACCCCTGTACTCAAACTATAGCATCTTTTCTCTTTACCTGCTACACTGGTCACTCCCATACCCCTGTACTCAAACTATAGCATCTTTTCTCTTTACCTGCTACACTGGTCACTCCCATACCCCTGTACTCAAACTATAGCATCTTTTCTCTTTACCTGCTACACTGGTCACTCCCATACCCCTGTACTCAAACTATAGCATCTTTTCTCTTTATCTGCTACACTGGTCACTCCCATACCCCTGTACTCAAACTATAGCATCTTTTCTCTTTACCTGCTACACTGGTCACTCCCATACCCCTGTACTCAAACTATAGCATCTTTTCTCTTTACCTGCTACACTGGTCACTCCCATACCCCTGTACTCAAACTATAGCATCTTTTCTCTTTACCTGCTACACTGGTCACTCCCATACCCCTGCACTCAAACTATAGCATCTTTTCTCTTTACCTGCTACACTGGTCACTCCCATACCCCTGTACTCAAACTATAGCATCTTTTCTCTTTACCTGCTACACTGGTCACTCCCATACCCCTGTACTCAAACTATAGCATCTTTTCTCTTTACCTGCTACACTGGTCACTCCCATACCCCTGTACTCAAACTATAGCATCTTTTCTCTTTACCTGCTACACTGGTCACTCCCATACCCCTGTACTCAAACTATAGCATCTTTTCTCTTTATCTGCTACACTGGTCACTCCCATACCCCTGTACTCAAACTATAGCATCTTTTCTCTTTACCTGCTACACTGGTCACTCCCATACCCCTGTACTCAAACTATAGCATCTTTTCTCTTTACCTGCTAGACTTTTCAGCCCCATACCCCTGTATGGCGCTTCATTCAGTCGGCACTACCTACCCAGGTAGGCAGCCCGTTGTGTAAATGAGTGTGGATTGTAAAGCGCTTAGAGCTTGGACTGTAACCGAGGACAGGCGCTATATAAGTATTCATCATCATCATCATCATCATCATCATCATCATACCCTTCTTATTGGGTTTTAGTGGGAGTTTTTCCGTAGATGTCACAAAGTCTTAATGGCGGAATAAAAAAAAACGGTCATACACACAAAACTCCACTCCC
>CM065720.1:38888063-38895563 GCA_033310375.1 Conus canariensis
AATGAGCTGTATTCAAGCTTTCTACAGCCACTGGTGTGAATGTAGCTGTATTCAAGCTTTCTACAGCCACTGGTGTGAATGTGCTGTATTCAAGCTTTCTACAGCCACTGGTGGTGTGAATGTGCTGTATTCAAGCTTTCACTGCCACTGGTGGTGTGAATGAGCTGTATTCAAGCTTTCTACAGCCACTGGTGTGAATGTGCTGTATTCAAGCTTTCTACAGCCACTGGTGTGAATGTGCTGTATTCAAGCTTTCTACAGCCACTGGTGTGAATGTGCTGTATTCAAGCTTTCACAGCCACTGGTGTGAATGTGCTGTATTCAAGCTTTCTACAGCCACTGGTGTGAATGTGCTGTATTCAAGCTTTCTACAGCCACTGGTGTGAATGTGCTGTATTCAAGCTTCTACAGCCACTGGTGTGAATGTGCTGTATTCAAGCTTCACGCCACTGGTGTGTAATGTGCTGTATTCAAGCTTTCTACAGCCACTGGTGTGAATGTGCTGTATTCAAGCTTTCTACAGCCACTGGTGTGAATGAGCTGTATTCAAGCTTTCACTGCCACTGGTGTGTGAATGGCTGTATTCAAGCTTCTACGCCATACAGCCACTGGTGTGAATGTGCTGTATTCAAGCTTTCTACAGCCACTGGTGTGAATGAGCTGTATTCAAGCTTTCTACAGCCACTGGTGTGAATGTGCTGTATTCAAGCTTTCTACAGCCACTGGTGTGAATGTGCTGTATTCAAGCTTTCTACAGCCACTGGTGTGAATGAGCTGTATTCAAGCTTTCTACAGCCACTGGTGTGAATGTGCTGTATTCAAGCTTTCACTGCCACTGGTGTGAATGTGCTGTATTCAAGCTTTCACTGCCACTGGTGTGAATGAGCTGTATTCAAGCTTTCTACAGCCACTGGTGTGAATGTGCTGTATTCAAGCTTTCTACAGCCACTGGTGTGAATGGCTGTATTCAAGCTTTCTACAGCCACTGGTGTGAATGTGCTGTATTCAAGCTTTCTACAGCCACTGGTGTGAATGTGCTGTATTCAAGCTTTCTACAGCCACTGGTGTGAATGGCTGTATTCAAGCTTTCTACAGCCACTGGTGTGAATGTGCTGTATTCAAGCTTTCTACAGCCACTGGTGTGAATGTGCTGTATTCAAGCTTTCTACAGCCACTGGTGTGAATGTGCTGTATTCAAGCTTTCTACATGCCACTGGTGTGAATGAGCTGTATTCAAGCTTTCTACAGCCACTGGTGTGAATGAGCTGTATTCAAGCTTTCACTGCCACTGGGTGTGAATGTGCTGTATTCAAGCTTTCTACAGCCACTGGGTGAATGTGCTGTATTCAAGCTTTCTACAGCCACTGGTGTGAATGTGCTGTATTCAAGCTTTCTACAGCCACTGGTGTGAATGATGCTGTATTCAAGCTTTCTACAGCCACTGGTGTGAATGTGCTGTATTCAAGCTTTCTACAGCCACTGTGTGTGAATGTGCTGTATTCAAGCTTTCTACAGCCACTGGTGTGAATGTGCTGTATTCAAGCTTTCCTACAGCCACTGGTGTGAATGTGCTGTATTCAAGCTTTCTACAGCCACTGGTGTGAATGGCTGTATTCAAGCTTTCTACAGCCACTGGTGTGAATGTGCTGTATTCAAGCTTCTACCCGCCACTGGTGTGAATGAGCTGTATTCAAGCTTTCTACAGCCACTGGTGTGAATGAGCTGTATTCAAGCTTTCACTGCCACTGGTGTGAATGTGCTGTATTCAAGCTTTCTACAGCCACTGGTGTGAATGAGCTGTATTCAAGCTTTCTACAGCCACTGGTGTGAATGAGCTGTATTCAAGCTTTCTACTGCCACTGGTGTGAATGTGCTGTATTCAAGCTTTCTACAGCCACTGGTGTGAATGTGCTGTATTCAAGCTTTCTACAGCCACTGGTGTGAATGTGCTGTATTCAAGCTTTCACTGCCACTGGTGGTGTGAATGTGCTGTATTCAAGCTTTCTACAGCCACTGGTGTGAATGAGCTGTATTCAAGCTTTCTACAGCCACTGGTGTGAATGAGCTGTATTCAAGCTTTCACTGCCACTGGTGTGAATGTGCTGTATTCAAGCTTTCTACAGCCACTGGTGTGAATGTGCTGTATTCAAGCTTTCTACAGCCACTGGTGTGAATGTGCTGTATTCAAGCTTTCACTGCCACTGGTGTGAATGAGCTGTATTCAAGCTTTCTACAGCCACTGGTGTGAATGAGCTGTATTCAAGCTTTCTACAGCCACTGGTGTGAATGAGCTGTATTCAAGCTTTCACAGCCACTGGTGTGAATGAGCTGTATTCAAGCTTTCTACAGCCACTGGTGTGAATGTGCTGTATTCAAGCTTTCACTGCCACTGGTGTGAATGAGCTGTATTCAAGCTTTCTACAGCCACTGGTGTGAATGTGCTGTATTCAAGCTTTCTACAGCCACTGGTGTGAATGTGCTGTATTCAAGCTTTCACTGCCACTGGTGTGAATGAGCTGTATTCAAGCTTTCTACAGCCACTGGTGAGAATGTGCTGTATTCAAGCTTTCTACAGCCACTGGTGTGAATGTGCTGTATTCAAGCTTTCACAGCCACTGGTGTGAATGAGCTGTATTCAAGCTTTCACAACCACTGGTGTGAATGAGCTGTATTCAAGCTTTCACTGCCACTGGTGTGAATGAGCTGTATTCAAGCTTTCACTGCCACTGGTGTGAATGTGCTGTATTCAAGCTTTCTACAGCCACTGGTGTGAATGTGCTGTATTCAAGCTTTCTACAGCCACTGGTGTGAATGTGCTGTATTCAAGCTTTCTACAGCCACTGGTGTGAATGTGCTGTATTCAAGCTTTCACTGCCACTGGTGTGAATGAGCTGTATTCAAGCTTTCTACAGCCACTGGTGTGAATGTGCTGTATTCAAGCTTTCACTGCCACTAATGTGATTTTTGAAAGGAAGAAAAATGGAACAGAGGAGGAGGAACAGGAAGAGGTGAACAGAGAGGACAGTAAGGAAGGGAGGAGCGAAAAAAACAACAACAGGCAAAAGATGAAAAGAAAAAAGAACGACAACAAAATAAACAAAGTTTCAAAAATACGAAAAAGTAACACAAAGATTTGGGGCATGACGGAAGATGAGATGGGAGAAGGGGGGGGGGGGGAGGGGTAGGAGATTTGAGAGGGTTGGGGTGGGGCAGGGGATGTTCATTTGCCATACACAATTTGAACACATTCAAGCATGTCCCCTCTGTTTTTATTTCATATTGAACCAACCACAAATAGTATAGCTAGTCTTTCCTCTCTGTGGTGATTGTTGTTGCTGCTGTCGCCGTAGCTGCTGCTGGTGTTGCTGGTGTTTTTGCTGTCAGGGAGGGACGGTGTCGTGATCCCTTTAATGAACCCCTGCACCCGAATGAACCCTTAGTAACCGTCCCTCCATTTTCGTGTGTTTGTTTGTTTGTTCTTTTCGTGTTATGCAGCAGGAACATTCCAGTATCAATCACTGCATTTGAGAAAGATGCCAAGTTGCCAGCAGTTTTATCTCATCATTCTCCTTGTTTCCTGTCTTCATTCATGGATTAGGCTGGAGGAAGGTAGAGGGGGCGGATGGGGGGTGTGGCTGAGGTAAGTTAAGATGGGTAGGCTAGGAAACTGGACAGAGTTTCTGAGCAGAGGAGACGCATAATGCAGGTATGTCAAGCTTCAAGCACCTTAACAAGGAAACGGGGAAGAGCGTCAGTGGAAACATGAACGCAAACAACCTCACATTCATCCATCGCCATGGATAGGAAGAAACAGAACTTGAATTGATTGAGATATTGAGTCCTCCCCATGTCTCCTACACACTAGGCCAGTGATGTTTCTGCTGGAAGCATGCAGCTTTACCTTGCTGCCTGTCCCCTCTGGGCTCTGGCACTTACAATTTGCACCAGATTTGTTTTCCCCGTGATTGTCCAGAGACTCGCTTGGAACACACATCTTTCGTCGACTGTCTCTCTCTCTCTCCCTCTCTCTCTCTCTCTCTCTCTCTCTCTCTCTCTCTCTCTCTCTCATACACACACCTAGAGAGAGAGAGAGAGAGAGAGAGAGAGAGGAGGGAGGGAGAGAGAGAGATTTAGCAGACGATTGAACAAACACTGAAGGTTGTTATACCTCGTTCCTACTGATGCGTGCACGACTCTTGATAGTAAAATGACAGAAAGTTTGAACACTGAGAATTCATTCCTATGGAATGAACACCAGGAGGAAAGAAGAGTACAAAGTGTGATGAGGATGGGGATACTTTTGTTCTGTTGTTTGCCAATGTCAGAGTAGAGAAACATTTCCTCTGGTCAGGTCTCCAAATACCCGGGTCTATATGCTGTGTGAAACAACGAGGGAACTGTCGAACAAACAAGAAAATATTGCCTCTCAACCTTGTTACTTCCCTTGACGTTGATCACACTTGGCGTCCACTGGAGGTAAAAACATCCCCCCCCCTCCGTCACACGAACAGTTCGTGCGAAGTTGAGCTTTTCACCTGAGCATATGGCAAGCTCTAATGCCCACGTCTTGTTAACTTCCATCCATTTTCAGAGTCAGTCTGTGGTGATTTACACTACGGAGCGCAGCGATAGATTCTGTGAGTGAGTGGAAGGATGAGCAGGAGTAGCAGCAGTGGATCTGGCAGCTAAACAGAAGAAAAGGGGCGGGTGCGTGGAGAAATGCATCTGTAAGAGAAGTTTTGGTAACACAGGAAAACTATAGCAATGCCAGGAAACTAAAGAAGGGGAAGGGGTTTACAATGATAAGTTACGGTTCAGACATAGATACACTCAAACCACTTTCCAATCACACGCAGACACACGTTGTTGTTTGCTTGTTTGTTTGTTTGTTTGTTGGTTGTGTTGGTTGGTAGGTTGGTTTTCAGTTTGTTTATCTTATTACTTATCTTTTCAACTGCAAATGCTGCACTGTCTGAAAAGCACACAGTCTAAGCAGCATAATTATCATTAATATGTGTTTAATTAATGTTCCAATTTGTCCACTCTGTATGGATTAGCAGAGGCTCACAAGACGCTGGTAGGTTGCTGTATTCAGGCCAGTTTCATTCACGTGGGGTCAAGAGCCTGTGACAAAGCGTTCTGCCAGAAAAGGAACTCCCAGCTGAAAACTCAACTGACACAAAGGTTACCAGGGAGCAGGACTGTTCCAAACCTCAACATCAGCCCATGCTGCGGGAGGGAAGCAGTGTCAGTTTTCACTGCACTGGATCACATCTAATTCATTATCTGGTGTCCATCCTCCTGTCTTGTTGTGTGACAGTCCAGTGGTACCTGGCACCTTGCAGTCCCCCCAGACCACTCTTGTCAATCAGACTTCCATTTTGCACAGCTCTCTGGGCGATAACAGTGATACTTCTGTTATAAATGATGAATGAGAGTAGCACTACACTGGGAGGGCATTGTGCTGATCAGTCTCTGTGTGTGTGTGTGTGTGTGTGTGTGTGTGGTGTGTGGTGTGTGTGTGTGTGTGTGTGTGTGTGTGAGTGTGTGTGTGTGTGGTGTGTGTGTGTGTGTGTGTGTGTGTGTGTGTGTGTGTGTGTGTGGTGTGTGTGTTTTGGATATATGTATATATATATATATATATGTCTGTGTGTTGTGTGTGTTTGTATTGTGCGTAAGTGTGTGTATGTATATATATATATATATATATATATATATATATATATATATATATTATATATATCTGTGTGTATGTGTGTGTGTCTGTATTGTGCGTAAGTGTGTGTGACAACAAGACAAAACGCGGAGAAAAACTGCAGAGCAGATCAATGGAGCACTTGCTCACCATTTTACATATTCTACACATCATCAATGCATGCGCTAGACAGAAGGGTTTAAGTAGCAGCTGAGCACACAGGATTAGTGTTGCTTGCCATCATGAGAACTGAGTTTCCTCTTGCAATTTTACTCATGCATGGACAGGCGAGAATGGGGCAGAGGTGGTGAATGTATGATGGAGCCATAGTCGTGAACGATGCTTTTCAAGTAACGGGGCGCAGACCAGTTATATGCTCAGAACACAATTTAACAGTTTCTATCCATGTCAGAGGAAGAATGCGACGTGAAGCTGTTTAAAAAAAATATATACACAATCCTGCAAGGCACTACGTTCCTACTAATCAAATCAAGATTGTTATGGACCACCACCACAGCACATTGGTTACACTGGGGATTATCAGCTGGAAGATCTTGGGTTGAATTCCCATCAGAGCCATTTATTTGTGGGATCTTTCTTTTCCCATCAGCCCATACCTAAAGCCGATATTGCTCTGGGCTTAACTGGGAACACTGGAACCACACAGTGAGGTTCATCATTTAAATGGACGTGTCTCTGAGTTGTGTAAATATCCTGACCCAACTCTGCAGGTATCTGTATATCACGGGCCTGATGGATGCCAGCTTATGCTATGAAAGGAAGTGTTGAGTACAGCCCAGTCAAGCATTCTCAGAATGGAACGAAACTCCGTAACATCATCTTTATCGTTCTCAGTCTCATCAAGCAGCATGAAAGACGTCTTAAAACTGTGTGGCCCTTCGTGCCCAGCTTTCAGGTTGACCTCAGTTCCATCATTTCAATGTCTATGTCCTTGGTGAGTTCGTGTCAAGGTCGCTGGTATCGGCGAGTTCATGGGGGTTGTTGTTTGACCGACGTGATGGCACCCTACAGAGGAGGACTCTCACTCACTCTAACGCCAAGACTAAGCAATAATCGATTGTCCTCGGTAAGGGGTCTTCAAGATGGAGTCCTGTATATGCTGGATCAGAACAGGCATCACGTTACACCGCAGAAATGAGTCGGCAGTCGTGCAGCGTTTGATGAGTGGCCTCAAGGCGACTTGACAGTGACTGCTCCCTGTGGATTGCCAGTACTGGGGCTCCAGCGGGACATGCCAGGGTGTGGCTGTGGATGTGGAGCCGGAATGAACGGCATGTGAGCAGTGCCACTGAAGTGACGCAGAAGATGAGTTTCTTTTGGAAACACAAGCACTCAGTTTCTCCACCCGTTTACGTCCACATCAATGGCGTGAACTCGTGTCGCATGTGTGTATGATAGAGCCTCATCGGGCATACTTCATAGGCGTTTCTGACAATGGCTCACACTGGCGGATCAGAAGACACTGTATCATCGATCTCTGTGTAATGCAGAACCTTTTTGTCATCTTGAGCGATGCGAGATGAGGAACTGGCATGGACGTAGGAGAGAACACTTTGGAAAGAACCCATGTGGATGATTATGAGAAAAAAAAGAAAATACAAAAAATTATGGGAGAAACTTTCGGAAATAAACTAAGTAAATGACGATTGATACCCCAAGTTTACAGCTTACATTAAACCACAAAAAAATCAGTCACAACAGCTGCACTCCGTTGTTTATATAAATTTGTCTGCTATGCGTTCTTGACAACTTATGCGCACAGTGCGGTTAAATGGTTTATCATA
>CM065720.1:38905563-38915563 GCA_033310375.1 Conus canariensis
TCAATCAATCAGTCAATCAATAAAATGACTTGCAAACTAAATTTGGGCTTGAAATCCAGAAGATAACGTTTTTTGAATGTTTATGAGGATGGTAGATTAGTGGTTTTGATGTCCATCTGCGTGGTAGCGTGCATCTCATACACACACACACACACACACACACACACACACATACACACACACACACACACACACACACACACACACACACACACACACACACACACACACACACAAAGAGAGAGAGAGAGAGAGAGAGAGAGAGAGAGAGAGAGAGAGGAGAGTGAGAGAGAGAGAGAGAGGATCAGACTAGGCAAAAACTAAGCATAGACATCAACCTTCTGATTTCCATGGACATGGCAAGACAGACAGAACGTAGGTACAAACATTTCCTTATTCACAACGGGAGCGCAGGCATCCCTGAATGCTTCATGTCCCTCCTGTGAGCTGTTCAGACTGAAGAGAAACCACGAGGCAAGAGAGGACAAGGCCTAGTAGGAGAACTGAGGCTGTCTTTCCTGTTGTTTTATATGAGGGACAGAGAGTCGGAGGAACACTTTGCCCCCCAACGACAGAGAGTCGGAGGAACACTTTGCATGTTTAGCTTCCCGAAATGTATCCCCGCAGAGTACAATGAGGAAGACGTCGAAGAAAATTTTTTTTTTTGTTAGCGAGACCCTGCTCCCTTTCACCTCCCGCACCTCCATCCTTCCACCCCTCCACTGTCTCTATCCCCCTCCTTCACCCTCCCCCTCTCTTTCCACTTGACGTTGATCCAGTTAAGTATCTGTAGAAAACCGAAACAGCCCTTTTCCGTTCTTTCTCTACACACACTCAATTCTGAGCATGGTTGCGTTTGTTTGTTTTTTCGTCTCGTGACGCACACCACCATCTTTTGCCGTTCTCCTTTTGTTTGGCGTCTGAGAATGCTCACATTTGTTCTGACATAGGAGACTGAGTACTGATGCAGTGAGTGGTTCACACAATAGTATCATCTAAGAAATCTGGATGCACCTGGATCGAAGGGATACTGAACTGTTCGTCCTTCGTAGTCATTCATTGGATGTTATTTGTTCTGCCTGAAGAAGACTTGATAGGTCGAAGAACGTTGTATTTTGTTTTAAAAGTTGTTTTTTCCTTGCTTTGGCGGTCCAGTGATCCTGTTTTTGCTCTTGTTTGATGAGGAAGCTAAGGGAAAGTGTAGAATGTCATCTAGATTTTTTTTGCCTTACTTTCAAAAATATTTTGTGCTGTATTCTTAACGTCTGTACAAGAGCAATGTTGTCGAAAACTCAACCGCAAAACAAAGAAGTACGTCCTGGAAATTGAAGAGAAAGGCCAGCAGTCTTTTATTGATATTGGACATGATGTTCAAGGAATGTGCGTCTTGGGTTCCCCTGTGACGGTGGAAAATGGAAGACAAATGAGGCAAGTATTCTGTGTACAAACATGCACAACGCCTCAGTGTGACACTGAGACTTGTGAGGCATGCTATAGGCAGTTTGGAAACTTTCAAGCTTTGAAAAGTCATCTCAGTGGCGACCTCTACTGCTTTTGAGGTCAAACAGTCCTTTTCAGTGATGTGGCGCTTTCTGATCATTTGTTTGCATGCTTTGGGGTATGATATGGTGGTCACATGTAGTCACCATGGAAACGATGTTTCATGAAAACAGGTAATTACAAATTTGTGCATGCACACTGGTTTTTTTTTAACCATCGCGCGGATGAATCCACTGCTGTAGATAGACACATAGTGCACGATTTTTGTGTGTGTCGTTAGTGTGTATGAGTTTGGTTGGTTGGTTGGTTGGTTGTTTGGTTTGTTGGTTGGTTGGTAGGTTAGTTGGTTGGCTTGTTATTTGTTTGTTTTGAGTTATTAAATGTCATGTATCAAAAATTTGACAAAACCAGAAAAAAAAATGATTGTTATCAAATGAACATGTTTACGCCATATTTACCTTTTTCGTACAGTACTGGGCAAAAACAGCTGTAATGATAATTTACTGTTGCCATACTGACAACAATAAGAGTGTTCTTTTTTTAAAGTAGTAGCTTTCTTTACTTCTGAATCGCCCACAGCGGTTCTCATTCAAGTAGAGTCGTGTTTTCTGACTGACCAGCGGTGTGATTGTGAACTGGATATGGAAACATTGATAAAAAGCACAAGCGAACTTTCCAACTCTCTGGGAATGCGTGTTTCCAACCTTTATCCTCGTAATGATGCCACTCTCACCCAAACCCAAACATTATTGTAATTACGCCACAATCCTTACCCAAACCCTAACCTTCCCCTGACTGCGTAAAAGCGGACAAAAACCTTTACTGATGAATTGTTTGTGGTGCAGGTTGTCAGTGGAGTTGTCTTTTCCTTTCTGTGACAATACAGGAAAAACGTTTGCCTTACTGACTAAATCCAGAGTCGATGTTCATCAGGATCTGTCGCCACAGAAAAACAGCAAGACAAAGAGCTCTCCCATGGAAACTGAGAAGATACTGATGGCAAGAAAACCGCGTAACAGATGAACAGGATACCTAAAGGGTACTTCTCCTTGGTCTCACGTCTATTGACCGAAAACATGAAGCAAGAATAAATTTGTTGAATATAAGGTTAGAAATTATGACCCCGCAGCGTAAGGGCAATTAAAGTGTTACAGACTCGCCGCGTCTAAGACACGGCATTATAGACGACGCAGCCCATCCCTCTCCTGCCGCATTGATCTGCCCTGGACTGAATCAGGTTCATAGTTACTGCTACCGTGAACATGAGCGTACACAGAGCTTCGATGTGCTTTGAACACTTCTCAGTCATCATGTATGTAGACATATCACGATTTCATTTCTATTGCAATATCTTATTCGTGTTGATATGTTATCAACTAGTCAATACTGACATGTGCTTGTTGTTGTTTCTTTTTTTTCAGAAAGTCAATCAAAGAGAGAATTGATATGTTACTTGTAGGTCGACAAGATTGCTTGGTTACATTATAGAGTGTGCTGAAGTCTGCTGTTTTTGTTCAAAGCTACACGAAAATATGTACAACATAAAATAGCAGTGCGCGACAGTATGCAAAGATGTGATAAATTGAGATATGGTCAAAATACATGACAGTTACATTCATATTTACTTTTAACTCATGTGTGTGTGTGTGCGCGTGCGCGTGTGTGTGTGTGTGTGTGTGTATGTGTGTGTGTGAACGCACGCGCGCGCGTGTGTGTGTGAGTTAGTATGTGAATGTGCGCGCGCATGCGCGTCTGCGTGTTAGTGTGTGTGTGTGTGTGTGTGTGTGTGTGTGTGTGTGTGTGTGTGGTGTGTGTGTGTGTGTGTGAATAAGTGCGTGGAAGTGCGTGTGTGTGAATAAGTGCGTGGAAGTGCGTGTGTGTGCGTGCGTGCATATGTGCGTGCGTGCGTGCTTGTTTGTGTGTGTGTGTGTGTTGTGTGTGTGTGTGTGTGTTGTGTGTGTGTGTTGAAATAAGGAGAGAAACTGAGAGAAAGAGAGAGAGGGGGAGAGAGACAGAGACAGAGAGACAGAGAGACAGATGGACAGAGACCGAGAACCGATCTGGGCAGAAAATAACTTGTAAGCGTGGCTGTCAACCAGTTGATCCACGGGCTGGGCAAGCCTCAGACAGAACCCAAACTCCTTGAAATTTACACCAGGTAAACAGCCATCCCTGAATGTTGTCGTTCCTCTCCTGGGGGTTGTTCCAGCCGAAAAGGCAGCCACAAGGAAGAAGAAGGACAAGACCTACTGTGAGTACAGACAATTTTTTTTCCCGGTGTTCGTGAATGCCAGCGTCGGATCGGGGTTGCGTACTTAGTTTCCCTTAAAAAGAAAAAAAGACACAACCAATGTTAGGTAGGTACTCAAGGTTTGACCAGCGCATTGGGCTAATGCGTAGGTCAGACATCTGCTAAGTCGCTAGCCACCAGACCCTCTTCTTCAATTCTCTCATCTTAGTTGTTTGTTCATTTATCCATCAGTTTAAAAATCATGGGCAGTGTGGTCTCAAAACTTAGCGGCTGTGGTGTAACGTATATGGACTAGTCCGCACGCAGTGACGCCTCATTGATGAAACTGAAACTGAGTCCCTCGACGTTAAACAAAGTCGAGGAAAATGTTAGCGAGACCTTACCCCACCCCATTTTCTCTCTGACCCCCTACCCTTCTCCTACCCCCACCCCTTTGACCTCCCACCCCCTCCTCTACCCCCAGTCCTCCACACAGACATTCCCCTGTCCACATTGGACTGGCGCTTATCCAATTTAGTGCCAGTCTGAAACAGAAATAGCTTCTCTCTGTCTTTCTACCACACATACTCAATTTGTAGAAGGTTTCAGAGATTTTTTTCCTTTCGTGTGACACGCGGCGTTCTCTAGGAATATGTCCTTTTGCTCGCTATCTGTGAGTGCCCCTTCTGTTGGGAATGCCCGATCTGTTTTTGACCAACGAAACCTAATACCCATGCACTGAGTGATTGACACGGCAAGTCAATTGGCAGGATAAGTCAGACAGAAACAGACAGGGTAAAAAAAAAAAGAAAAAGCATTCGCACAATCCTCGTCATCTCTCGTGTGACATCCAGTAGACTACCCTGGGGATGTTGGCAGAACATGCATTCTGAAACTATCTCCCACCCTACCCATGCCCTTCTTCCCTCTCTTTACTTCTCTACCCCTACCCCCTTCCCCTTCCCCTACCCTCCTCCATGCCCCCATTGTCCTTTTCTTTGGGGGGACCAATCATTTCATTTACCCCATGAATAGTGATACGCAGACACATGTGTGCTTTATGGAAAGAGTGCCTTAACAATCATTTCATTTACCCCATGAATAGTGACACGCAGACACATGTGTGCTTTATGGAAAGAGTGCCTTAACAATCATTTCATTTACCCCATGAATAGTGACACGCAGACACATGTGTGCTTTATGGAAAGAGTGCCTTAACAATCATTTCATTTACCCCATGAATAGTGACACGCAGACACATGTGTGCTTTATGGAAAGAGTGCCTTAACAATCATTTCATTTACCCCATGAATAGTGACACGCAGACACATGTGTGCTTTATGGAAAGAGTGCCTTAACAATCATTTCATTTACCCCATGAATAGTGACACGCAGACACATGTGTGCTTTATGGAGAGAGTGCCTTTCCCCATTTGGAACGAACGGAAAGGATGGCACGTGTCACATAGTGTCCTGCAATGTCGAGGACCACGTCTGTGCTGACAGACATGTTGGCAGCATGACCGACAGTAAAGAGATCCTGTGATATGACTCATGAAGAAGTTGCTGAGAAGTGTTGGATGCCTTTTCGTGTCTCATTCATTACTTGCTTGTATAAGTATATGTTTATTTTCTTTTTTGTTTCTTGTTTATTTTTCTTCTTTCAAAATATTTGTATGTTCATGATCACGCATCATAGAGAAAGGTTTGAGCTGGATGCAAGAGAGAGAGAGAGAGAGAGAGAGAGAGAGAGAGAGAGAGAGAGAGAGAGAGAGAGAGAGAGAGAGAGAGAGAGAGAGAGAGAGAGAGAAGAGAGAGAGAGAGAGAGAGAAACGCAAACATTTCGATCGTCGTTTGGCGATCTTCTTGTCAACTATAATCCTCTAAAGAGCCCCCATTGCTGTTAGACATGTCACAGCAAACCGGTCAACCTTAAGGCCATTGCAGACGGCATAAGAACAGAGAATCCAAGCCAGCAGCATGCCTCAAAATGTGTGCAGTTTTTGATGCTCAGTGCGCGTGGTGCAATCGCAAACAGGTGCCAGCTTTCATGCATCTTGGTCGCACGTCTTCCACATTTTGAAACGCCTCACCAAGAGCGAAATATTGATAATTTGACTTGTGTCCGTGATTGTAAACAGGCGAGGTGCGATTGTACTTTTTTTTTTCTTTTATGGATACTGTACAGTCTCAATTAACGGCGAGTCTTTTTGTCATTTATGTCCGCTATCTCCCCCTTCCTTTGAATTCAAGTTATCAGAGTAGGTTCCCTTAGTTGATTGAGCTCTCGTCTGACTGGAGAAGTCAGACATCAGGTTAGACACATACCAACCTCATTCCACGAGCACTGAATAGGACCAGACCATGTTTCGGCATCAGAAACACGCATGCACGCACGCACGCACGCACGCACGCATGCACACACACCACACACACACACACACACACACACACACACACACACACACACACACACACCACTGATTGATTGACTGAAACCATTTACTGTCAGATTAACATATTGTTGTACTGACATTTAAACACACACACACACACACACACACACACACACACACACACACACACACACACACACACACACACACATACACACACACACACGCATACACACACACACACACAAGCCGCCGCAGCTATGATGCAGACGCCTGTGAGCCCACGCAAGGTACGACACATCCATGATCTGCCGTGTGTGTCGTTGTGAAAGTGCCGGCATCTGTGACTCGAAGTGCTTTCCTTTCTTTGCTGTACATTTAGCTGTTTGACAGAAAAAAAAAGGCGATGCCAACAACCTGGGCGATCTCGTCCACTTGTGACGACGACGACTTCGACATGCTGTTGAATGTGGTGAAGGCTGACGATTCGACGACAGAATGATATATAATTATAATGCATGTCACTCTTGCACAAGTAAATTATACCCCACCCACACCCACCCCCACCCCCCACCCGCCCCCTTAAAAAAAAAACAAACAGAAAAAATAAAAATAAAAAATAAACCTAGTTTTTAAGCCTGAATCGCAAGAGACATGACTATGTTTAAAACCTGTATTATTTTCTTTTCATTTCTCTCTCCCTCTCTCTCTCTCTCTCTCTCTCTCTCTCTCTCTCTCTCTCTCTCTCTGATGAAATAGAAGAAACAATCAAATAAAATGAATAGATAAATAAATAAACAAATAAATAAACAAAATCATTTGCAAAGTAAATGTAGGCTTCAAATCCAAATGATAACGTTTCTGAATGCTTATGACGATTTATCTGGTGCCTGTCATGAACGTTGTAGTCGGTGCTGATGAATGAACAATACAGTATAACAGAAATGTTGCAACAAACCAGCCATTTAGTTCTCGCAATTTAACACACGCACGCACGCACGCACACACACACCCACGCACGCACACACCCACGCACGCACGCACGCACACACACACACACACACACACACACACACACACACACACACACACACACACACACACACAGGTAAGCGTGTTCTCGACTTTAAGCGCTGCCAAAAGATTCGCGTAAGCGGCGGGACCTTGTTGACACTGTAGCCACAGTGCCCAGACAGCGGCCTTAGCTACGGTAAAGAAGACAGCGTCTGGACTGTTGCTACGTATCAGCAGAATCAGAATTTTGACGTTCGTCTGCATGATGTGTGTGTGTGTGTGTGTGTGTGTGTGTGTGCGTGGCGTGCGTGCGTGCGTGCGTGCGTGCGTGCATGCGTACGTGTGTGTGTGTGTGTGTGTGTGTGTGTGTGTGTGTGTGTGTGCGCGCGCGCGCGCGTGCATGTCCTAACTTCCATATTACTCTTCTGACATTACCCCCCTCGTCACCCATTTCCAATCTGCGTCCAGCAACACCCTGGAATGTTCCCACCACAGTCCCGACACCAGCAGCTCACAGAGAGCAGCCAGTTCAAGTCGCTATGAGACACCCCACCAGAGGAGACGCTGCGCTGCTGTGGAGTTACTTCAGCGGTATTCAGCTGTGCCTGTTCCGAGCAAGCTCACACAGACACACACACGCGCGCGCGCGCGCATACACACACACACACACACACACACACACACCACGCACGCACGCACGCACGCACGCACGCACGCACACACACACACACACACACACACACACAGGCCAGCGTGCGCGCACGCGCTTACGCCCACACACGCACGCACCAAGTAACACGTCAAAAAGAAAAAAAGGCTGTGAGTCAGAGTAAAAAGTGTAGTCCTGAGAGATGACTGGAATATAAGAGAGAATACCAGAAGCACGAAGACAAAAAAAAGGAGTTTTTGGTTTGTTTGTTTGTTTGTTTTCTTTCTTCCCGATGCATAGGACTGACAGACACAAAAAGACAGACTCGCTACATCGACATGAGGGAACATGGTTCAGGTTTTTCTTCGCGCGTTGTCATACCTGGTATGGCTGGCTTCTTTTGTCGGCTAGGCTACAAACACAACGGTGGGGGGGGGGGGGGGGGGGGGGGGGGGGGAGGGGGGAGGGGGGGTATGCATGAACAGATATGAATGGACAGTTGCAAGCTGAGACGCTGGATACTTTGCAGACGAAAGATTGATATTCTTTGTTTGGGGAGACATAAAGATGAATGGGGTTTTCTTTTTTTTTTTTTCCTTTTCTTTCCTGCTCTATTCTTTCCTTCCTTCTTTCTTTTTTTCTTTTCTTTTTCTTCCTTTCTTTTGTTTTTGTATGGGGAACGTTTCACATCGTTAGTCATATTTTGAAGTGTTTCACCACAGAAATGTTCGTGGACATGTCTTGTGCGGATGTCTCTTCATATTATTATAATAACATGCTCACTGACAGACTATGGACATGTGACTGCAGATGTACACTTGTGCTAGTGCCTCGACTGCGTGGCAACCACGGTTAGTTCCTAGAAGAACTCAGACATACACGAAGAACGAGAGAGCAAATTAGTAAGGATGAAGGTGGATAAAAGTGATTGTGACGTATCATTTTACGTTTTAATAAGTCAATGCCAATTGTATGAAATGAGTGTTCTGGGTGTGTGGACATCTGTTGATGTGCGTGTCCACATACCCAAAACATTCGGTTCATACGACTGGCATTGACTTATTAAAACATGAAATGATACATCCGAACCTGTCAATGTATATGTTATCGTCTAAAATTACATAATTTTGTGAAAAGACGTAAAATGAAAGTACTATTACTAATGTATGTGTTCAAACAATGAGAGGGACGTGCGTGCGTGCGTGCGTGTGTGTGTGTGTGTGCGCGCGCGCGCGCATGCGTGCGTGTGTGTGTGGCGCGCGCATGCGTGCGTGTGTGTTTGTGCGCGCGTGCATGCGTGCGTGTGTGTGTGTGTGAGAGAGAGAGTGACACAGAGAGAGAGAGAGAGAGAGAGAGAGAGAGAGAGGGCAAGACAGACAGACAGACAGACAGAAAGACAGACAGACAGACAGACAGACCATAACTGTCATGGGAGAGAGAAGGAGAGAGAGAGAGAGAGAGAGGGGGGGGGGGAAGAGGGAGACAGACAGACAGACAGACAGACAGAGACAGAGACAGAGAGAGCATGACTGTCACGGTGCTGGCATTTCCAGGCAGAAAGGAGCATTACCGCCTGCCCCATCCTGCCAAGTGAGAGCCACACAGACAACCAACTCCTCCTGCCCTGCAATTTGTCCTCGTGCCCAGCACGTGCGCTGCCTCAGTCCAAAGTCGTTGGAACGTGTCAGAAGGCATGCTGGGTAAATGGTTTGGCTTGCAACCACAACCACCACCACAACCACCACCACCACCCTCTACCCGCCCGATCCCCTATCCACCACCCCCCACCCCATCTTCCAAAGGTCAGTCTTGTCGTTGTCATAGGAACAGGAGATATAAAAAAGACACCCTGCTTTCCAGAACTGCACCCGCTATTTATTCTCATTAACTTTTTACAAATGTCGTGCTGCGCAGGCTGGACGGGACGGGGGTCGCGGTGACGCTGGGAGACTGCTTAATGTGTGCAAGTGGCCGAATATCGAATGGTAGACCATCAATACTCCAACGGCCTGTCTCCTTCCTCCCCTAGCCGTTCTGTCCCACTAATTGTCCAGTTCCTGGCTCTGTCCAACGGTTCTGTCATGAAAAGATAATGATGCGGATCTGGTCATATTTCTGGTGGTCTGGTTATTCATTCATCACGCTTCCCCACCCCCCACCCCCACCCCCCTACCCCATTCCTCCCCCGTAAATTCTCCCCAGCTGAGTTGC
>CM065720.1:38925563-38935563 GCA_033310375.1 Conus canariensis
CCTTTTTTCCCCCTTTTTAAAAAAAAATTTTTTGGGCCCCCCTTCCCCTTTTTCCCCCCCCCCCCCCCCATTAAAACCCAAAAAAGGGGGGGGGGGGGGAAAAAAAGAAGGGGGTTTTTAAAAAGAAGGGGGGGGGGGTTTTTTGAAAGGGAAAAAAAAGGGGGGGGGGAAAAAAAAGGGGGAAAAGGGGTTAAAAAAAAAATTTTTTTTTTTTTCCCCAATTTTTTTAAAGGGGGGAAAAAAAAAAAAAATTAAAAAAAAAAAAAAAAAAAAAAAAAAAAAAGGGGGGGTTAAATTTTAAATTTTTTTAAAAAAAAAAAAAAAAATTTTGGGAAAAAAAAAAAAGGGGAAAACGGGGGGGCCCCAAAAATTTGGGGGGAAAAAATTTTTAAAAACCAAAAAATTAATTAAGGGGAAAATCCCCGATTCCCCCCAAAATTTTTTCCCCCCCCCCCTTTTTTTTTTTTTTTTTTTCCCCCTTTTTTTAAACCCCTTTTTTTCCCCCCCCGGAAAAAAATTTTTTTTAAAAAAACCCCCCCCTTTTCCCCTTTTTTTTGGTTTTTCCCCCCCTTTTTTTTACCTTTTTCCCTTTCCCCCCCCCCCCCCCCCTTTCCCCCCCCCCTTTTTTGGGGGGGAAAACCCCCTTAAAAAAATTTTTTTGGGGGGGGAAAAAAAAAGGGGGGGGGGAAAAAAAAAAAAATTTTTTGGGGTTAAACAAAAAAATTTTTGGGGGTTTTTTTTAAAAAAAAATTCCCTTTTGGGGGGGGGGAAAAAATTTTCCCCCTTTTTTTTGGGGAAAAAGTTTTTCCCCCCCGGGGGGGGGGTTAAAAAAATTTTTTCCCCCCAAAAAACCCCGGGGGCCCCCCCCCCCCGGGGTTTTTTCCCCCCCTTTTTTTTTTCCCCCCCCCCAAAAAAAACCCCAACCCTTTTTTTTGGGGGGGGGGGGTTTTTTTTTTCCCCCCCTTTTTTGGGGGGGGTTTTTTAAAAAGGGGACCGGGGGGGGGGGCCCCCGGGGGCCCCGGGGCCCCCGGGGGGGGGGAAAAAAAAAAAGGGGGAAAGGGGGGGGGAAAAAAAAAGGGGGAAAAAAAAAAGGGGGGGGGACCAAAAGGGGGGGTTTTTCCCCCCCCCCTTTTTTTTGGGGGGGGAAAAAGGGGGGGTTTTTTTTGGGGGGGGGGAAAAAAAAAAAAAAGGGGGTTTTGGGAATGTTTTTTTTCCCCCCAAAAACCCCGGGGGAAAAAAAAAGGGGGGAAAAAGGGGGGGGGGGAAAGGGGGGGGAAAAAAAAAATTGAAACCCAAAATTTTCCCCCCTTTTTAAAACCCTTTTTTCCCCGGGGGGCCCCCCCCAAACCCCCCCAAAAAAACCCCCCCCTTTTTTTGGGGGGGGGGAAAAAAAAAGGTTCCGGGGGTTGGGGAAAAAACCCCCCTTTTTTTTAAAAAAAGGGGGAAAAAAAATTTTTTTTGGGGGGGGGGTTTTTTTTTTTTTTTTAAGGGAAAACCCGGGGGGCCCCCCAAAAAATTTTTTTGGGGGGTTCCCTTTCCCCCAAAAAAAAAAATTCCCAGTGCTTACGTATGGCTTGTTGAAACAAGCAGAACCATCCAGTGTACAGTATGGCTTGTTGAAACAAGAAACCATCCATGCTTACAGTACGGCTTGTTGAAACAAGAAACCATCCATGCTTACAGTATGGCTTGTTGAAACAAGAAACCATCCAATGCTTACAGTATGGCTTGTTGAAACAAGAAACCATCCAATGCTTACAGTATGGCTTGTTGAAACAAGAAACCATCCAATGCTTACAGTACGGCTTGTTGAAACAAGAAACCATCCAATGCTTACAGTATGGCTTGTTGAAACAAGAAACCATCCAGTGCTTACAGTATGGCTTGTTGAAACAAGAAACCATCCAGTGCTTACAGTATGGCTTGTTGAAACAAGAGAAAAAGAAAAAAGAATTCAAGCAGAATAGTTATCCGTATTCAAAATTTGTAGTTTCGTTTTTCTCATGTTCATTGCTTCAATTAGATGTTCAGCGAGAGTAACAACAGTTCTGTTGATAAATATTCCCTCACGAAACAAAGCAAAACAAAATCTTTATTGAAACAACGATTGAGATTTCAGGGATAGCCTGTTCTTTGAGTCTGTCATTGTTGCAGTAAATCATTGCATGTGATCAGACCAAAAAAAAGAAGACTAGGAAGCTGGGGAAAGAAGCACCGAAGAAAAACACAAACCAACATCGAAAAGCACGTACATATGTTAGACTCACTTATGGAACCCCGGTACTTCTATCCCATTGAAAAGAAATGCACTTCAGATCCCCCCCACCCCCCAACCTCCCCACCCACCGTAACGTCGAGTGTAGAGAAGATGAAAAAAAAGCGTCTTCGAGAGAGACTTGAGCCATTCTCCTATGATCCACTTTCTTCTTAAGTCAGTGTGTTGCCCATCAGTTAGGACACCATGCCAATGTTTATTTGAGATGGCCCTTTTTTTTTTCTTACGTCTACTAGTCCTTGACGCCACAAATACTTATTGCCAGCCAGCTTCACAAACAGTTAAAAATTGTAAGAGGCAGTGGCTGCTAATCTTCCGTATAGCCAGGATACAAACCTGCAAGTCTTACACGAAACATTCCGCTTGGTTCTACTGGTTATGTAGTATTTCAGTTTGTGAATGTTTTTCATTAACTGTTCTTTAGCGTTTGTGAATGTTGTTTTTCGGATTTTTGTTGTTGGTGTTGATGTTGGTGTTCGTTTTCATAAGTGACATAGATATACGCTCACAAAAATTTACTTCCAGTTTTTGAGAACTAACTCATTCAAACAAAACATGAGTCCGGTAATATGCAATTATTTGGGGGGAAAACAAGAACATGGAACGGCACCAGGCGACTTAGGTATGGTGATGTTTTTCGTCAGTTGAGAGTGCACAAGTAGGTCTTTGAGGTTTTCGTCGTACCTGAAAGTAATCATGCTTTGATCTGTTTTAGTAGTATTCTGAGCTTTTTATTCACTTATTAGTTTCGTTCCTTTCCATTTATTTAGTATCATTATCACTGTTATTGGTACTATTATTATGTTATTCATACTGTTATCATTGCTATTCTTAGTATCATATTATTATTGATTTAATTATTATCTGTAATAGAGGTAGGAGTAGTAACACTAGTAGAAAAATTATCATTAATACTGGAATTAGTGATATTACTAGGCCATAGACTCACATCAGACATTTGATGCAAAGGAATACTTGTGAAATGGAAGATGAAGTGCTGGAAAAACCAAAATATTGCTTTTACTGCAATGATATAACTGATGTTTTTCAAGTGGAACGTAAAAGGAGATAGTTAACAACTGGTGATTCGTGTGTTGAGACATAAACTGAGATGCTCACTCATGTATTCAGATTTCGTTTCGATTATCATTACAATCGTATTTGGCATCATTGTTGTCATTAACGTCGTTGTTAAAGGTCTCAAGGGGAGACGCCATGTGGAAACATTTACAGCACAATAAAAAGACGAATACAAACACGATAATGGTGATGACAATGACGATGATGATGATGACAATGACGATGATGATACGACGATGATCATGATCATGATGAAAGACTTCAAAAAGAATGGTCATCTTCATAATCATCATCATTACAATAAACCAAGCTTAGAAGTGACTATAGTGGAAAGTTTCTAAAGAACAGCGGCCATCAAATCGAAATTCATGAGATGATGGTGATAATATTTATTGCAACGTGTTAATCATCTTTTTTCATTACCGCAACAAAACACCCTAAAACGCGTATTGACCAAAGTTAAAAACATGCCTTACAAATAATGTTTTACTCGACTCTCACAGACATTCTCATTATTCCCACTTGAGTGGTGGTCTTCACCTGCTTTTGCCAGTGTTGACAGAGGCAACGACAACTGATGAGACGAATCTTCTCCTTTATGCCAGCAGTGTTTGGACATTGATCCACAATGGCAGGTTAGTGAGCCCCAGAGTCCATGACACCCCCTGGGTATTGTCAAATACCACCCAAACAAAAACCTCAACCCGATGATGTTCCCATAATGGAAAGCACGTTTGATGACATGAGATCCAAGAGCATACGGTGACGATTGTCTCCCCCTATCAATTCCCCATTTCTGTCAAAACACTCTACTTGTAGGAGGGGATGAGGAGGATGGGAGTGAGCTGTTAATGTTTGAGTTCGTGATTACTCCAGGCGGGCGTGCACGTGTTCAAATATGGCCTGGCAGCAGGAATTTGTTTTATTTCCTGGTTGGGGATGATGAAATCAGGAATGTAGAAAGGTCCAGCCTGTGCCGTTACACGGGCTGCATGCCTGTGCATTGGACTGTGTCTCACATCAGTCCCAGTTGCGCCTATAAATCTTGAGCATAGTGAAACCATGCTTTTGAAGTTGAAATTGTATCACACAGATTTACACATGTCGATCTCTCTCAAATTTACTATATATTATATATATATATAAATATATATATATATATATTAATTATATATGAACATTCCATTGTGTCACAAATAAGCAGTATAAACTTTACAAGCATTGAACATGTCTACTGGCATTAACTCAAATGCACTCGAAACCATGTCAACCCACACACACACACACACACACACACACACACACACCTACACACACACACACACACACACCACGCACGAACACACACACACACACACACACACAACACACAACATACAGAGAGAGAGAGAGAGAGAGAGAGAATTTACTTTCTCCCTCACTCACTCACACATGTACACACGCACACACCACCACACACACACACACACACACACACACACACACACACACACAAACACACGCACACACACACATACACACATGCGCGCGCACACGCACACACACACACACACACACACACACACACACACATATGCACTCTCGCACGCACGCGCGCACTCACGCACGCACGCACCCATGCACCCACACACCACACACACACACACACACACACACACACACACACACACACACACACACACACTGAAAGTTGTGGCAAAGCCCATATCGGCTTGTGTAACAAAAGCCTGATGAGTGCATTAGGTTAAAGCAATGGTCAGGCATCAGCTAAGTTTAATCCAAAAGCCTCCCTTCACATTTCTTACCTTACTATTTATACACCTGTTCTTTTGTTCATCCATTTAGCTGTAACCTCTAGGCATTGTGACAACCTGGTTTAGCAAATGTGATGTAGAGTATCCTATATGGCCCAGTTCATATGCAATGACACCTCCTTGATGAAAAGGAATCTGAAATTGTAGATAATGCTGTAATGATGCATTTTTTTTCCCAGACAGGATTTCTTTCCTCTCTGAGGTGGCAATCAGGACAGGCCCAGACATGGTGGGCTTTAGTATTACAACACTCAAATTGCAGGGATCTACCAAGGCCAAATTATAGAAGTATTCCGTAGACTTTGTTGAGCACTATTGAGTTGCACTGCATTGAATAACAAATCATAACTACAGACTGCTTTTGGACAATCGGGCTCACCTACCTAAAGGAAGGTCATAAATGGTGAAAAGGTGAGTGTGATCATTTTTTTTAACAAAATGATACAGAGTAATATACATCAACCAGCAGACGTTTGGTTCTATGACTGGATGGATATGCATACATGAGAGTGGTTGGGTGAATATAGCAAATATCAATGAGATGTATGAAGAAGAGTTAACGAGCAGGCAAGACAGGAACAGATTAGCAGAAGGACAACCAAACAAACACAGCAGTCAATAGTCTGACTGTGAACGAATCATAAATAGACGCTGTGTAGAAAATAATGGTGTGTGCAAATGCCATGGATGATGGATGTTTAAAAACATGTTTGTTTTCTCCATCTCAGCAGACTGCTTATTTATTGATTCCTCAGTTGTCAGTGGTAGTTGAAGTTTTAAAGTAAAAACAACATGTTAAAAGAAAAAACATATCTGGGTAACAGAAACCTCTGATATAATCCTTCTGTTTAGTGTTCTTTTCGTCCTGTTATTTCGTTTAAAACCGTTCAATGCATTGTTATATTTCTGCTTGTGTAGCAACAAATAGAGAAACGAACAAATGAAATACTGAAGTAACGTGCAACAAATGAAATACTAAAGTAACGTGCAACAAATGAAATACTGAAGTAACATGCAACAAATGAAATACTAAAGTAACGTGCAACAAATGAAATACTAAAGTAACGTGCAACAAATGAAATACTAAAGTAACGTGCAACAAATGAAAACTATAAAGTAACATGCAACAAATGAAATACTAAAGTAACGTGCAACAAATGAAATACTAAAGTAACGTGCAACAAATGAAATACTAAAGTAACGTGCAAATAAAATTGGATAGGGTAAGGAGAGTAGCTTGGTCTCTTGATCTTAATATTGAACCATTAGGTTCTCACCAGACGTTCGATGAAAGGAAAACGTTTCTGAAATGGAAAACGCAATACTGCAAAACCGGACAATTGTTTATATGGCAATGAGGCTTTTTAAGTGAAGCGGAAAACGACTGCAGAGCTTAACAGCCCGGGACTTACAGCTGGGTACTTTTCATTTGTTAAGTCATAAAAGAAGATGCAAACTCATGTGTTCGGGTTTTGTTTCGATTATCAATGTAATCGTTTTCCTCAGCACTGACATCATCATTATTGTTGTTAAAGGCATCACTGGGAGACATTGTGAGAATTATTCACAGCAAAACAGAAAGGCATAAATGTGAAAATGATGATGACAATGATGCTGGTGATGATGACAATGTTAATGAAGATGATGACGACGACGACGACGACGACGACGACGACGACGATGATGATGATGATGATGATGATGATGATGAAATACTTCATCATAAAGGCATCATCATAACAATGAACAAAGACTTCAAAGCGAATACAGTGGAAAGAATCTAAACAACAGTGGCCATCAGATCAGTGAGGGTGGTGTCCATTATTTTGGCTGTGATAATCATTATTTTTATTATCATAATAAACGGAAACACCCAAACACATAGAAGTTAAAAACAAGCCTCACAGATAATCTTTTACTCGACTCTCACAGACATTCTCATTATTCCAACCTGAGTGGTGGTCTTCACCTGCTTTTGTCCAGTGTTGACAGAGGCAACAACAACTGATGAGATGAATCTGCTCCTTTATGCCAGCAGTGTTTGGACATTGATCCACAATGGCAGGTTAGTAAGCCCCAGAGTCCATGACACCCCCTGGGTATTGTCAAATACCACCCAAACAAAAACCTCAACCCAATGATTTTCCCATAATGGAAAGCACGTTTGACGACATGAGATCCAAAGAGCATGGTGTGACAATTGTGGTATTCTCATCAATTCGCCATTTCTGTCAAAACTCTCATTACGTATAGTAAGGGGTGAGGAGGGAAAGGAAGCGGCAATGTTTGAGTTCGTGATTACTCTAGGCGGGAGTGCACGTGTTCAAATATGGCTGGCAGCGGGAATTTATTTCATTTCCTGGTTGGGGATGATGAAAGCAAAGTGGGAGGAATACCCAGCCTGCAGCGTTACACGAGTTGCATGTCTGTGCATTGGACTGTGTCACACATCAGTCACAGTTGTGCCCATAAATCTAGAGCATAGTCTAACCATGCTTTTGAGGTAGAAATATCATCACACGGATTTGCATATATTGATTTCTCGCCCTTAAAATCTCGTGTGTGTGTGTGTGTGTGTGTGTGTGTGTGTGTGTGTGTGTGTGTGTGTGTGTGTGTGTGTGTGCACGCGTGTGCGGGGGAGGGGGGGTAGGGGGAGGTGCGTGCGTACATGCGTGCGTGCGTGCATGCATGTGTGTGCATGTGTGTATGTGTGTGGGGAGGGATGCAGTGTGTGTGATTCAAGATTCAAGATTCAATAGTTTAATGCCTTTGAAAACCGTAACAGGTTTTATATGACACAAATAAATAGAGGAAAGATAAACGAAACTAAATAACGAAACAAATATTCATGCTTGTTGTTGTATCCAACTATCATTATGTTATATCAAGTTGTCATTGTCATGCATTTGACCTTATCGACACTTTGAAATAGCATACACACATTTTGAGATCTCGCTAATAAGTACGTCATTTGATATTAAGATAGATGGCAGCGCATTTTGTATATTGTGTTTGTCTTTGATGTGTTCTAAAAACTGCCTCCTTATATCGTTATATTTAGAACATTTATCTAAGAAATGAATTTCGTCTTTTACTTCATTACATTCCAAACACAGTCTTGTTTCTCTTGGTGTCTTAGTATATCTACCTTTTTCTATTTTAAGATCGTGACAAGAAATCCTTAATTCACATAATGCTTGTTTTTGATTGAAGCTTATGAAAGAATTTGCTAAATATAGTTCCATTCTGTAATCTGTAGTAATCCTGTTATAAAATCTTAGTTTTGATTCTGTTTCTGATTTTTTTCCCCCAAAATAATACATATTCATCTCGTAGTTTATTCTTGACCACATAATACAAATTGTTAATATTAAAAGTATGCTGGTTATTCCAAACATGCTTCAATCCCATTAGGCTGAGAATTTGTTTGACAAATTCAAACCAAGGTGTTTGATGATCTTCATTGTTTAACATGTTAGTGTATATGATTTTGATAAGTGAGTTGTCTTCAGATTCTAAAATATGATACCAAAACTTTATTATCTGATGGATTATTGTTAAGCTAATTGGAAAACTTCGGAGTTCTCCAATTACAGCTAAGTTTACAGCTTTTTGTGTACACCTACCATTTGCTTGAAGAATTTGTGTTGAGTATGTTCATGTGGTAAATTATTTGAAAGGCAATGATTAAATAAATTTTCTATATTGAAATTATCATTTAATTTTAAGCAAAAAGGTAGCCATACATCCGCGCCATGCATCAATATTGGTGAAATAAGACTATCAAACAACTTTAAAACAAACTGAAAATTAATATTTTGATTTTTAAATGCTCTTTTTAAGGAATATGTTGCTTTATTACCTTGGTTACTTAGATGTTCTGCTGCGATGTCAAGTTTTCCTGATTTATGAAATATTATTGCAAGATATTTGTATTGCTCTGCTGTTTCAATGAAATTTGTACCACATTTAAAAATAATCGAGTTTTGGGTTCTGTTTTGGAAAATATTAGTATTTTCGTCTTTTCAATGTTAATTAGTAGCCCCACTCTTTACAATATAAATGTAATTGGTCTAATTTTGATTGTAAACCTAGTTTCGATGTTGCAGGAGTACAAGATCGTCTGCATACAATAAAACAGATACTCTTGTATTGCTCGAATGATCCAGTGATGGTGAATCCTCAGTTGGAATCTTGTTTGTTAGATCGTTTATAAACATATTAAATAATGTTGGACTCAAGGAGTTTCCTTGCAAAATTCCTCTTCGTATATACACTGAATAGCAGGCTCCATTTTTACCAACTGAAAAGATTTGTGCATTTGTGTGCATGTTTTTGACTAAATCAAACCATCTACCCCGAATGCCAAATCTTTGTAATTTCATTAATAACCCTTCATGGGAAATGTTATCAAATGCTTTCTCAAAATCGACAAAGCATGTATATAATCTGCCGTTACGCGATTTTAATGTGTGGTCTACTATATTTTTTAAGACAAAAATATGATCTGCAGTTCTGTGTTTTTTTCTGAAACCTGCTTGTGTGTGTGTGTGTGTGTGTGTGTGTGTGTGTGTGTGTGTGTGTGTGTGTGTGTGTGTGTGTGTGTGTGTGTGTGTGCGTGTGTGTGTATGTGTGTGTGTGTGTATGTGTGTGTGTGTGTGTGTGTGTGTGTGTGTGTGTGTGTGTGTGTGTGTGTGTGTAAGTAAGTAAGTAAGTAAGTAAGTAAGTAAAAACCACTATTTTCAGTGATTTGCTGTGCTTCTTATAGATCCTGTCATTTGTCTTAATGTCAGAGATATGAAAATAACCTAAATGTTCTTGGTAGATGTAT
>CM065720.1:38940563-38950563 GCA_033310375.1 Conus canariensis
GTCTTAGTATATCTACCTTTTTCTATTTTAAGATCGTGACAAGAAATCCTTAATTCACATAATGCTTGTTTTTGATTGAAGCTTATGAAAGAATTTGCTAAATATAGTTCCATTCTGTAATCTGTAGTAATCCTGTTATAAAATCTTAGTTTTGATTCTGTTTCTGATTTTTTTCCCCCAAAATAATACATATTCATCTCGTAGTTTATTCTTGACCACATAACACAAATTGTTAATATTAAAAGTATGCTGGTTATTCCAAACATGCTTCAATCCCATTAGGCTGAGAATTTGTTTGACAAATTCAAACCAAGGTGTTTGATGATCTTCATTGTTTAACATGTTAGTGTATATGATTTTGATAAGCGAGTTGTCTTCAGATTCTAAAATATGATACCAAAACTTTATTATCTGATGGATTATTGTTAAGCTAATTGGAAAACTTCGGAGTTCTCCAATTACAGCTAAGTTTATAGCTTTTTTGTGTACACCTACCATTTGCTTGAAGAATTTGTGTTGAGTATGTTCATGTGGTAAATTATTTGAAAGGCAATGATTAAATAAATTTTCTATATTGAAATTATCATTTAATTTTAAGCAAAAAGGTAGCCATACATCCGCGCCATGCATCAATATTGGTGAAATAAGACTATCAAACAATTTTAAAACAAACTGAAAATTAATATTTTGATTTTTAAATGCTCTTTTTAAGGAATATGTTGCTTTATTACCTTGGTTACTTAGATGTTCTGCTGCGATGTCAAGTTTTCCTGATTTATGAAATATTATTGCAAGATATTTGTATTGCTCTGCTGTTTCAATGAAATTTGTACCACATTTAAAAAATAATCGAGTTTTGGGTTCTGTTTTGGAAAATATTAGTATTTTCGTCTTTTCAATGTTAATTAGTAGCCCCCACTCTTTACAATATAAATGTAATTGGTCTAATTTTGATTGTAAACCTAGTTTCGATGTTGCAGGAGTACAAGATCGTCTGCATACAATAAAACAGATACTCTTGTATTGCTCGAATGATCCAGTGATGGTGAATCCTCAGTTGGAATCTTGTTTGTTAGATCGTTTATAAACATATTAAATAATGTTGGACTCAAGGAGTTTCCTTGCAAAATTCCTCTTCGTATATACACTGAATAGCAGGCTCCATTTTTACCAACTGAAAAGATTTGTGCATTTGTGTGCATGTTTTTGACTAAATCAAACCATCTACCCCGAATGCCAAATCTTTGTAATTTCATTAATAACCCTTCATGGGAAATGTTATCAAATGCTTTCTCAAAATCGACAAAGCATGTATATAATCTGCCGTTACGCGATTTTAATGTGTGGTCTACTATATTTTTTAAGACAAAAATATGATCTGCAGTTCTGTGTTTTTTTCTGAAACCTGCTTGTGTGTGTGTGTGTGTGTGTGTGTGTGTGTGTGTGTGTGTGTGTGTGTGTGTGTGTGTGTGTGTGTGTGCGTGTGTGTGTATGTGTGTGTGTGTGTGTATGTGTGTGTGTGTGTGTGTGTGTGTGTGTGTGTGTGTGTGTGTGTGTGTGTAAGTAAGTAAGTAAGTAAGTAAGTAAGTAAAAACCACTATTTTCAGTGATTTGCTGTGCTTCTTATAGATCCTGTCATTTGTCTTAATGTCAGAGATATGAAAATAACCTAAACGTTCTTGGTAGATGTATGAAATTTTTTTTAAAAGTCAATGCTCGGAGATTCAAAGAAGGCACCGTTATGCTGGCTGTTTCTGATTGCAGTTGATTGTGGTCATTTCCAATGAACATTTACAGCTTCATCACAAACTAAAAGCATGTGCCATTCGTGACTACAATAACAAGGCAAAAAGTGGGCGCCCATGGAAGAGCGAGGAAGGAGTGCGGGGTGTGTGGATGGTATTGGGGAGAAGGCGGGAAGAGGCCAGGGCATAAAAGTACTGATAAGCTGGAGTGTCGGGTTTCTGAGTGACAGCCGGCGAATGATAACAGGGTGTCAGAGAGAGACTTGGGCGAAATTTCAAAGTCAACTCGACATTGACAGAGTGACATTCTGTCATGGCACAAGGGGAGAGAGAGAGAGAGAGAGAGAGAGAGAGAGGAGAGAGAGAGAGAGAGAGAGAGAGATTTTATTCAATAACAGGCCATTGCCTCCCATGAAGGGGGTGCAACAAAAAATCATTAAAACAAAAAACAAACAAACAAACAACAAACAAAAAAAACGAAGTGTAATACAATATAACTGATCAAGCTTGATATAGTAAGAAACAAACACAGAATGCAGCTTAGACGCTTTATGTAGATGAATGGACAGCAGAGAGAGAGAGAGAGAGAGAGAGAGAGAGAGAGAGAGAAGAGAGAGAGAGATGACTAGGCTGGGACACACACCACATACCTTGGAACCTTAACGTGGGCTGGTTGATCTCTGTATTTTGATATCTAAGTAAATCCAACAATTACCCACAGACCATAGATCTGTGGACTATTTTGAAAACGAATTCATTGGGAGAAGTGCATACTCTACCTACAGAGCGATTTCTTCGTACACCTAAGCTTGATCAGTTATATTGTATTACACTTCGTTTTTTGTTTTTTTGTTTTTTTGTTTTTTGTATAACGTAAAAGCAACAAGATGCAAAGCATATAAACGTACTCCCAGTTTATCTTGAATACGCGTGAGATATTCCATAAAGAGGAAAAACCGTTTTGGGCCGTTACACCTGTGTGTAACGGCTATTCTGGTAAACATCAGCCATCATCTGTGACCCATAATGAGCATACCTACAAATTTTCAGAAAGATCGGCCAAGTGCTTTCTGAATTTTTTCATAAAAAAGAAAAACCGTTATGGGCCGTTATAGCCATTAGTAATTGCTATAACGGTAAAATAAGACATCGGACATCATCCATGACCCATAATGAACATACCTACAAATTTTCAGAAAGATCGGCCAAGCACTTTCTAAGATATTCCATAAAGAAGGAAAACCGTTATGGGCTGTTGTGGCCGTTAGTAACGGCTATAACGGTTAAAAACACACACACACACACACACACACACACACACACACACACACACACACACACACACATCGGGCATGATCTGTGACCCATAATGAACATATCTACAAATTTTCAGAAAGATCGGTCAAGTACTTTCTGAGATATTCCATTAAAAAAAACCGTTATGGACCGTTATAACCGTTATGATGATGATGATGATGATAACTGTGGCGTGGGTGAACGACTTAAACACACTGGAAAGAAAAAAGGAGAAGAGGTTGGAGCGAAGAGTGTCATGACGAGCAGTTTAGACTATGTCATGAACGTTACTGCGGATGGAGATGTATTTGATGTGAGCGTTGAAATGATGTTGGGAAAAAAATAATGTGAATTTTTGGTGGACAGGTGCACTTGTGGTGTAGAGCCACACTGTTTGTGCAGTTGTGTGGAAAAATCAAGTCAGGGAGTGACACCAAATAAGTAAACGCGATTTTGATTGGATAGGACGCTGAGGTTTGGATTATGGGTAAAGCTCACTTTGGTGTCAGTCAGTGAATGACATGTTGAATCAGACACGGGGATGGCTTGAAGGAAGACAGGCGCAAAACTTTTGATTGACAACCCTTGGGGGTTAGTCTTGTGGGACTTTGATTCCCTGTGACCAGTGATTGGTCTGTAGCATCGCCTGATAGGCATAACAACCCGGGGGGGGGGGGGGGGGGTATAATAGGACTTGAGTCATGTCACCTGTGAGAGGTCGGAAATGTAGCATCGCTTGATAGGCATAACAATCCTTCGGGGGGTTTTTATAATAGGACTTGGGTCCTGTGACCTGTGAGAGGTCGGAAATGTCATGTGACCTGTGAGAGGTCAGAAATGTCCTGTGACCTGTGAGAGGTCGGAAATGTCAAGTGACCTGTGAGTGGTCTAGAATGTAACTGCAGGCAGAAGTCTGCTAGGACATAAGTGCAGTGCTTGTTCCCTAGAGGTGAGTTGTCAGTTGGGGATTCGTGATTTTTTTTTTTTAAAGAAAAGAAAAAAATAAATAAGTGTAGTGTAAATGTAATGGACACATCTCGAATGATAATCTGATTCGTGAATGATTCGTGCTTGATTCGTGTGACAATCGTATATCTTTGAACAGAAAAGAAAAAATATAAACGATGATATTAATTTTCTTGAAAAAATGTCGCTTGTTAGCCCTAACTGCAGGTAGGGGCGGTTTGGAGAAACAGAGATGCTTCATGAGTACCTGTTCGTGTTTATGTATAATTTTGTGTGTGGAAGAGGAAAAAGAAGAAAAGAGAGAAAGAGTAACAAAAAAAGGAAATCGTTCTAAAAAATTAATTATGGGACCTGGGGTTTCTTTCAGAACACCTCAGCGTCCAGCCAATGGTTAGCAGCCTCCCCTGACAAGTCCAAAAGGTGGACTTCTTATCTCAGCAATTTTTAGTCCTACCTTGTGCAAAGAATGAAAACTGAAAGGACTGAAATTGTATTGTTTGCAAAGAATGAAAAGTGAAAGGACTGGAATTATATTGCTTGCAAGGAATGAAAAGTGAAAGGACTGGAATTATATTGCTTGCAAAGAATGAAAAGTGAAAGGACTGGAATTATATTGCTTGCAAAGAATGAAAACTGACAGGATTGGAATTATATTGTTTGCAAACAATGGAAACTGGAAAGAACGGAATTGTATTGTTGTAAAATATGTAATTTGAAAGAGATGTATTAATATTTGTTCACTTAGATTTTGATGAATGTTGTATTGGAAGGGAGTGTGGTAAAACTAACATTCGGCCTGTTAGTGCTCCGTTGTACGAGTGGAGTAGATGCGTGTGCACAGAGTTAGCATGCTGAGTTCGTGAACGAGTACGTGCGAACGCAGTGTGTGACAGAGAGGCTGCTGATAAAACTGACAACATAAAAAAGGGTGGGTGTAATCGGTATTATAATCGGATGATGATGATGACGACAACGACGACGACGACGACGACGATGATGATGATGATGATGATGATGATGCCGAAGCACCAGGACTTTGACATAATTGATGTTGCTTTGGGGATAGATGATGTTCAGAGTGACTGGTTGGGGTTGGTAAAGGTGATTGTTGGTCAGACGTTCAGAAGGGTGCCCTTCAAGTGTGAGGGATGTCTCACAAATATTGAATTTACTGCATAGTTCACCATGGATGACATAGGCAATATTGCATCTTTGACAGGAGAATGTGCATTACACTTTGAATGAGCCTTTGGGGTCAAATAGGATGGTGTCTGGCTTGGTGAAAGGACAGATTTTGCAGTTGGGTTTTGAACAGGGAAAGGTACCGAGCAACTTATGTGTGCTGATTATTTTTTTAGTTGAGAGTGCACAAGTAGGTCTTTGAGGTTTTCGTCGTGTCTGAAAATAATCATGTGTTTGATATGTTTTAGCTGTATTCTGAGCTTCTTACTCGTGTATTAGTTTCATATCTTTCCACTTACTTAGTATTATTCTCACTGTTATTAGTACTATCATTATTGTTATTAATACTGTTATCACTGTTATTCTTATTGTCGTACCATTATTAATTTCATTATTATCTATATTAGAGGTGGTAGTAAAAGCACTAGTAGTTAAATTATTACTACCAATATTAGTCATATTATTAGGCCACTAGATTCATATCAGGAATTTGATGCAAGGGAAGAGTTTGGAAAATGGAAGACGAACTGTTGGAGAGAAAAAAAAAACAGAATAATGCTATTCTGCAATGATATAACTGATGTTTTTTACAAGTGAAGCGTAAAACGAGAGAGCTTAACAACTGGAGACTTACAGCAGGGTAGTCTCGATTTGTTGGGACATAAACTGAGACGCACACGCACGCGTTTAGATTTCGCTTTCAGTATCATAACAATCGTCATCGTCATCGCTGTCATCATTTACGTCGTTGTTAAAGTGTCCTGGGGAGACATCGTGTGGGAATATTTACAGCCCAACAAAAAGACAAGTATGATGACATTGATGATGACCATGATGATGGTGATGGCGATGATGATGATGATAATGATAATGATGATGATGATGATGATGATGATGATGACATATGATGGATGACGATGATGAGATGATGATGATGATGATGATGATTATGAAGATGATCATGAAGAAATACTTCAAAGAGAATAGTCATCTTCATAATCATAATCATTATCATTACAATAGACCAAGACGTAAAAGTAAATATGGTGGAAAATACGTATAAGAGAGTGGACATCAAATCGATGTCATTACCTGATGGTGATGTTAATTGTCGTACCTGTGGCAATCTTTTTTTTCGTTACACAACAAAACACCTTTAAAACAGCATCTTGCCCAAAGTTAGAAACAAGCTTCACATTTAATATGTCAATAGAATCTCACAGACATTCTCATTATCCCAACCTGAGTGGTGGTCTTCACCTGCCTTTTGTCCAGAGTTGACAGAGGCAACGACAACTGATGAGACGAATCTTCTCCTTTATGCCAGCAGTGTTTGGACATTGATCCACAATGGCAGGTTAGCGAGCCCCAGAGTCCATGACACCCCCCCCCCCCCCTCCCCCCGGTATTGTCAAATACCACCCAAACAAAAACCTCAACCCAATTATTTTCCCATAATGGAAAGCACGTTTGACGACATGAGATCCTAAAGCAACGCGTGATGATTGTCGTCTCACCCATCAAATTGCCATTTCTGTCAAAACACTCATTACATAGAGTAGGGGGTGAGGAGGGAGAGGAAGGGGCAATGTTTGAGTTCGTGATTACTCTAGGCGGGAGTGCACGTGTCCAAATACGGCCTGGCAGCCGAATTTATTTTATTTCCTGACAGGCGATGATGAAAGCAAAGAGGAAGAAAGACCCAGCCTGTAGCGTTACACGGGCTGCATGTCTGTGCACTGGACTGTGTCGCACATCAGTTCCCTTTGTGAATATGAACTTTAAGCGTTGTCAAGCCATGCTGTTGAATTTCAGCACACAGATTGCGTATGTGCTCCCCGTTCCTCAGCTCTTTTTTTCCCATCAGAGTTGTGTGTGTGTGTGTGTGTGTGTGTGTGTGTGTGTGTGTGTGTGTGTGTGTGTGTGTGTGAACTGAACATATAGTGAACTTGACAATAAATTGTATTCAGTTTCCGTGCGTGCGTGCGTGCGCGCGCGCGGCGCGCATGTGTGTGTGTGTGTGTGTGTGTGTGTGTGTGTGTGTGGTGTGTGTACATGCTTTGTTTATAGATTGTGTGTGTGAATGTGAGTGTGTACATGCATTGTTTATAGATGTGTGTGTGTGTGTGTGTGTGTGTGTGTGTGTAGTGTGTGTGTGTGTGTGTGTGTGTGTGTGTGTGTGTGTTTTGTGTGTGTGAAATTGCCACACAGCGTGCTGTGCATGTATTGTATCAACATATGTTTGTTTCTCAATCTACAAACAAAACTGAAACGCACATCGTACAGGAAAAGCACTGGACCCAGGGGTGCCCTGCTTTCTATCCACAAAATGTCTCATCCACCTTTAAACTGTCACCATTGCAACCCCCCCTCCTTCTTCCCCTCATCACACATCATCATCATCATCATCATCATCATTCCATCATCATCATTATCATCATTATCATCATCACCTTCATCATCATCATTATCATTATCATCATCATTATCATCATCATATCATCATTATCATCATCACCATTATCATCATCATTATCATCATCATCATTATCATCATCATCATCATCATTATCATCATCACCATTATCATCATCATCATCACCATTATCATCATCATTATCATCATCATATCATCATCATCATAATCATCATCATCATAATCATCATTATCATCATCAACATTAGCAGCAGTAGCAGCAGCAGCAGCAGCAGCAGTAGCAGCATGATAATACCAGACCCATCTCAAGTCAACCTTTTCATGTGGTCAATGTCACTGTCATCGTTTAGTTCCTAAGTGTCATCTGTGAATGCATGAAAAGGATCATTTGCACCGATGACGTTAGCATGGTCATTACAGAGACTATCAATACCGCCGGCGTCCCCCTGATGCCACACCATATGCTACAGTCTTTCATGGGTAGCAAGTCACTAAAACAGCTGGATAAGCCCATTACCTGCCATCTGGCAACACCCTCACATAGAGCCACAAGTCTACAAACTCACCATATGGCATCCACTGGGTGCCCCAGGGTGTGATGGTGACACATCAGCTCTTCTTGTCACGGTGGTGTCAAAGCTCCAGTGAGGGTGGAGAAGGGGAAGGAAGTGTGAGGATGTAGAAAGGTTAGATGAAAGGAAGGGGGGGGGTGTCATGGTTGGAGTGACTGACCGTGTGGACCTGTTTGTAAAATACGTCAAAAGCAATGATCGTAAACAGGTGAGCTGGACGTTGAAATACGTATGAAATTTAATAGATTGGTGATAGCGTTGTGCCATAAAACAATTCATCATCAAGTGCACGGTCCAGTGCAACACTACAGATCCAGAATGGCATTGGAAAGATCCAATACCACCTGACAGACACACGGCACCAATCCGTGTTACTCTACCATTCAAATTACCCCCGTTAAAAACTCATTGATTTTCGTTGATGAAAGAAATTCTTTTTTAAAAACTCAATTGTTTGATCTCGTGACACCAAACTCCCCCATCCCTTCCCACCCAAATTTCACTTCTCCCCATTCCCTTTTGGCGTCAGTTCTACACAGAGAATGTTTTTTGTTAAATATATTCTTTTCTTTATTTGTTTCTTCTAGCAACGTTCAAGAAGAAAAAAAAAAGAACTTTACCTTAACTGCTCAGGGACAGGTCGGTCGCATCTCTCTCTCTCTCTCTCTCTCTCTCTCTCTCTCTCTCTCTCTCTCTCTCTCTCTCTCTCTCTCTCTCTCTCTCTCCCAAATGGACTCATCGACATTGCCACACGCATAATCTGAATAAGAAAACAACTTGTAACACATACTCTCTAGATTCAGTGTTTGAATTCAATCTGGTATTTGATTATTCCAGTGTTGTTTCTAGTTATCGTAAGTCCAGATGTTTTCAGCCAGCTGAGCACAAGGCATCCCTTCCCTATGGTCTGAAGGTGTGGACTGATGAACACGAAGTCACGCTACAGCACATGAAGCTATTGATTGCCAGCACTGGCACCCTGCCTCGCTAATTATCAGTGACAATGGGTAGAAGGGTCAGACATTAATCAAAGAGACATGATGCTTTCAGGACTGTCACGGTGGTAACGTGTTGACAAGCACGTCGTGACTAATTCATGGTACCACCGATGTATTCAGGTTCATTGCGGCCCTGAAGATCTTTAAACATAACACGTTTCTTCTTGTGCAGGAGTCCTTTTTCAGTTTTTGCAGTTCCATGATAACTTCTTTTTTCTGTTTTTCTTCTTTTTTTGTCCGATATATATATATATATATATATACATTATATATATATTATATATATATATATGGTTCCCTCAGGCAGCTAGTGAAGGGTTTCTCATATTTATAATATATTCCCCCCTCCCCCCCCCCCCCCCCCCCCCCCCCCCCCCCCCATTTTCTTCGTCTTCAATTAAAAAAAAAAGTTTGGTCAATCAGTGGCAGATTGCATCTCTTAGGAGATCCAAGTAAAGGTTATTCTGTACAATTCTTAGCCACTCACAATGCTTGGGTTATTGAACAGCAGAGCTGACCACTCAGACTGTTCCATATCTTTTGATCTCCCTTGCATCCTTGAATGGATCCTCAAGCATAGGCTCAAAGATTGTCCCCTACATGTTATACTGTTTGCATAATGCTTTTAGTTTTTCAGCAACTTTTTCCCTCTCCACACTTTCGTTTTGTTCCATTTACTACCCTTCGCTGGCTGCTTTGGGGGTGCTGTTGGATTCTGTTTTGAACCCTTGGTGGTGAGAACACCACAGAATTATGGACTATTTGACACCAAGAGCACAGACACAATTAGCCGTGTCTTTCTGA
>CM065720.1:38955563-38963063 GCA_033310375.1 Conus canariensis
TAGCAAGATCAACAATACGTAGTTGCATTGTTGTCTGTTGATGAAAGATCCCCTACATCACAAACAAACAAACAAACCTTTATTCGACTGGTGATTGAGATTTAAAGAGTAACTTATTCGCCGAGTTTGTCGTTGAGAAATAAAGAGGAGGACAAACACAAACCAACCGCAGAAAGCACACACATATTTTACACTCACACACAAGGGACCTCAGTGTGTCCGTTTCAGTGGAAAGAAAGATACTTCAGACCTCCACCACGTAAGGTAGAGTGGAGGAATAGATAAAAAAAAATATATTCATCCCGAGAGAGACTCCAACCACAATCCTATAATCCGCCTGCTTCTTAGATCATTGGGTACCCATTGGCAAGGGAACACTTTATTGTACATTTGAGAAGTGTTTTGTTTCGCACGCATACCTCCCTGCAACCTTAAACAAGCAAAACATACAAATGTCCGTCCAACTACGGTAATAGTGTATCTCTTTAAGAAAAACTGGCCAATAATCTCTAGTAGAACAAGGAAATAAGCCTTATGATACTAGACGAAATACTTTATAAAGATCTATTGGTTACTAAAGTACAGATTTCTTTTCATTTACATTTCACTTCGGCTCATTTCTTATGAGCTGCTTTTATTTCATTTGATTTTTTAAAGTTATTGCTTGCATTTGCTGGTAGTGTTTTTTTCCCACCTGTTTAATACCAAAACATTGCGGAAATACGTTACATAAAGACATGTTCATACTCAATAGAGGCATACATACATTCGGAAAGTTGAGGCATAGTTTGTGAACTAAAATGTCCAAACAAATCAAAAACAGTTTAATGAAACTCCATATGAGGAGTATATGTCATATGAAAAAGAAGATTAGATGTCCACTGCATTCATTTTTGTGATAAACATTTTTTTTAACTTAGAATATTCCAAACAAAGTGGACACACAAGTAAGATGATTAATGTTGTTACATTAACAGACATCACCCTTTTGTGGTTTGGATAAAAGATGATTGGCTGACTATGTTGTGTAGACTTATTAGGTCCATGGTCTCCAGAATATGATATTCATAGGATATATGGGATATCACGTCAAAGGGCTTTATGAATTTGAGGGCAATATATATATATATATATATATATATATATGTATGTATGTGTGTGTGTGTGTGTGTGTGTGTGTGTGTGTGTGTGTGTGTGTGTGTGTGTGTGTGTATTTCTTTCTTTAGCTCTCTCTTTCTCTCTTTAGAATACACTTAAACCTAAAATGCAAGCATTCTGGGTTTTTTTTTCAAGCCTCCGGGACTGTGCTTCGAAAATAAAATCATAAATATCCCAAATCTACATCCAAGGAAGTGGATGAGATAATGTAATCAGAATACTCCTTATCAATATCAGAGAAGCGAGCTAAGCTAAACATTCTGCAACTGTTAAAACAACGAATCATCCCAAAAGCTATTCCTATACAATAGATACAACCCCACAACACTTAAAATAGTTACTCTCGTCTCACACTAATTCATCTCTAACATCCATGTTCTCCCCAGATACACATGTTCCAATACCAGCTTTGCATTTTTCACAAACTTTGATAGGCATAGTCTTTCCCTAAACGTACAAATGTTTTTCTTCTTCGCCCTTGTCTTTCTGCCCACACTCAAGCTTGAACAAGCATATGCACATGTACACACATGAGTGCACCAGTGTACACGTACAAGCAGACATGCACGTTCGAGTGTAGAAACAAACACGTATTCATGCATGTGCAGAGACAGATCAGTAGGCAGACAGGCAGACACACAAAGACATGGACAAACAGATACACGTGTAAATGTAAATAAGCGATGGACACACAGCCACAGACAGACAGACAGATAGACACGCACACACGCGCGCACACACACACACACACACACACACACACACACACACACACACACACACACACACACACACACAGGCTTGAGGAACGCACTGGTTTGTTGCGTTGTTCATACATTACCCAATTGTCGTCAATAACCCGTACTTTTCAATTCTTTCTTCGATACACATTCTCTTTTTACCCCATTTATTCTTTTCACTGGAACACCTACGCAGTGAACCCCCATAGTTGGACACGTGTCATGCAGCATGTCCTTTGTGGACCAGTCTGCACACAGTGGTTCCTCTTGAATGAAACTGAAATTGAAATTGTAGATAGTGCTATTGTGTTTGTTGCATTTTTTCCGCATACAGCATTTCTTTTTTCTGTTTGGTGAAAGACTTGGAAAAACCCTGCGTTAGGCTCGAATGTCATAACACTGAAACTGACAGTGCAGAGATCTACCAATGCCAAACATTGTGCTTTTCAGTGTTGTGCTTTATTGTATATTGTCCCGTCAGAACAAGGTTCATTGTGTGATAATCGGGCTAACCTACCCAAAGTTAGGCCATGGGTGGTAAGGAGACAGGTGCGTGCATTTAGAAAAAAAAATCAAACAAACAAACAAATCCGAATGGCTGGTGTTAAAGAACATATAACAACAAACAGACATTGAGATTGACAAATTATTGTATATGCATATGGGAAGATGTTGGGTGAACCAAATAGGTTTCAAGTAAATGCACAAAGGGGAATGAAAAGCAACAGATGAACAGATGATAAATATGTGGGGCGATATATTGGTATGTTATCAGATGGATAATAAAACGGAGACACGGTTGTCAACCTATTTATTTATTATTATTATTATTATTTATTATTGAGCATGAGTAATGAATGGGGTCGCTACAAAGAGAATAATTTGAAGATGAAAAGGGACGTTAGATAGATGACCTAAAGCTGAAGGCAAATGTGGGTGGATGAACAAATACAAGTTTATTTTCTCCATGTCAGCAGACTACTTCTTCATGCATTCATCCATTCATCAGCAGCTAGCGCTAGCTAAAATAATGATATGTGAAACAACAGGTCAAAAGAAAATATCTAGAGGATAGAAACTTTCATGTTATTATCTGTTTTGTACTTTCCTTTCTTTGATTTCTTGTCAGGACATTCGGAACATTACTTCATTTCCTTCTGTTAGGCCGCAATGTCATGAATAAACAAAGGATGTATGTAAGGCATCAATGAAAACAGAGAGCGTGTAGCTGTATTCTTGATCCTCAAATTGAGCCACGGGCTCTGAGGACAGATTTCACGAAAGGGTAGAGCTTGTGGAATGGAACCGCAATGTTGCAAATAGTGATGCATTTTAAGGGAAGCAGAAAATGAGAAATCTTAACAGTCCGAGTCTTTCAGCAAAGTAGTGTTCTTTTGTCAACACAGCAAACAAAGCTGCAGACTCTCAGGTTCAGATTCTATTTCTATTATCATCACAATCGTCTTTCTCATTGCTGTCATCATCATTATGTTGTCAGATTACGTTGTCCATCATCAATGCCAATCGTCTCTGTCATCTTTGTCATCATAATTGTTGGTAGAGGCATCAGCAGGGAGACGTATACCCACATAAAGAACAGTAATGATGAGTTTGGGAATGTTGATGACAGTGATGGCAATAAGAATGATAACGACAAAAGTCTTCAAAATACACCATTATGATAATCATTATTATCATCATCACCGATAATTGCAAAGCAGACTAATGCTGATGTCGATGATCATGATGAATATCATCACCGCTGTGATAATCCTAATTGTCAACATTTCAGCAAAACAGCCCCAATAGACACAGTCTTCAGAGAAGTTAAAAACGAGCTGTTAGAAATAAATGTATTAAAATGTATTAGAGACCAACTGATATAAATCTTTTTCTCTCTGTGATCTGAACAGTGGTCGTCTCCTGCTTTCGTTTTCAGTTGAGAGATGCAATGACAACTGATGAGAAGAATCTCCCACTTTGTGCCAGCAATGTTTGAGTATTGATCCACAATGGCGGGTTAGCGAGCACCGGTGTCCACGACACCCCTGGAGTACTGTAAAATACCACCTAAACAAAAACCTCAGCACAATTATTTTCCCATCGCGGAAGGCACGTTTGGCGACATTAGGTCCAAAGCATGCTGTGAGGATTGTCGTCTTCCATCAATTCGCCATTTCTGACAAAACACTCATTATGTATAGTGGGGTGTGGAGGGGGCATGTTTGGATTCGTGATAACTCCAAAAAGGGGAGTGCATATGTTCAAACACGGCCAGGCAATGTGAATCGTGTTTTTTTCCTGGTTTGGGATGATGGAAGGAAAGTCGGAGGAGAGAACCAGCCTGAAGTGCTCCACGTTGATGCATGTCTGTGCATTGGACTGTGTCGCTCATCAGTCCCGTTTGTGTCCATGACCTGTAAACATGGTCAAGCCATGCATCGAGTTTTACATTTCATCACAGGTTTGCACATGTTGATTTTTTTTTCCCTTTACCCCTCCCTCCCTCCCAATCTTCTGTGTGTGTGTGTGTGTGTGTGTGTGTGTGTGTGGTGTGTGTGTGTTGTGTGTGTGTGTGTGTGTGTGCGAGCGCGCTACATAGATACTTGTGCCTGCTTTGTATTAACATCATCATCTTCATCGTCATCATCACCATCATCACCATCATTATCATCATCTATCATCATCATCATCATCATCATCATCATCATCATCATCATCATCATCAGGGCGACCGTTTCTGTAGTACCTATGCCAAGGCTGCTAGGCCCTTTTACAGTTTTAATACATCACTCAAATATGTACATGCACTCCAACACAAACACAAACACACGCACCCCACACACACACACACACACACACACACACACACACACACACACACACACACACATACACACACACACACATACATACATACATACATACATACATACAGGTGCTGCTGTATGCATGAGGCTTCACATATGCTCGCACACGCGAGTGCACGCACACACTCAGACAAACAGACATACAGACAGACACACACAAACACACACACACACACATGCACGCGCACGCCAGCACGCGCACACTCGCACGCACACGCACACACACACACACACATACACACACACACACACACACACACACACACATACACGCACGCACGCACGCATGCACACACGTACACACACACACACACACACACACACACACACACGCACGCACGCACGCACACACACACACACACACACACACACACACACACTGCATAAGACAAGTGAATACCTCATTTATACACGAACGGTTGTGTACATGTGACAGGTAGCAAGTTTTTCAGTATTTCAGGTGGTTTTCTGCAACTGGTGTTTACACAGATGTTTTAAATGCTGACTTGAAAGTCATGAAGAAAGAGGCACAAGCAGTTGAATAGGGGGGGGGGGGGGGGGGGGGGGGGGGGGAGGGGGGGCAGTGAGTTGGACAGTGTCACTGAAAAAAACATTATATAGCCAATGCCCCTAAACCATGCTGCTTTGGGTTGTAGGAGGGCATTCAAAGCATACTGTCAGTAGTGGAAAAACAGAGAAATCATGAACGAGCATATACTTCGAAGATGTCAGGAGATAGACACGCGCTCCATGATGGCATTTTAAAGGACTGTTTCTCAATAATAAGGACTAAATGATGTCTCTTTGAAAGATCAGTTTTGTTGCAGTGTCATATATGCATCTGAAAATTATCTTCTGCCTTGTATCAACGGAGGTTACGATGAACTGGATATGTTCTCTCTCTCTCTCTCTCTCTCTCTCTCTCTCTCTCTCTCTCTCTCTCTCTCTCTCTCTCTCTTTTACCATTTTTGTCACAGAAAACCAGTCTGCATCTTCCTCTGCATGTCTCCCAAAGACATTAAGCTGCATCCTAATCAGGCAAGAAATTAGCAGAGGACACCCATGCCTCAGGAGCAGGCTAAGTGACTGGAATCAACACAGGGGCCACCACCGACACATGCAGACACACCATTTGTGTCGCTCTCACCCATCTCTGCACCATGCCATGCTTTATCATCCCCTATCCTGTCTTCTCTTTGTTTTATTACTTGTTTCTTTCCCTTCTTTGAGTAGATAATTGGCTAGAAGGATGGTGACTGGTGAGCGACTGTGAGAATATCTGAAAACTGTCAAAATACTTAGATGAGGTTTGTGAATAAATGGACAACGATAAGGGGGAAATGTGGATAGAGTACAGTAGATAATGATTGGATGTATAAAGAAGAAAAAGCAACCAAAATTATGAAGGACGAAAGACCAACGAATGGATACATGATAAATATAAGGCAAAAGATGAACAACCTTATCAGAAGGACACACAAGCAGACACATTAGTTAATGTAGTAACTGTTATGGAGTTCTGGATAAGGTTACTTGGAACTTTATCTTATGTGTAAGAGAAGGAACAATGTTGAGCTATGGACAAGTGGACAGAAAAATTCTTATGCTCTCCTTGCTCTTATAATATTTTTTTTATACATTCATACAATCGATGTTCAGTTATAGCATTATTATTGATAATGATTTTTGAAAAAAATCTTTAGCAAACAACAGACATGTGCTGTATGATGTTTCTATCCTGTTTCGTCATTTTATTCTTTTTGAGACTTTAAGTAGAATCTTGTCTGTCCCCTGGTAAAGAAACAAATAAATGAATGAACTAAGAATGAATGAACAAACAAATGAAACAATGAATTAATGAAATCTTCTGCCTTGTGTTTGTGTGTGTGTGTGTGTGTGTGTGTGTGTGTGTGAGAGAGAGAGAGAGAGAGAGAGAGAGAGAGAGAGAGAGAGAGAGAGAGAGGAGAGAGAGAGAGAGAGAGAACTGGCTTCTACAGATTCAGTGGCTAGGCTCTCACGAGATAAATTTCAGTTGGATGAAAACGAAGCGCTTGTGCAATGGAAGCCACCTGGTTGCAAAAAAGAAACAGCAATGAGCTATCTGATGCCTCACAACCAAAGCAAAGAAAAAGAGAGCTTACCAGCTTGTCTGACTGGAGAGCAGTTTTCACATGTCAGTGCTTGAATGAAACTGCACACTCATGTGTTCGTGTTTCATGTAATTTGCATGGCGTTGATGTTAATGTTGCAGACAGTTATGACCATTGTCATCATTATGATTATTTTCATTGTCACTTTCTAAATGAAATACACATAAAGACAATTTCTGTCTACAAACTTTAATGCAAGCATTGCAGACTGTTTCAGCCTGTGCTGGGAGGAATCTTCTTTCCCCTTCAACCAATGACTAGTCATCTCCCGATTTCACCCTGTTTTGACAGAGCCAACAGCAACTGGTGAGACAAGTCTTCCCTTTGTGTTAGCAGTGTTTGAATATTGATCCACAATGGCAGATATCTAGAACCAGACTTCATCCCCCCCCCCCCCCCAAAAAAAAAAGGGGGGGGGGTGGGGGAGCCCTGTATAATTATTTTTAATAATGAAAGGCAAGTTTGACAACATCAAGTCCAGAAACACGTGACGTGACGGTTCTCATCTTCCCATTCATTCGCCATTTTGGTCAAAACGCTCATCAAGGATAGCGAGGTGCGGAAGGAGGCTAACGCTTGAGT
>CM065720.1:38965563-38973063 GCA_033310375.1 Conus canariensis
ATTCTATGCATGTTCAGGGGTACCAAGCAGAGATAGGGAGATGGACAAATGAACATGTAAACAACAAGCAAAAGAGAGACAAACGAAATAGAATGACAGAAAAACAGGTGGGTTAGATATCAGCAAGCTGATACAATGCATATATTGTTCCTTGTTCTTAAAAAAATATGATAATCATTTACAGTGCCAACAGAACCTCATCAGCAAGCAAAGAGCATCTTAAGTCAAAGGGGAAAAGGTAATATGTGAAATCAATAGCATAGTAATACAGAGCATTTGAAGATAATTCTGATGACAACTATCATCACCATTCGTTCTATACAAACTTTAATGCATGCATTACTGATCATCCCAGCCAGGCCTGAGAGGAATCTTTCTTCCTCTTGAACCAAGTGCTGATCATCCCCTGATTCCACCCTGTGTTGACACGAGGCAGCAGCAGCTGATGAGACAAGTCTTCCCTGCGTGTCAGCGATGTTTGGATATTGATCCACAATGGCATTTTAGCCAGAGCCCAGCATTCATAACATCTCCAGGGTATTGTAAAGTAACTTCCTCCCCTCAAAACCTCCCACCTCATTACAATGATTTTTTTGAAGGTGTTTGACAACATCAAATAAAAAAGAAATGTGACGTGACAGTCGTCACCCTCCCATCATTTCGCAGTTTTGGTCAAAGAACTCACTGCGTAAAGGAAGGGTGGGAGGATGACATGGTCAAAGCACTCACTGCGTAAAGGAAGAGGTGGGAAGATGACATGGTCAAAGCACTCACTGCACAAAGGAAGAGGTGGGAGGGTGACATGGTCAAAGCACTCACTGCTAAAGGAAGAGGTGGGAAGATGACATGGTCAAAGCACTCACTGCATAAAGGAAGAGGTGGGAAGATGACATGGTCAAAGCACTCACTGCGTAAAGGAAGAGGTGGGAGAGATGACATAGTCAAAGCACTCACTGCACAAAGGAAGATGTGGGAGGGTGACATGGTCAAAGCACTTACTGCGTAAAGGAAGATGTGGGAGGGTAACATGGTCAAAACACTCACTGCACAAAGGAAGATGTGGGAGGGTGACATGGTCAAAACACTCACTGCATAAAGGAAGATGTGGGAGGGTGACATGGTCAAAACACTCACTGCACAAAGGAAGAGGTGGGAGGGTGACATGGTCAAAACACTCACTGCACAAAGGAAGAGGTGGGAGGGTGACATGGTCAAACACTCACTGCGTAAAGGAAGAGGTGGGAAGATGACATGGGTCAAAGCACTCACTGCACAAAGGAAGAGGTGGGAGGGTGACATGGTCAAAAGCACTCACTGCGTAAAGGAAGATGGTGGGAGGGTACATGGTCAAAACACTCACTGCGTAAAGGAAGATGTGGGAGGGTGACATGGTCAAAACACTCACTGCACAAAGGAAGAGGTGGGAGGGTGCAATTGTGAATAACTCACTGCAAAAGGAAAGGTGGTGAGGATGTTATCCTGGTCATAAACATCATGGGTAAAGGAACGTGTGAGGAAGATGACATGGTCAAAGCACTCACTGCACAAAGGAAGAGGTGGGAGGGTGACATGGTCAAAGCACTCACTGCACAAAGGAAGAGGTGGGAGGGTGACATGGTCAAAGCACTCACTGTGTAAAGGAAGATGTGGGAGGGTGACATGGTCAAAGTACTCACTGTGTAAAGGAAGATGTGGGGGGGTGACATGGTCAAAACACTCACTGCGTAAAGGAAGATGTGGGAGGGTGACATGGTCAAAAACACTCACTGCACAAAGGAAGAGGTGGGAGGATAGCATGTTTGCAATTGTGAATACTTCAGGCGAGAAAGCATTATGTTCCAATATGGCCTGGTAGCAGGAATCTGTTTTATTTCCTTGTTTGGGATGATTAAAGCAAAGTGGGAAAGAGAACGTGCCTGAGCCGTTACATGAAGCTGCATGTCTGTGCATTGGACTGTGTCGCACATCAGTCCCACTTATGCCTTTGAAGTTTACAAATGGTCAAGTCCATGCTCTGAAGCGTACGTTTCATCACGGGTTTATAAATATTGATATTTTTTTCTTTTCCTTTTCAAATGTTGTGCGTGTGCGTGCGTACGCATATGTGCACATGTGTGTGTGTGTGTGTGTGTGTGTGTGTGTGTGTGTGTGTGTGTGTGTGTGTGTGTGTGTGTGTGTGTGTGTGTGTGTGTGTGTGTGTGATGGGTACAGAGTGGAATATGAGCACATTATTAGAAGGGTTTCCAAAGGCATACACAATTCATACATGTTACTGTGTGTGTTGGGGTTTTGTTGTTGTTGTTGTTTTGTTTTGTTCTTTTTAATGTAAAATGGATGGAGTTATATGTAACTTGATGTTAGTGTAAATGGAAGAATGACGATCGACGTATAGATCAAGGGACAGAAGTGTGTTTGTGCTCTCCTCATCATAACAATGTTCATTTATTCAGTCTTAAATCCTTCATTGTAGTACACATTCAAAACATATGAAGAAAAACCTATTGGAGCAATAGGCACACGTTATATGATCTTTATTTCTAATTCCATACTGAGTTTCAACCCTTTTCATATTTCCAGTATAATATTCTTGATCAAGTAACAATTGAAATAATGAATTAATGAAAAGGGGTGGAGTGAATGGCGCACTCCTCTGTTCCTCAGATTCAGTTGCCAGATGAAAGGGAAATGCTTGTGCAATGGAAGCATCATGCTGCAAATGCAATATTTATACATGATCAAGTAACTGATGCCTTCCAAGCAAAATGGAAATCAGGACAGCATAGCAGCTTGCACCTTACAGAACACTGGTTGTCATGTGTCAATGTTTGAAAAGAAGCAACTCATTCTCATGTTTAGGTTTCCTTTCATTTCTCATCGCGATCGTCATCATCATTGTCATTATCATCATGGGCTGATCGATACAGAAGATGTTCAGTAAAATGGAGGCGTCGTTATGAATGTAATAATCATAATATTGATGATGGGGTGGTAGGAATGACTATGATAAACATCATCATCATAAATAACTTCAAAAGAGAATATAATAGAGAGCACTTTTGAAAAAAAATCTTTTACAGTGATTTGCACAAAGAAGATAGAATACAAAAAACCCTCACCCACCCACCATGCACAGCATACACCTTCAAACTCTCTAACACACACGCTCCCACCATTTTCTCCCCCTCTCATCTCTCCCCCTCTCTCTCTCTCTCTCTCTCTCTCTCTCTCTCTCTCTTCTCTCTCTCTCTCTCTCTCTCTCTCTCTCTCTCTAACCTCTTTGGTCACAGAAAAACAGTCTGCATCTTCCCATGTATGTTCCAAAACACATCAAGCAGCATACCAATCAGCAAAGAATTAGCATACAGCAGAGGGCACCCATGCATTAGGAACAGGCTAAGTTACTGGAATCACCACAGGGGCTACCATCGACAGATGTAGACACAGCACTTGTGCCTTTATTACTATCCCTGCATCACGCAATACGTTGCCATCCCCTGTCCGTCATCTCTTAGTTTTGGTGCTTGTTTCTCTCCTTCTTTAAGTCATGACTGGCTTGGAAGACTAGTGAATGGTGGGTAAGTGTGACAATGTCTGAAAAAGTGGTTGAAGATACTTACTGCTGTTGTACGATATTAGGGTTTGTGAATGGGTGGAGAATGATTAGGGAAACGAGTAAGTAAGGTACAGCTGATACTGAATGGATACATGAAGAACAAGAAAAAAAACCAACCAAGTATGACTACAGACAAAAGACTAAAAAATACATAGATGATAAATATTGGGCAAAACAATCCCATTACTAGTAGGATATACAGAGACAGGGTAGTTAACGTATTAATTGCTACAACGTAATAGGTGAAGTTGCTTTGAACTGTATCGGACGTGCACGTGGAAGAATAATGCCTGACCTATTGACATACTTTTGGACAGGCGGATCTCTTATAAAATGCTTGTATACATTCATTCAATATATAATTGTAGCACTATTCTTAATGATGAAAATAATTAAAATGAAAGCTGAAACGCAACTCTTCAACAACAGAATGCATGTGCGCTGTAACTTTTCTGATCTGTTTCCTATGTGTTTTTCATTTTTTTTTAAATTTTTACTTTAAATACGATCTTCTGTTTCTCACTGCATAGAAATCAATAAATAAGCATACAAATGAAGTACTTAATGAATGAAAAGAGGGAGAGTGAATACAATACTTGGTAGCCAGACTCTCGTGAGATAAATCCCTTTGATGAAAAAAGTGTTTGAGGAATGGAAGTCAGCTGGTTGCAAATACGATATTTAAACAGCAATGAAGTGAGTGTGACAAGAGAGTAGTGTTCGTGTGCATGTGCTTCAATATAAGCCCCCGGATATGTTTTCATGTTTCTTATCATTCACATGGCATTGATGATGGCGTTGCAGACAGTGATGACAGCTGTGGTCATAATAATTCTCTTCATTATCACTATCGTAACAAAATAGCCGTGAAGACATTTTCTCTAATAATTTAACACAAGCATTGCACAATATACTGGCAGAGCCTATGAATTATGTTCCTTCCTTCTAAACTGAATGGTGATCATCACCTGGTTTCTTGTGCTGACAAAGGCAACGGCAACTGACCAGACAAGTCTTCCCTATGTGTCACCAGTGTTTAGATATTGATCCCCAATAGCAGGTGAGCCAGAACCAGACTTCATGACATCCCCAGGGTATTGTAAAATGACCACCACCACCACCACCATCCAAAATAAAAAATAAAAACGCATTAGAAATATCTTCCAATCATGAAAGACACGTTTGACAACATCAGATGCAAAACTCATGACGTGATAGTTGTCATCTTCACATCCATTCGCCATTTCTGTCAAAACATTGATTGCGTGCTGAATGGGGCGGGAGGGGGGCAATGTTTGAGTTTGAGATTACTTCAGGCGGGAGTGCACATGCTCGAGTACGGCCTGGTAGCAGGAATCTGTTTTACTTCCTAGTTTGAGATGATGAAAGCAAAGCGGGAAAGAGAACCCGCCTGCAGCGTTACACGAGACTGCATGTCTGTGCATTGGACTGTGCTACACATCGGTCTCGTTTGTGCCTTTGAAGTTTATAAACAGTCAAACCATGCCTTAAAGTTGAAATGTCATCACTGGATTGAACAGATTGATTTTTTTTACTCCCTTTCTTCATCAGATCTTGTGTGTGTGTGTGTGTGTGTGTGTGTGTGTGTGTGTGTGTGTGTGTGTGTGTGTGTGTGTGTGTGTGTGTGTGTGTGTGTGTGTGTGTGTGTGTGTGTGTGTGTGTGTGTGTGTGTGTGTGTGTGTGTGTGTGTGTGTGTGTGTACATGCGTGCGTGAGTGCATGCATGCATGCATCTTGTGTTTGTTTGCCTGCATTTGTTTTCCCCTTCTACTAAGTTATTCAGCACATCTATCTTTCTATCTATCTAAAAGTATTGATACATAAAAGATTATATACATGCATGCATTCATACTACAAGCATACATACAAACGCACCACACACACACACACACACACACACACACACACACACACACACACACACACACACACACACACACACACTGCAGTTGGTGAACTGATGTGTGTGTGGGGGGGGGGGCCTCCGTGTATGTTGGGTGGGGGGGATCTCTCACGCATATTGTTGTGCCTGCACTCAATCAACTAGCATCTGGTTTGTTTCCATCTCTCTCACTGATGGAGAAACAATGTACGCCTTCCTCTGCATGTCTCCCGAGCACATCAATCAGCATAGCAATCAGGAAGGACATTTGCATACTCCAGGGTGCACCCATGCATCAGGAGCAGTGCTAAGTCACCAGAGTCAACAAAAGCACCGCTGCAGGCAAACATATGTAGACACACCGCTTGTATCTCTGTCACGCATTCCTGCATCATGCAATTCTTTCCAGCGCCTGTCCTGTCCTTGGTTTGGGTGTCTGTTTCAACCCTGTTTTGGGGTGGATGACAGGGTATGGAGACAGCCGAGCAGTAAGTGGTCGAAGGTATCATAAGAAACTCTTGCTGAAAAATACTGTATGGTCACGACTGTACATTAAGATTTGTGTGAAGTCGGCCAGTGATGAAGGAAATGGGTGAGCGGAGTTTAATGTGCACTTAAAGGATGAATGAAGAAGCACACAGGAGTGAGAAACGAATCGATAACGAATATAGACCTACAGATGGACACATCATTAGGATTTCCAAACAGATGCGTCATTTTCAACATGTTATTACGTTTTCTTTTAATATTAAGGATGAAGTCACATGGGTCTTTGACGTTATTTGTAAACGGAAAAATGACGATTGACCTACGGATCAGTGGACGGAAGGATGTTTGTGCTTTCCCCGTTATAGCAATGCTCATTAATACTGTCCTCAATCTTTAATCGTTGTACTGGTTTTAAAACACAAACTGTGGGGGAAATCTCACAGCCATAGGCATATGTTATATGATTGTTGTTTCGTATTAACTACTTAGTTTCATTTCTTTTTCAGATTTCCCGAACAATATTTTTGTTTCCCTCTGACAAATGAATCAAAGAACGAATAATCAAACGATTCAAATACTGACTTCATCAGGAGTGGAGTGAATAGGGCATTCTTCTGTTCTTTAGATTCAGTGGCCGGATAAAAGGGAAATGCTTGTGCAATAGAAGACACAATGCTGTAAATGCAATATGTATTCTTGATCAAATAACCGATGGCTTGCAAAAAAGGGGAAAATCGGGACAGTGAAACAGCTTGACCCTTACAGAACACTAGTTTTCATTTGTCAATGTGTGAAGCAGCAACACGCTCTCATGTTTAGGTTTCAGTTCATTTATTACCATAATCGTCTGCATCACTGTCGTGATCATCACAGGCGGACTGTTATGTGGAATGTAGAGCACCATGAGGAAGTCATAACGACTGTAATGAAGCTAGTAATGTTAACGGGAATGGTTGACAGGTATGATCATCATCAATAACTTCAAAAGAAAATGATATTGGACAGCTCGTTCATAAGCCTTTTACGATAGTTTGCACAAAGAAAAATGGAGAAAAACAACCCCTCCCCCCCTGCTCACACCTATCTACTTTCCCCATCTATTCTCTCCCCTTACTCATTTCTTCCCCCCTCCCTCTCTCTCTCTCTCTCTCTCTTCTCTCTCTCTCTCTCTCTCTCTCTCTCTCTCTCTCTCTCTCTCTCTCTCTCTCTCTCTCTCTCTCTCTCTCTCTCCCTGTTAGCAAAACGTTGATAAAACAATTTACACGCATGCATGTATACTTTTGCATGGCTACGATGTGATATACAATAAACATCTTTCAAGAAAGTGTGCATATTGAAATTACATCACAATATACGCATTTCTGGGGTATCAAGCAGAGATGTGCAGATGTACACAAAGGAAGGAGAAACAGACAAAAGTATTGTCGGACAGAATGGACTGGATTTTACTGAGCTGAAAAATGTGCACATTGTGCATGGTTCTTCAACAGCTGTGG
>CM065720.1:38985563-38988063 GCA_033310375.1 Conus canariensis
GCAGGCAAACTTAACAGACCCTACGAGATGCGAGTCTTCCTCTGGCCCAAACAGTTCCCCTCTTCTCCTTTCAGCCTGTGTTTGCTGAGGCACCAACAGCTGATGAAACAAATCCCCCCCCCCCCCCCCCGCATCCTTTGTGACAGCAATATATGGATACTAATCCACAACGGCAGGGTAGGAAGCCCCAGTCCATGAGATACTCTGGGCAATGTCAAATGCCACATAAACAAATCTTCAACACAATTATTTTATCTTCATGGAAGGCGACATTAAAGAAACGACGTGTCGATTGTCGTCTTCCATCAATTCACCATTTCTGTCAAAACGCCCATCACGTATAGCAGGGGACAATGTTGGAGTTCCTGATCAATACGGTTAGTGCGCACGTGTTTAAATATTGCCAGGCAACAGGAATCTGTTTTATATCTTCCTTTGGGTGATGGCATCAAAGTGGTGGGAGACAGAGAGCCCGCAGAGAGATATAAGAGGCTGAATGTTTGTGCAATGGGTAGTGCTGCATATCATTCTCAGATGTGCTGATAAAATTGGCACATAGTCAAGCCATACCTTTGAAGTTGACGTTATATTACAGGGTTGCAAATAGTTGCCCACCCATCTCTCTCTCTCTCTCTCTCTCTCTCTCTCTCTCTCTCTCTCTCTCTCTCTCTCTCTCTCTCTCTCTCTTCTCAGTTACTGTTTCATTCCTTTCATATATAACGTGCATGCGCGAGCACACGCACGCGTAGCATGCACACACACACACACACACACACACACACACACACACACACACACACACACACACACACACCACACACACACACACACACTACCACCCCACACACACACACACCTCTATCTATCTATTTATTTATCTATCCATCTATCTATCAATCTATCTAGCTATCTATCTATTTATCTATTCATCTGTCTTTCTATCTATCTATCTATCTGCAAACGCACACACACACAAATCTGTCTATGTATGTATTATCGAAATCTCTCTCTTTCTCTGACTGTCTGTCTGTCTGTCTGTCTTTCTGTCTCTCTCTCTCTCTGTCTCTCTCTCTCTCTCCCTCTCTCTCTCTCTCTCCCTCTCTCTCTGTCTCTCTTTCCCTCTGTCTCTCTGTCCCCCCCTCCTCTCTCTCTCTCTCTCTCTCTCTCTCTCTCTCTCTCTCTCTTCGTGTATTGAGTAGGGGAAGGAGGGGGGCAGGAAGATGTATGCAGTCTTGCACGCGCATGTCTCGCGAAGACTCCAGTGAGCATGCAAATGAGCAGGGGCCTTGGCCTACAGTGGAGGGTGGTCATCCATTAGGTGCAGTGCAAAGTGACCCGTGTCAACAGGGGGCCACTCACGGGCAATGGTCCGTGGGCACGCCACGTGAATCTCCGTCATCCCATGTCTCTGTCTCTGTCTGTGCTTTTCCTGTACAGAATACTTCATGCTTCCGTACCAGATGCACCTCTCTCTCTCTCTCTCTCTCTCCTCTCTCTCTCTCTCACACACACACACACACACACACACACACACACACACACACACACACACAAAATGCAGAGAGAGAGAGAGAGAGAGAGAGAGAGAGACAGAGACAGAGACAGAGACAGAGAGCGAACATTCATATTTTTATCAACCACACGTCCCTGAGTTTCTGACAAGTTGTTATTGCTTTTTACTCTTATCTGCTTGGCAGCAGCGCTGCTGACAACAAAAACCTAGAACAAAATTTCCCTCCTCCGTGTGGGATTCTATATTAAAGAAAGACTTGGTTCCCTCCAATAAATACTTCACAATGTGGCCAGCGCATATTTGACAACCAGTCCGTGCTGCAGCTACTCTGAGTATTATCTGTGTCCTGTTACCTCCGGCTCGTACGTCATCCCGGTTTTCATGTCCCTGTGTACCTTGTCGTATAGGTTTTATTTTTCAAAAGCAGGGAAAGTTCAGCACCCGAACTGTCTGTGTTCAATACAGCTGCGGTTGAAGTATTTGACTTGCCCCCCCCCCTCCCTCCGCCTCCTCCCCTCCCCCTCTTTCTTTGACGTCAGGGTCAGGTGATTCAGTTCTGACTTGAGAATGTTTATGCTGAGGGTTTGCTAGAGCGCGATTGTGTGCTGTCGGGGTAATGTCCTACTGCCTTAGCTATGTCAATTAGTTAATTATATTCTTGTTTATGAAGATGAACGGCCACAACCTTGGCGCGAACGTTAATAAACTGCTTTCTGACACTAAGCTTGACAGTCTCCCAGAATCTTCTGTAGCACCTGACAGTTGCACTCAGCATTTGAGGTGTGGTTCGAGTCTGATGATGAACTATTGTGGGCTCTCCGAGGCCGTGGGTCTGCAGTCACAAAAATGGCTATGGTATCCTTCTTCAGAGTAAAGTCATATCTACTCGGCAAAGCTTCATTCAGTTGAGTATTGCCTGGAAACTCTTCACAAAAAACCCCAAAAAACCCCGACTGTCATCATCAAGTGCCTTCCCTGACCAAATGG